>WBMY01009908.1:82164-203267 GCA_013397315.1 Donacobius atricapilla | reverse complement strand
TATAGCTTTGTGCCCACTGGCCATCACATCACTCACCAGTCCTTCTCTGTTCACAAGAAACAGGTGCAGCAGGTACCTCCCTTGGTAGGTTCCCTCACGTCCTGCATCAGGAAGTTACCTTTGACACACTCTGGGATCCTCCTGTACTGCTTCTTCTCTCCTGACTTGTACTCCCATCAGACATCTGGGAGTACGAGATGTTGCACTCCAAAGGACAAGGGCTAGTGATTCTGAGACTTCTCCCAGCAGAAAATAGAAACATTATTTTCTAATAGAAATAGAATATCTTCTCTGTCTGTTCATCTGGTTTGGGGGGTCTATAACAGCCTCCCACTATGATATCTGCCTTGTTAGTATTTCCCCTGATTTTTATGCATAAAAATTCAACACCGTTGCTGCCATCACTAAGCTCTAGACAATTGAAACACTCCCTAAAATACAGGGCCACTCCATTGCCTCTCCTTATTTCCCTATCCTTGTCTCTGTGATGGTAACTATGTTATGGATTTCCTGCTGCACAAAAAAAAGCTCTCACCTTTCCTAGTAGAGTATATTCTCTAAAATATCCCTTATTCTCTAAGTAGGGATATTTGCTGTTTTGCTGTTTCCCTCCTTCTGTTGTTTTTGCTCGTCTCACTCTGGACATTTGGTGTTCATTGGCTAGGAATGTGCTAAGGACCTAAATGCTGTGTGGAGTCAATAAACTGGTGCACCAGTTCAGTGATTCAGCTAAAAATCTTGTGTTGAAATCTAAGGCCAAATAGTCTTGCTAATCTACTCAGTGATTTCAAACATGTCTCATAGAAACTGCTATTCATGGAACATTTACAGCTACAGATGGCTTGCAGTCAGGAATAGTTTTTCTATGAATTTCCTTATCCCAAGGGCTTCATTTCATCTTATCCTGTGCCAGCTGGGTGCAGCAAAGAACAGTTAGTTACCCACTGCTCTTTATCCTTCTAACCACCAAGTGTGGGACTCTCCTGCCTTTGTTAGCAATGGTGTAAACCGTGTTCCTTTGAACCCCCGTCTCCATGCCCATATTTTTATACTGGATAATGGATTGGGCTAGTGCCTGTTTATTTGCTAATGTAGCTCTTTTCACTAGCTCTCACTCTGCCAGTTTTGTGGTGCCTGTAGCTGAGCAGTTATGACCCCATATTATGCAAGACAGATCTAGCATACACTGGCCATAAATCCCACTACTCTGGCAGTTTGCAGAATTGGGCAATTCCGGAAAAGCTTACAGGACCAAATGGCTGCTCACCATCAGCAAAGGGCAGAGGAGATGAATGATGCCAATCTTCCCCCTCAACAATACATACATGAATGGATTGAGTAGCTAGAGCTCACATTTTCTCCTTAGTTATCAACTGAAGTGTCCATCAGGGAGTATGAGAGACACATTTGGCTTCAAGAACAGGCTGATGATTGCTTAAATCATAGGTTAAACGTACTTGCTTGAGAATTTTAGCTTACTTCCTGCCATTGTCTATGTCCAGTAATGAGTTGTCATGCTACACAACTATCTACACCTACCTGCCTTATCTGGTGCAGGATATCCTCCTAAACAATCTGTGCAGTCCATGTGCACTCTGCTGGCTTCAGTTGTTATTCTGGCCTGAAAACAGGTTGGAAACACAGCGTTAAAGCTTAAGATGTGCAAAAACACATTAGCTGTATTTCTGATGTTTAATGTGGGATAAAGTAACATATTTCTAAATTTAATATAAAAGGGTTTTTTTGTTTTATTGTTGGTTTGTTGTTGTTGTTGTTGTTGTTTTTAAAGTTACACTTGGCACAGTGCTGGCTGCTGAGCTGGGTGCTGTTGATGATTATGATGATGACATTTCATGCAACCCCTACTGGATTTACAGTGGAAAGAAGCAGAACAGTCCAAGATTCCCCACTTCATTTCAGTTCTAACTCGGACATTTTCATGGAGAGAAAAGGACTTGAGAGGTCTTGTTAAGAACAAATAATGTGCCTGTAAGGTATGAAAAGAACTCTCTGCCCCCTTTTCCTTCCTAAATAGCATGTATCATGAAAACTGAAATTGAGACAATCTTGTAAAAAATAAACTCTTCTTGAATACTTTTATGAACCTGGGCTTGAACAATATTTCTGTTGTATGGCAAAGGAGCTAGTTTTCCTTTTATTTCACACCTTTAAATATTGCAAAGATATTTTTGTGAGAGCTCTAGTTTTGCTGTGAAATGTTGTGCAGTGCAGAATTCTTCATTGCACTTGTAATGTCCTTCTGTCTTGGATTACCTGTAAAGTCCCCTGACAACTAAGGATCGGAAGGAAATTATGCATTACAGCTGTTAACATCTGTCATTTTTTTGTGTGTGTGAATGCTAATAACATTCTACCCCAGTGGGTGGATGAATCTGTCCTCCCAAATTTGGCAAAGGTTTTCATTCATGTAACACAGAAACAGCATTTCCACCCCCCCTTCACAAGGGTGACTTTTCACATGGATCAACTATGTGCTATTTTCAGTGAGACAACTGGGATATTTTGATCTCTAAGTAATTTTTACATCCCCAGTTTTTCCAATATGATTTTCTTTGCTTATTCGTAGTCTTTGAAAGGGCTAGTTCACATTCCTAATGGATAAGTGTACATCCCAGCTCAATATGAAATAGTTGGGTGGAGAGAACAGCTGTTGATACTTCCATAATAATTTAGAAAGTCAGTGGGTTGTAGCTACAAAACAAATGAGCCAGATTGTGCACCTTAACAACACTGAGTTTGAATTTACATTTAACCAGTTTTGTTTCCTTGCACAAAGAACATTACTGCATGAATAGTCCCATAGATCAATGGAAGTACTTATAGAACACAGTGCTGTTGATGGGAAGCTGGCAGAGCCTCATTCTTTCCTCTGAAATTTCCACCTGCTTCTGGCTGAGCTAGTTTTTTTCCCTTCAGGAAAGCTACTCTGGACTATTAGAGCTGTGCTCCAGTTCAGCTGATAACAGTAGGCATTTTTTTTGTAGGTTATGTGTTGTATGGCAGAGATTACCCTTCTTGGTCTGTAGGCAGCTATGCTGGTCCATAGTTTAGAGCCACACACTATCTCCTTCTCCTTCCCCCTGCCAGTACTAAATACAGCAGAGAATTCCTGGTGCCCTAAGACCATGATTAGCAGGCATGTATGCCTTTTGTGTCCAGGTTTGATTTTTTTTTCCCCTGTTAAAGGTGGCTGTATTTCTCCCTGAACCCTAAGGAAACATAACTTCTGCTTTGAAGAGCTAATCACTGATCTTCCCCAAAGAGCAACATCTACTGATCCATGGAAACAGAAAATAAGAGCAGAGAGGAAGCATTATGGAATCCTAGTTTTTTGTTCCAGTATAGGAAGAAACATCTTGTGGGATTTTAATGAGTTCTTGGGCAGAGCAGCCCACAGTGCAACATTCCTCAGTGTTCATAAGTGGCCCCACGTTGCCACACAAAATTTTATGCCATTGGTAAACCTGTCTGCAGCTCATTTGATTGCTATTAAATTTTTCTTTCTTACCTTTCTATGCATTCCTGTATTTCTGAAGAGTGTAACAGAAAGAAATGAAATAAAGCAAATGAAATAAATAGTTTTGACAGAAACACAAGATTTGCATTGCTAATCTAAATTGATTGTTTTCTTTGAAATTGTATTTTGGTATGATTCTTGTTTTTATAGAAACAGGTTTACTAGAACAAATGTTCATGGCATTTAAGAACATTTCCTAAACTGGCAGCTATTGGAGCAGCAGAACTTTTCAGAATGGTATGTATTTACAGACTCGATTGCCTGAGAACACGAGCCCTCTCTTGATGAAATGGAATGACCTTTCCCCATCAATTTGTCATGGTTAACTTTCTGGTACACTGAAACTAACCTTTAAGAACAAGAGGTGGTGGTGCCTTGTAGTTCTAAAACATTTAGTCTTGCCTACAAAAGCTCAAATGGTCAAAAGGATACTTTGATTACAAATATTAGGAAAAAAGTCCTTAATGCTTCAATTCTGTCTGTAATTACAAACAATTGTCTATAAAGGAGTAGAAAAGATCAAGATTAAAACTGACAGAAATTTTATTTTACTGCCTTCAACTCTTGGTCACTGTTTTATCTGGAGCTGCCTCTGTCAAAAAGTTCCTTTTTGTCATATCTTACTGTCTAGCCTGAGATGATTTATGATGCTATTCAACTTGGCACCCGAATTGTTGTGGCGATGATAATATGCTAACTTTATTCCATTACTTTCATTGCTATTGATTCAGTTAGTTTTTCTTCTATGTTGGCATAAAGATGGTCTATTTCAATATGTGAAAACCATGCACCCATTGAAATTCATTTCATGCATTTTCCTTTTGATGAAATCTTTTTAACATTTTCAGAAGCAATATCCTTTAATAAAAACAAAGCTTCCAAACTAGTTGTACAGGGAAATACAATTCAGACTAGTTTAATCTTTTTATGAGCTGGTGTATGGCCACTTTTTAAGTACGTTTCTGCGGTTTTTATCATGTTTGATTCATAAATGTATTACTTCACATTAGGCTACAGTGAATTACCATCAGCACATTTTACTTCTCTAGACTACAGTCTCTTAAATATAAATTATGTCCTGATAATGAAGGTAGGGATTTATAGAATCCTGAAGTACTACCCCTTAATGCATCTTTCTTTTGTCTTTGTTGAACCTTTTCCTCTATGCATATCTGTAGTTCTCTTCCTCTATCTTATTTTTCACCTTGGTAGACCCAACATTTGGCAGGGCAGAGTTCTACAAAGGCAGATGCAGGATCCTGCCCCTGGGGAAGCATAACCAGTACAAGATGGGGGCTGGCATACTGGAAAGCAGCCCTGTGGAGAAGGACCTGGGGGTCCTGGTGAACAACAAGCTGTCCATGAGCCAGGAGTGTGCCCTCGTGGCCAAGAAGGCCAGTGGTATCCTGGGGTGTATTAGGAAGAGCATTGTCAGCAGGTTGCGGGAAGGTGACCCTGCCTTTCTGCTCAGTCCTGGTGAGGCCTCATCTGGAGTGCTGTGTCCAGTTTTGGGCTCCCCAGTTCAAGAAAGATAAGGAACTACTGGAGAGGATCCAATGGAGGGCTACAGACATTAGAAACACCTCTCTGATGAGAAAAGGCTGGGTGAGCTGGGACTGTTTTGCCTGTAAAAGACAGAGGGCAATCGATACATCATTTATCAATACATGCACATATCTTAAGGGTGGATATGAAAAGGATGGTGCCAGACTTCTTCCAGTGCACGTGGGCACAAACTGAAACGCAGGAAGTGCCTTCTGAATATGAGAAAAAACTGCTTTACTGTGAGGATGACAGAGCACTGGAATAGGGTGCCCAGAGAAGTTGTAGGGTTTCCTTCTCTGGAAGAATTAAAAAGCTGCCTGGATATGGTCCTGTACAACCTGCTCCCGTGCTTGAACAGTGGCACTGAACTACATGATCCCCAGAGGTCCCTTCCAACCCCAATGCTTTTGCTATTCTGTGATTCTGGAAATCTGTTCAGAAGCTGAAATTGATCAAACACTGTCAGATTGCTGATTGTCACTAAAATAGCTCTATAAGTTGTTTAACCACAGCAGTTGTTGCAACAGGGGATTAACCTTTCATCCCAATGCACTATGTATGGCCAGCAATGGTGGTATGGAGATATCTCTGTATGGAGATATCTTTGTTTCCTTAGAAATCAGGGTGTTGGAGATGAATACAAATTGAAATGCTTGCTAATATATGCTATCAAGAGCAAAACAAGTAAAAGATGGACAGAGAGGCAAACTCTTCCAGTAGCAGGAGGATATGAGGATATTATCTAGGCATGTTCTCATGATGACATCATCTGTTACATGACCAGGAGAAATTCTCTGCTCGGGAGCACTGGCATGGGGCTGTGACTTCCACAGGGTGACAGAAGGAGCTTTGTACTGCAAGGATGTCACGGAATCTTGTGCATAGCATTAAGGGCTTACAGGAAGAAATGGCATTAGCAAATACTAAAACACACCAGGATTTGCATGAAGATTTTAAAAGATGTCAAAAAGGGAACAAAGAAATTACCTGCTTTGCAAAATTTTGTGTCTTATTAGTGTCACCAGTACACTACCAGTGTAGTGCCACCCAACAGAAAATGTGTCACTGGTAATTTTGCATGGCTACAAGCACACAGACTTTTAAAAGAGAAATGGTAGCTGGAACACAGATAGTAGAAAAAAACATACAGAGAAATTAACCGTACTAGAGGAAAAGAGTAGTATATACAAAGAATAGTCAATAAATCTAAAAAAGGTCGAGTGCATTACAATGTGATTTATTTTGCATTTCATAATCAAAGCCAATACTTCCACTATATTTATAATAGATATTTCTTCTTCTGTAGATTTCCATTGCACTGGAAGTGAATCAATCTCAAATTCTATTTCTTTTATCATCCTCATATCTACATTTTAAGCATAAGGGTATTTTATATAATTTGACATATGTCTTATCACAGTTACAGAATTGAGAGGTTATAAAGATCATTAACACCAATGGGGTACCCTCAATGAAAATGCAATGATATAACCTGTGCCTTTTTGAATGACTTCCTTGGGAGCACTAAATATACTGAGTGATAATCTTACAACTGCATCTTGTGTTGTTTACAATATAAATGACACTGAAATTCAGGCAATTAGTGCAAACTCTTTACAGAACCAGAGATGTGAACAGCAAGTTGAAGCAGCACAAAATCCATCAGTGCTGCTAGACATTTTTTGCTTCCTTTCTGAGTGAAGTTGATTCTTACTTTCAACAGGCTGTGAAAACATTCCAGTAAAACATTTTTTTAAATTGTAAATCCTTCAGGAGTACAGCGTTGAATGGTGCTATCTGAATCGTTGCATTCAATTCCCCCCCCAGTCACACATACCTTAAAAACAGAAGGCATATGAGAAGCAACCAAACACTCTTCTGGTTATCTCCTAGGAAATATCGGATCTCCAGCATACAAGGTTTCAAAATGGTGCATTGTGCATCAACTCTGCACTATAGATACAAATAAATTCCTCTTAGTCCTCTTAGAACTCAGGGCTCTCCTCTACAAGACTATTGTATTAGCTTTTCTTATGTCAGATGGAAACTGTAGGGAAAATAGTACTTCCATTGGTTATTTTTATTTTAAGGTTGCAGTAATGATGGTAAGCATTGTAGAAAGTAATGGGATCCTGTATTCTGGAGCTGTGGGAAGCTGTGTCCTTTAGTTTTTCTGTTTTATAGCAGTATCATGTGTCAAAAAATACTGAGCCAAAAATTTGTAAGGCCAAGAATTTTGCAGCCTGATACCTATCCTTGTCCTAGTGGAATATTGACCCAGTAAATAGATAAGCTTTAGGAAGAGCAACTGAATATGGTCCAGGACAGGACAGGACACTCCACTAGCCCAGATCTTGGCACTTTTCTCTGACAGGTGGGAGATTTTAGCTTAGTTTGCTCCTATTTTAGCAAAAGTAGGAGAAAAGTTGCATGTCTACTTAAGAATGAACATTTGGCTTGCTGAACTGCTGGTATAAAGACTGACATGTTTCTTTCTTTGAAGCTGTAGTCAAAAAGGAGGAAGTGATTATCTCAGTAAGGAGGTCCATGCCTTCGAATCCTCAGCAGCAGAAGATGGCTCCTTCCTGCACAGAGATTTGTATTCAAAACCCATAGAAAAGCAGGGCTCTCCAGATCCCCACCTCCTACAATGAACATCTATGTACAGTGTGCTAGCCTTTGTGGATGCCATATTAAGAGTCCAGATCCATGTTAATGTTTTCCAAGTGTTAATGCCAGTTTAAAAAAAATATCATCTCTGGTTACATCCAGATAGTCATTCGTTTCACTTCACTCGGTTGTCTTGCATTCGTCTTCAGCTATATTTATGTCACTCTCTGTATGAAGGAGTAAATGGTTAAATGAATGGGAAATTCTTAGATGAGCTTTGCCTCTAACAAACTTACCATGAACAGGAGCCATAGGCACCTTGTTCTTCCTCTGTAACAGAGCGAATGAATGTGAGAAGATGGGGCTGGCATTGTGAAGCTGAGCCTGATTCCTGCATGAAGAACAAGAACTATCAGTAACAATAATCATACTGGGAAGAATTTTTGCCTCTCTACTCACTTTTGCAGCAGTGGCATTTTGTATTGAACATGTAAAGAAGCCTGGAATATCTTCTGTTGTACAAAACCAAAAAAATTCCATATGAAGAACTTGTGTCTGCATGCACTTCCATGCAAACTGAAATCTCTACTGTCATCCCATTTCTCTTCACATCCCATATGATGTGAATCATGTGAGTGGGACTTCCATGTGGCTTTGTGTCTGAGTGCATGTTACCATGTAAGGTTTTATTCTATATCATTACATTAATTTACATAGGAGAGAAGAATGCTGTTGTTCAAGCTAAATAGGAAAACTTGCTTTTAAATTTGTATAGAACTATAAATAAGCTAAATAAAGTTACATCTCTTCTGTGGTATCTTTTTGATGCAAGATCCATGTATTCTTAATGAATGTGACTGAAACAAAAACAAGCATGCTGTTGCACATCTTATGAGTCATGATTTAAGCAGTTATAATTTCTAATTTATTTTTGAAACTTGAAATCTAAACACTGGATTTGGCAATCCAAATTCTCTCATCCAGTCTTTTAAATTCTTACTATCTGGAGCAAGGAAAAAAATTTGTTTTATCTTGCTTTTAAGTTTATTTCCTTTACAGATTGTTTGCTTTACAGACTAAATTTTCTAAAGTTCCAGTTATTTCATCATTTTAGATTTCAATTTCTTACTGCTGGTGTGAATCAAATAATTATACCAGAATCTGACAGTAATGAAAAAGATGTAGGGTGATACCCCTATATGATAAATGAATATTTTGGTTTCAACTTTTAGTTCTCAGTAGAGAAAAGGTCCTGCGTTACGTCTGTTTCTCTGAAAGCCAGTCTGCAGTTTTTCACGTACATGTCAAAATATGATGTTTGCATGAACTCTGGGGATTAGAGACACAGAAGATTCTGGTTTGCCATCCCTAATGTAAAACATTTGATCTCCTCTCCTATTTTTTGTGCTCATCTCTAAAACTATTAGAATATGTATTTACATATCCTTATCTTGGAAAAATTACTTGTAACAGGCTAGTAAATCATTTATCCTTTGTGGGTAGAATAATGCTTTCATATGCATTATATGGGCATAGTAAGTTTAACAATATTCTGTACTAATAAAAACTTGAACTGAGCCTTGCAAAACTGGAATGTGTTCTATGCAAGCTTTATGTTTACACTTTCAAGTCAACATAATTAATTTCCTTCTGTGGTAACATCTTTATCCCTTATTTATGCCATATTTTACATTTGTTTTATTGTTACTGAAAGAAAGGAGGAGAAGTGAGACAGACTACAGTTGTTTGCCCATGTTCCTAACAGTGAGGGGCCTTCGTTACATGAGAGCAATGTATCATTGTGGGAATAAATGCTAAACTAGTACAACAATGAAGTGAAAATCAAAGTTTACAAAGTTACAATTAAAAAAGCCTTCAGGCTTTTTTTCTTGATTTCTAGAATGAAGACAGAAAAAATATTACAAAAACGACCTTCCATGACACTGTTGTAAAGTCAGATCTTAATGGCTTAGTTTGCAAGGACGTCAAAGACCAGAATGCCTTGCAACAAGACTCTGCTTAGTGGAATCCATGACAGATTTCTGGCATGGGATCCAGGTTGAATTCATGTGTGAAAAGCAGGAACATGTGATCCTGTAGCCTGAGCTGTAACTACGCTTCACACTGTCTGGGCAGCAGACTGTTGTGAAGAACCTGACCATCCGTGGGGAAAAAAAAAAATAACCCTGTGTCCAGAAACTTTGCCCTCTGTAAGTTGTAGGGTGAGCTGTGTCCTCACAGTATCCAGTTCCATTCTCACAAAAGGGTGAGGGAGCTCTTCTAGCAAGCGGTCAGCACCAGCCCGCTGTCCAACTGCAAAGGCCTGGAGCAGACTTTGTATAACCAGATTTCCATGTGTTCAGTGACCACTGCCCAACATTTTTAGTTTGGCTTTTTTTTTTTTTAATGGGACATTAAAAATCTACAGAGACAAATACTGCTGTCACTCAGGAAGTATGGAAATAAAAACTTGGAAGAGGCTATAAAATTCTGACTTGATTCTGAGAAAATATGCATATAAAGGGAATGCATTCTTGAAAATATATTTACATTTAAAGAGTTTTACTTAGGTAAACCATAAACTTAAAATAAAGCAAACAAAGATTAGAATAGCAATTGAGGATAATTCAGTTAAAACTGTATTAAAAAAATCTAATTCTTGACAGTCTTGTTTTTTGATATTATTTTCCTTTTCCAAGAAAATCCTCCAAAACTCAGCAAAAATAGTAAGATGAAGTAACAGCAGCCAACAATGTCCTCAGCAAAAATCTTACCTTCATTGTCAGCTTGATATTGGAAAAAGTATTCTTCATTTATGATTATACTATTTGTCTTCCATTTGCAATCACTCATTATTTCTCGTGGTAGAGACAGACAAGTAGCTGATGTTTTTGCCTTTGAAATTGTGCTATTACTAATGTTCATACAACATTTTATAATATCCATGGGCTTTTTTTTTAATATGAAATTGCAAACTCTGAATATTATCCCTCCATCTATCTTGTGTGGACTAAGGCTACTCACTCTGAAGGATAGACTCTAGGTAGAGTTTAACCACACAAATTTGGATGGAGAAATGGTCACTGTGAGGCCAGGATGAAATACAGATTGCATAGAATTATCAAATGCCTTTCCTAATTTTTATTCATAAACTTCTACAAAAGCAGTATCAGAAATTTAAAGGTTTCATGAAAGAGCTTGACCTCGACCCCTTGCCCTGTAACTTCTGCTGGCAGTGGAATAAGTGCAACAGAAACAAATATCAGAATCTCCATTCAAAAGTCTGCACATGTGATGGGGAAATTTGAGTTCTTTTGAGAGGAACAATAATTATATCCTTTGCTATTTGTAAAAATGAGTAGAGTTTTAGTCTGATAAAGAGAAATTAGATCTTATTTTTTAAAACATGTATGTTGGGAATGTTTACCTGAAAAAAATGCCTTCTTATGACAAAGACTTAAATTTCCAAGGAAACAAACTCTGACTCTGAAAAGATCCAGAAAATAGGGCATATATACCCAGGTGAACTTTATTTCAAATGAAGTTGAGAACTATTGACCAAAGCAAACTGTTAATATGAAAGTCCTAGAATTGCTTTGAGAATGCTCTAAGATGTTGCCAGAAGAGACTCAGAATATCCACTATTATTCGAGTCACCATTACAACAAAGAGAAATGCACAAATCAAGAGTACATTTGTCTAAACATGTCAGTGCAGGACTAGGTGACCTGATAGCATAGCAGATGTTAAGAAGTCATGTTTGTTTACAAAGAAAATGGTCAACATACAATCCAAATTGAGAATGGGCAATGAAAACAGTATTACTAGAAGTTATATTTGTTTAACAAAGAACAAAATGTGTCTGTCAAAATACTCAGGACCTACTTTCACAAAAGTTCTCGAGAGTTGCATCATTTAAGTCCTTTGAAAATAAGACTCTGAGTTATCCATTTAAAATAAAAAAAGATAAATGTACTGCCAGATGTTTTTATGTTTGTGATAATTTGCCATTCTTACTCTTTTGAGACATAGCACATTCTGGAAGCAAAACCTCTATGATAAATTCTTCTCTGATAGAATTGAAACAGATAAAGTGAATTGTGTATACTATAAAGAGTACAAAAAAGGAATTCAGAGGAAATCTTAAGGAAAGACTCTGTCACTACACCAGCATGATTCACTTTGTTATTGCTATTCTATCCCATTTTTTAGTTAATTAAAAAAATGTGTGATTAGAACATAATCTGTAGGAATGAAAACACCAATATCCATTTGCTGTTTCTACCAACAAAACTTACAGTGCTTGTCTAGCTGGTACAGTTAAAATCTGGAGAACCCAAGATATTTTTAAGCTGTGTTCAATGTTAATATGAATAAAAATGGGGCATGATTATCATAAATATTCCTAGCTATGATACAAATTATTAAAATGAACAAATAAACTGTGGTTAATACTGGCAACTTTGAACTACTATTCATAGCAAATAAATTCGTAGGTTTACCTAGTCTGTCCATACCCAGGAAAAATACCTGAAGAAACCCTGCTTGGTTTCTGCTTCTAAAGCTCGAAAGAAACAAACAAGGAGCAATCTTAGCTTCTAATGTTATTAGTAGTTGAACATATGAGAAATATAACTCCAGGTGACAGAATGTATTTAGGTGTTCCAAAAAAACAATATGGTCAAATTAATGAGTTGAAATAACATGCGAAAAGAGTCAGGCGAATAAATACAGACTGCTTTTAAACTAAGATAAATATTCCATCCATGAGGCTGTCATAGAGAAAAGGAGAAAAAAAAAAGAGAGACAATGTTTGTTTCAATAGCTGTGAGTCCAGATCTGCAAAGGCTTTCTGATTCTGAAGTCAAGGCAAGTGTTTGTTTATAGGCAATGCAATTAAGACATGATTTGCTCCAGGGCAACTGCCTGACTGTGTGGGAAGGATCCATCCCCCACTGATCGATTTTAAAGTATTGAAGGACACTAATAAATATTCTTCAGGAGGACAAACATCATTGTTGGTTATAGCCTAACAAAATTTGGTGAGGACTCTGGCTGTGTATAAAAAGAGCTTCTACCTCCCATTTCACTTGATGTGAGTGGAACCAGAAGCTTCCTTTGTCAAAGATGTTCACGGCTTGAATGAGCGTTGGATAAAAAACTGGCTGTATGGCCTGGTCCAGAGAGTCAATGGAGTTACATTCAGATGGCAGCCAGTCACCAGTGGTGCTCCCCAGGGCTCAGTACTGGGTCTAGTTCTGTTTAATCTATTTATCAGTGGTTTGGATGAGGGGATTGAGAGCACCCTCAGTCAGTTTGCAGATGATGCCAAGTCTGCTGGGGAGCAGGAAATCTCTGCAGAGGGATCTGGACAGGATGGATCGATGGGCTGAGGACAATGGTATGAGGTTCAACAAGACTAAGTGCTTCTGCACAAAGTTTACAATAACTCCATGCAGTACTACAGGCTTGAGAAAAGTGTCTGGGAAGCTGCCCAGTGGAAAAGCACCTGGAGGTGCTGGTTGGCAGCAGCTGAACATGATCCAGCTGTGGCCAGGTGACAAAGAAGGTCAATGGCATCCTGGCCTGTATATGCAATGCAGGCTTCAGGATCTCAGAGGTCTTTTCCAACCTAATTGATTCTGTGATTCTACGACCTGCAGGAAGAAATGGCCTCAAGTTGCAGCAAGAGAGGTTTAGATTGTATATTAGGAAAAATTCTTTCACTGACAGGGTTGTTGAGCATTGTAATAGGCTGCCCAGGGACATGGTTGAGTCTCCGTCTCTGGAGCTGTTTAAAATCTGCATAGATGTGGCACTTAGGGACATGGTTTAATGGTGGACTTGTCAGTGTTAGGTTAATAGCTGTACTCAGTACAACTGATACTAGAGGCCTTTTCCAACCTAAATGCATCTGTGATTCTATATGATGGTCATTGCTACTATCCAGAGCCTCTGCACGAGACAGACAGGTCATGACCTCAATGGGTGTGAACTTTTGTAGTTGCTTTGGAAACAGCAGCAAAAGTGACTATTTCCCTTAGATATTCATTTTCCACTAGGGCAGGCATAATTTCCATGCATGTTTAAATAAATATACCTATGGGTAATAGTAAGTGTGTAACAGGAAGACAATAAAAAAATAATGTCCTTATTGCAAAAGATAAAAGTAACACATCACCCAGCTGCTTAATGAGTCCTAGTATTACTTGCTAGACTGCTCTGGTTATATTTAGCAGTTCCTAAATGATTATGAATAAAGCAGTTCAAAAATAAAGTAAAAATAATGTGTCCTTAGATTTCTTAATAATTGTACTATTATTGCAAAAATTTAATAGAAAGAGAAATAAATTCCTAAACATCTCAAAAACTGAAATGTAATTAAGAGATATGATACCTTTCCATAGGTCAGAGTAAACATCATTGTCTACATGAAAACCTTTAAAAGGGCGGAAATGCATCGTTACATGACTTCTGCTCCATAGGGATAGCACAAGAGAGAAAAATTGAGATGTAGCTTCAAAAGTCAGGAAGGAAAATTTAAACCACCATAACCTTCTGGTGTTAATTGTGGGATTGTTCATAATACAATGTACTGGGCATGCCACTTAAGGTTGTTTTTCAACTGACTCATCTGGAGAAAGCTTATTCATGCATTAGAGAATAATTCAGCATGAAAACATCTCATAGTGAGCAGAGTCATGCTGGAGTTATGGCTTGGCCTGAGGGAACTTTCATTGTTTTCCTTCTCCAGGGCAGAGGCTGTAATGGTGGTGCTGACAGCCCTGTAAAGTGCTTTGAGTGATGATCTTCTCATGGTCATGAAAAAGAAAACATCTGAATTTCCACTTGATGGGGAAATGTGAATTGTTGGACTTCAGTTATATAGATAGCTCCAAAGGACTCCTGTTTCTTCTTCCATGTGCAAATGAGCAAAGAAGAGCTGGTGGGTGGAGTACACTGTACTTGTCCTGGAACGGAAAGAAATGTAAGCCAGCACAGGGTTTCTGCAGACTAAGTGAAAAACTGTGAACTTCACTATGAATTTATGAATCAAAATGTACATTTCTTGGCCCATTATTTTACTGAAGTTGTGAAATCACGTACTTCCTTTTTCCAGGATTACATGCAAAATACATCTGATTCAAAATCTAGATTACTGTTTCTTTTTCTGAAGGAATATAGATAAAAACCAGGAAAATTAACTGGATATTCCCGTTGGATAGAAACTGATACATTTATTGCCAGCTGGAGATATTTTAGGGAACAAAGAGAATTTCAAAATTAAGTTTTCATTTGTATATGCATATTGTTATTTGTGTAACTAAAAGTCTGATTATGTTGCTAGCACTTCATTTGCTGGATCGCAGAGAGGATGTGTTGTACTCACACTGAACATGCATGATTTTGAAGTCCTCTGCTGGATTGCAGAACTTCAAAATTTTCTAGGTCTTGTACCAATATTAGAAAAATTGCCTTGAAATGCTGTTCTCCACTCTCTCATCTCTCTTCTTCAAATCAGTAACAGATTTTCAGGTTTTTTATGTCTAAAAAGTAAAGGTTGCGAAATCTTCCCACATTTACAATCTGATGCCATTTAAGCCTGGAATTCCTTGAAATAACTCTGCCTCTGCTAAATCGAAATTTTTGTAATTGACTCAATGGCTGAGCCAAGTAATTTGCTCCATGCTCACCATCTTCCTCATAACCAAGGAAATAAACCCAGAAAAATTATTGAAATATCATAATTGCACATTTTGTTAGAAAGCTATATAGTCCAGAATCCAAAATTAATCTAATTTTTGTCATTAAGGAAACCATTTTCCTTGCATTTCATCAGACTTAACTGAAGAATATGAAACCCTGGCCAGGCTTTCTTACAACAAATAATTTAATACAGTAAAAAGCAAGTAGCATTTAAATTGCACTGTGGATTTGAGAGAAACATTTAGAATTTAGCATACTGCATCGGCTTTTAAGACTTGGGAAACCTTATTTTAGCATTTATTTATATTAAGATTCTTAACTATTTCTTCTTTCATTAGCTCTGAAAACGGCAGCTCAGTGCTAACGGACCATTAAAATATTGTGACAGAGATGCGGGAAACTTAAATGATGCATAAGGACAGGGAGTAGAAAGATATTTTTCATAATTTACTATTGTAAATCACATCTTAATCAAATTCTTAAAACGAAATATGCAAATATTTGACAATGCCCAAAACCTACCATAATTGAAAGAAAGCTATTCCTTAAGTAGGCTGCAAATGTTATATTTTTCTTCAAAGTCTTGAACTAATCTCTTAGTAACCTTTTTGTTGCTGTGCCACTAGACCATAAGAAAGATAGTTTTATATAGAAAGGTTCTTGCTCAACTTTTGAGACAATAAAAAAGGAGGTCATAGGTGATGCTTCTATTAATGTTGCTTTGTTTGTGCCATGAATCAATTTTTTTCTAAAATTTCATATGAACTCCCTGATTAAAAACATCAAACCCACGCAATTTAGCTTGCATTCAAGTGATGGTAATAAAATCCAGTCTTTTGCTTTCTCTAGGATTGTTCAGCTCTAACCTGAACTGAGCAAAACCTTTAAATGCTTCTTTCTTATGAGGTCTATATATTTCAGAGAACTCTAATGTATACATTTGCTCAGTTCTTTTGATCTTCATTGAAGATGGAAACAAACCTAGATGTGTATGTAGGAGCATGCACAAGCTTTTCTGCTGGAGAAGGCTTTGTGTGCCTTGGAGTCTTTGAGGACCCTTTGTCCTGTTCTCAAGGAAACAGCTGCAATACCTGGCACAGCACTCTAACTGTACTAAATTCACCAGTCTGGTTTTTTTTTACTTTTTTTACTTCGGCAGGGCAGCAAGAGAAAATACTGAATACTGATTGCTAAAGCAATGATATCTTTCTTTCCAGAATAAGAGGAAAATGTGGGTATATATGAGATGGTTTCTTATCTGTTACAATAGCAGAAATACCTTCATTATGGTGAAAGTTTCAACACTCTGACCTAAAAAATCAAATACATCAGAGACTAAAATGCTAGCTTGTTTGTTAGTTTTACAAGGAAATGGCTCTCTTTTTCTTCAATAAAAATTGATATATGCCTGTTGTTCTTTTGGCTACATATAAAACTTTTATAAGCTACAATAAGAGTTTTGATGACAATCATGGTTAGATTTAGGCAGTTCTTCAATATAATTTTCTAGCCTGCATACCCAGGACAGCACAGATATTCTCAAAGAATATCTGGATGACTGCCACATCCAGAGGAAATATACTGTTATCTGTGATCTTGAGACATCAACACATGAATTATTACTTATTTTATCAGAAGCTATTCCCTCATCCTCAAATATAATATAAATAAAAACTTTAATAAGGCTGATGGAACAATCATCTGAAGATGACAGTATTCTCCTGTAATACCTCCATGACCTCCCTGCCTTGCTATGCTCTCCTGGTACAAGAGTAATGCTCACACTGTTGTTATAAATGCATATTATATGATTGGCTTTCCACAAATATTAAAATGAATATGTGTTATGTTAGAAAGTTACACTGTATTAATATAGTCTCTTTTAGTAGTGTGATAAATATAGTTTTTAGGCTGTAGCATAATATTAAAATAGAAACTATGTGATGTAAGATGCCTTTGGTAATTAGCTCGAGAAATGGGAAAGACATTTAAGAAATTCTCCACATTATCCTATCTGGATAGAGATAACAGCAACATACACCAAAACCCCAAAAGGAAGAACTTATTGCCTCTGTTATCAGGGAATTTGAGACTTCATGGAGTCACAGGAAGATTGATTTGCAGGATGAAATGGTGGCGGGGTCAGGGAAGTTGAAATTAAGCAGAAGCACCCAAAGTCAAAAGGAGTGTTTCAATCTTGAATAGGATTTATGAATATGCAATAGCTTATTGCTTTTAAGAGAAGATCCTTTGTTAGCAAGGAGTGCCTTGTGGTGAAATGCCAGGCACCCAGACATCTGTAACTTTTGCTTTTTTTTATGTCTCTTATTTTCTTATTTTTTTCTACTATTATTAAACTTTTAAATTTTTAACAAAAGTGAACCGTGATCACACTGTGGTCAAGTGCCACACTCAACTTCTGAAAAATAAGAAGAAACCTCTTCCCGGTAGCAAAGTAAGAATGCCAAGTGACATGGAACTAGAGAGAAAGATGATTTTGTTAAAAAAAAAGAAGGTGGTATTTCCAACACTTTTTACACTGTGTGCCTGCTCTATTTTTTTAAGTAGCATTCACATTTGCCAAAACCCCCAACTTATATGTAGGAGGCAATGGAGCAGAAAAACGAGGTAACCTAATACCCTGTGGAAGTAATCCTTTCCTTGGCCCATAGTGATAATGCTGGAGTTGTCTCAGACTTTCACTGTGGGCTGATGAGACCTCTGTAACGTGATAGAAAATGCTGCATAGCACCGCAGTCATAAATTTGGCTAACAGGATTTAAACTGAGGGGCTGTGGGGAAACTTGACTCCTCAGAAGATAACTGCTGCAGAGACGTACTTCTCTTTACAGTGGCAGAGCTTAAGGGAGAAGTGGAAAGGAGTCTTAGGGAGAGAGAAAGAGAAATACACGGGTGGAGGTACTCCCTTCCAGCCCTGAGAGAATCTCAGCAGGAGTCAAAGAAGTCCCACTACGCTTGCCATGTGGCAGAAGGAGGAGACCTACTACACAGCAGGGAATGTAAGTGGGTCCCTACTAGGGGAGGTAAAATAGTCCCCTCCTGCCTTCCCAGGTATACTTACAGAATAGGTTCAAGGCCCTGGGTCCAGAGGGTCAGGCAGATGACACTAGAGAAAAAAATCTGTCTGGAGGGTCTGCCAGCTGCACTTACTCTGTCAGACGGATCACAGCCTCAGGTATTAAGAAGAAAAGAAGGGCAGTTGTAGTAGGTGACTCCCTGCTGAGGGAAAATGAGGACCCTGTGTGTCAGGGAAGTCTGCTGCCTCCCTGGGGCCCTGGCATGGGATATTACCAGGACACTCCCTGAACTAGTTCAGCCTTCTCATTTTTATCCAGGATGCTGAGATTACCTTAAAACACAGGGGTGCAGGAAGGATGGGCACACTTAAAGAATTCCTGAAGGCACAGGAGCAGGTTGTCCCTATGGGGCAAAAGATGAGCCAGTGCAGAGTTCAAACATAAGGGAAACCAACTTCTCCCTCACCTTTGCTGTAGGCAGCTAGAGCTGCCAGAGATCTGACAACTTCTCATTACACTGAAGTCCAAAGTGGGAAGTGGAAAGGCAGAGGAGGATTTTTAAAAATGTTTTTTGGGTTAGATAACACATAATCAAGGTCTGGAAAACAGATGGGAATTTCCAATCTGGGAATGGTGAAAAGCCCTATGGATCCTGTACGGACCTGGTTAGCTCCCTTCTTGGTTTTGATACTGTGCTGCAAGGTTTTTGGAAGCTATTCTATGCAGCAATAACAATAAAATCAGAACCCAACATTCAGAAACTACAGAGTCTCCTGTATAAAAGCAAGGACTAAGTCACCTTAGATGACACTGTAGATGTTGAAAATCAAGCAGGGGTATTTGATTTTTTTTTTTTAAATTTGGGTTGAAAAAGATGTAAACCAGACAAGAAATATAATATATTACAGTCATTTTTATGTTCTAAAGTGCCCCTCACTCATGGGACCTCAAATGGCTTAGGGAAAGACTCAGAGGTAAACTAATTGACTAAGTTAATAAATAATTTTGTTCCAGCCGAGACTTCTGGAGAACTAGATTTTCCCTGTAAAACAGTGATCCTGGAAGTGGTACAAATTTCTGTTACCCAGCTGCTTTCAGCAAACAGAAATGAATCCTCCCTTGCAGAACTCAGAAGAACACTGGGCTTTTCCCTGGCCAGGCCACTATTGCAGCTTCCAGTTTTTGTAAATTTTTGGAATAGATTCAATTTTCTGAAATTCTCTGGAATACTTTCACTTTCATTATAGGAAATGGTCTGTGTGAGCACAGTCTTGGAAGCTGTCTGCCTTTGAAAAACACTCTTGCTACTGTGCAAATAAAATTGATGAATTAAGATATAAGGTCTAATTTGGTGTTATTTTGTGAGGGGCTTTGCTTTTGTATGGCTCATCCTGCATCTGTTTGCCTGGAATGAATGACATATCAGACCTTTTTACTTTCAACCCAAAATCCATTTGCAGGGTCCCCTTTTGCATTAAATTTGAAATTTCTGATGAAATTTTGGGAGGCCCTGGTCTGCAGAAATCAGGACCTGTGTCACTGAGCCATAACACCGAAGTGTCATCAGCCGTGGTAAGGATTATCAAAATCAAAATATATTCTTGCTGCCCACTTCCCAAAACTATAGCTCTTAGGAATAAGAAGGATGATGAAAAGAACTTGGAAATGTTGGTGGGTGAGAGGCTGGTCATGACCCAGCAATGTGCACTCACAGCCCAGAAAGCCAAACATGTCCTGTCTGCACCCAAAGCAGCATGGGCAGCAGGGTGAGGGGGGAGATTCTGCCCCTCTGCTCTGCTCTGGTGAGACCTCACCTGCAGTGCTGCATCAGCTCTGAGGTTCTCAACATAAGAAAGACATTGACCTATTGGAACAAGGCCAGAGGATGGGCACCAAGATGATTAGAAGGATGGAGAACCCCTCCTGTGAGGAAAGGATTGTTCAGCCTGAAGAAGAGAAGGCTTTGGGGTGACCTAACTGAGGCCTTTCAGCACCTGAAGGGAACCTACAGGAAAGATGAAGAGAGACTTTTTACAAGAACCTGCTGTGACAGGACAAGGGTGAAAAGCCTTAAAATGAGAATAGGTTTAGATCAGATACTAGGGAGACTCTCTTTTGCATGAGGGTGATGAGGCACCTGAAGAGGTTGTCCAGAGAAATTTTGGGTGCTCCAGCTCTGGGACTGCTCAACGTCAGGCTGGATGGGGCTTTGGGCAACCTGGTCTGGTGGAAGGTGTCCCTGGGGGCTGGAACTAAATGAGCTTTAATGACTTTTCCAACCAAAGTCATTCTATGATTCTACGATTCGATTCTATGATTGTATGATGAGGAAACCAACAGAAATGGCTTCAACTAAAGTTATAGATAGTGATTAAAAAGTGAATTAGATGTTATGTGCAAAATATCTGGGAGTTTTTCTGGTTTGTTCAACAAAAGAGTGTGAATGGGCCTCAAAATGGAGGAAAAAGCAATTAATTTCTACTTAAAGCTGCTATATATTGCAGAAGAGGGATGAAAAGATTCCTTATAGAAAAGAACGTGATCTAACTAATAATACACCATTGAAGTCACTGATGTTGCATCCACTTGCCTTGTGACTGTGCTTCCAGAAATTCCCTTTTACAGCTAAATCGAATGTTTGACAATTGTGTCCAGACTGTAAACATATTGTGTTGACAAAGATAACAGAAATTTACATCAGAGCAGCTTGGTCACAAGTTGTGTGTAAAACCAGATAGTCTAAGGCCAACCATTTTCCAAATTTTTAGTGTCTGGACAATGTTTGCAGCTTTCAACAGCTGATCTTTGTTGTTTTGAAGTTTTTAAGTATACCATAGTACATGGGGTGAAACATTACAATCACATTTTTCTTAGAGTTTTCTCATGGGTTACTTTCAGCTACTTCTATAAATGAACAGTATTTTTCAAGTCTTGTTCCTCTAGACAAACCCATTCTATACATGTGTTTAGTGATGCATTCATGTCTTGGAAGAGCAGTGTGTTGTAGCCACAGTTGTACACCAGCCTGAAGTGTACAGCCTGGGCAAACCAGCAGCAGATTTCTTCTGCTTGCAGCTTCACAACCCAGTGAAATTTAGACTCCTTCCTTGAAGCCCAGCTCCTCCCAGTGTTTGCCAGAGACTGGACATCCTCAAATAGGACAAAAGAAACTGAAGGGAAGGCAATCTACCTGCAGACATGTGGGTATGTCTGACCTCTTTCAGAAAACCCTCAAGGTACCTGTGTGGCCTCTCTGTGTGTTAAAAATTATCGGTGGAGCAAAATACAGGTGCACCAAATACTTCTCACAGCATGTAATATTATGAAAAATTTGGACTTTCAAAGATTTATAAATATGCATCAGGTCCCTAAACATAAAGTCACAAGAAATCAAAATACAATAGCTTCTTTTTAAGACAACTGTAAAGCAGAAGGCCACGTTCAGAGGATGTAAACATCAGGCAAACCAACTTAAGGTCAAAGCTGCCCTGGGGCCTCACAGAAATGCAGACGCTGTCTGGGGAGAAGCAGGGATCCTGGACTGCCCCACAAAGCCTGGCCAAGGGGCTCCCTAAGGGCTGAATTGAGGATGGAGAGCAGCACAGCAGCGCAGGGACTGTCACTGCAACCTCAATTGCATTCTGATGCTTTTTCTTGCCTGTTACTCTTTTGCTAAGTCCACATGCTTGGAATTGTCTAAACCTCTGCTGGGTCACCAGGACATGAATCTCACCTTTGCTGGATATTAAAAAGCCTGTATATTGTCATGGGTCTGTGTGTTGTGGGACACGGTAGAGCTGCAGACACTCCCAGTGGGGATTTGCCTCAGGAGACTGCCATCATGGTAAGCCCAGGGAAGCCAAATACCATCTTCAGATGTTCCCCAGCTTGCCAAAGGTGTGTTTTCTTGACACAGTGAACACACAGTACTTTATTCCCAGATATATTATCATGCCTAATGTTCCCCTTTTGACCTCAAGGTCTTCTACTTATGTCTGACTTCTGTGGAAGGATTGTAATACTTGCATTTAAAACCGTCCCTACCAGATCTTGGAGAACAAAACTGTCAGTCTGTTTGCATTGCCTGCATGCAAATTGTTGGGCAAACAGGCTTGTGTTTTCAGTAGCAAACCTCATCTCTAGTAATGTGGAAAAAAATACAATTCTTACATCAATCAGCTATCCCAACTGCCCTGGGAAAAGGTAGCTGGAGCCTTGGATTTCCTAAAAACCAAAATTAAATAATGTGCTGTGAAGCCAGAGTCTGGAAGCAACCTTGCAAGGCGTCTGAAGACACAGGTGTTAGTCAGTCCTCTTCCCCAGTCCTGACAACATCTTTGGGTGGAGGGCATTGCTACAGGAGGCAGAGCTGTAGCCTGTGAGCCTTTTTCTCCATCTGCAGCATTTACAGACCAATAACTCATGAGGGTGCAGAGACTCCTTTTAATAACAACAAACACCTGAGGAATTGAGAAAACCAGAAAATTTTTAATCTATGAAACCAGCTGATTATTACTTGTTGTGTGGTCGGGAGCTGATGCAGGTTACTTGTGCGGTCAGGGAGGAGGTGGAAGCTGCTTATTCTTCCTGTGGGGCTGCTCCAAGGAGTACCTTCAGAGCTTCTGACTCAGAAATCTTCATTCACTGCAGATCTTATTAAGTGAAGCTTTAGTGCCTTTCAGCTGGGAAGGGCTGGACATCATTCTGTGAACTCTGATCATAGCCCTGATGTTTTCATGTCTATCTCTTTCCAAGAGCAGCCTGCCTGTCCATGATGTGTGGTGCTACACAACTTTTCACAGTATTACAAAGAGCACACTTGCCACTGGACAACTGAGGAATCCACCCAGCTGTACAGGGTTAGAGAGCTTCTTTAAGACTTCCTATTAGAGTCTCAGTTTCTCCTTTCACCCCTCCCCTGTGAGAGCCTTGCTTATCCCCACACTTTGAGCAGCTCTGCCCTGCTCCAGCACTTCAAAGAGGAGAGCAAGCAGAATTGCCACTGATTGCAGTGGAGAGGGAAGGGCATGTAGCCCACTTCCAGCCTTTCTGTGTCTACACGCTGGGACAGGGCCAAGAAAGCAGCAAAGACTAGGAGATCGCTAGGAGTTGGTAATGTTGTTATCAGTGGGTGTTGGGGACTATATTCTGCTGATACTTCTGGTACAAGATACTTTTGGAGTAGAAATATGTTGCCCACCTCTACTTAGTCTTGAACAACTGATGGGTGCCAGGAATGAAGGAAGAAACAGGTGGCTGTGGCCAGTGGTGTTAATGCTTTGTCTGAACTGGGAACCGTTTTCCTTTAGAGCAACACTAGGCACATATGCCTCTTGAAAATAGTATGAGAGAATAGCCTAAACAGTGTAATTCACGTAATAATTTTTTCATGAAGATGGACAATACAGTTGATTTATAATTAACTGACCTGATTTTGAGCTCACCCATGTCACCCCAGAACCCAGATCACAGAAGCAAAAAAGTTTGAACTCCCAACCTCTGGGCATAACTTTCTCTAGAGGCACTAGTCCCTATGGAAACAACCCAGTTATTTTGTTGTATTTGACAGTTTTACAGCCATCATAAACAACATGAAATGACCTTACTTTGAAACATTTGGGGCCTTGTCCTCTACTGCCTCAGATCAGACTGAAGATAGGATGGAGTTCAGCACAGCTGAGGAGAACACTCATTTGAACACGCTCACAGCTTAAAAACAATCAGGATTAAGGACCATTTGTTTGTTGGGCATTCTTTAAAACTGCATTTTCCAGCAAAAAATAAGTCCCTCCAGTCCAGACCTTTTGCTCAAAGCAGGGCCCATTCAAGAAAGTTGTTTTGGTATTTTTCTTACCTATGGTAACTAAATTTGTTTAGATAATCTCTTTTATATACATATACATACATACACACATACATATATATATGTATATAAAAGACATATATATATATAAAAATATATGTACTTGAGGGGAAAAAATCTAGCCAGAATAGACTCACATAACAGTGAAGCAGAAAGCCAGTCAATAGCCAGCTTTCCTACTTTTCCTTCAAGCAAAAGTAAACTGAATGTGGCATTTTGCCTTGTACAGTGCTGAAAGACCTCTTTTCTTTGGATTGAAGACTTAAATATCCAATAAAAACAGTATTCTCTGGTCAGCACGGTGCTGCTTGTGTTGAATAAAAAGTGATACCAGGCCATGCACTGCACACATATGGCATGTTAAAGGGCTGACTCCAGTCAGATATGCATGGAACCAAAGACTGTGGGTTTCCACAATCTCTCTGGGCAATACAGCATTCTACAGCAACCCTTAAACTGTGACTTCACACAATCTCTGTAACCTGAGGCAGCCAAGACGCCAAAGAACGGGTGAAAAGGGGGGACTAGAAAGGCAATGAAGTCTTAAATTTGATTTTAAGTTCTGTGGTGTAACCTAGAACCAGAAGTTTCAAATTATCAAGGTGCTGGATTTAAATAAAGCGGCTGAAATCTGCTATACTTATATTCCATTTCAATATATCCTAAAAACACTAAAGTTCTGCCACCAACTCCACTAGGAACAGAAAGTGTCACTATTAGAGCCTCTTTGTTTCTCTAATGCCACTAGGAATATTCAGAGGGGGTGATTTCTATAAAATCCATTGATAATATCATTAAAGGAGAGAAATACATGTCCCATGCTCAGAACATAGGAATGAAGCCAAAAGGAAAATAAATCTGCAGAAGTTAAAATTTTTCTTCCGATAAATATTTTAGAAGGATGGGTTTGGCAGTACCCAAGTCCCCAAAGAAACAACCTAAGTTTCTCTCACTTGGTCCAAATCTGCCTTCAGCCCACAGAAGGGAGAACCTGACCCTACCTGACACAGTGCCCTTGAACTTCACTGGGGCTGTAGGTCTGAAGGCTCGCCTCTGGGGGGGAAGTTGTATCCTTGCTGTCAAGAAAATATGCTCATACAAAAGAGTGATCAATCAGGCATAAAACACACAGGGGAAAATTATGAAGGTGAGGTGACAGGTGAGGAAACCTTTGGGATCCAGGCCACTGATAAAAAGCCCAGAGGAAAAAGCTATACATAGTTAAGAGAGAGAAAGAACACTGTTCTTGTGAGTGAGATCAGTGAACAAACTGTGTACCATCTGCACTGGAAAGATACAAATAACTCACAGAAAAATATCCTGGTCTAAGGAATAAGCTTCCGAACAGATTCTGGAAACACAGTTTCACTACTTGTAAAGAGGAATTTGCCAGGCTGAAATAATGATCTTCTGTTTAGTATGAAGGAGAATAACAGCTAGCGAGGGTGGCAGTGCTGATGCTGTCTGTGGTCTGGCTAGCTACAGGAACACTGCTGGACAATGTTGAACAGACAGGCACATCTGCTCCCCTCAGCAGGAGGAAAGCCGTGGCCACGTGGAGCCCTGCAGCATTTAGTTAGCAGTGGAAAAATGAAAAGCTTCAGGCTGGATCTCTGAAACATTACAGGAAAGGCACTGTGTACTACAGTTCAGGATCAAATAAAAAGTCACACAGGCAAGGGAAGAAAATGTTCCATTTGAGGCAAATGTTAAAACACAGAAATACATTTCACCTGGCAGCTTGTCACATTTCACTGAAGTAACTGAGCGGGCAAGTGAGGTCACAGCACAAGCTGAAAGGGTGCCTTCCTTGATATCTGACTTGATGGCAATAGTAGAGGCTGGATGGGGTTGCAGATCCTTGCTGAGACACTGTAGGCACACTTATTCCTCACCCATTCATCCTAGAGAGAAAAAGAAAAGCAAACATTCTGGAAACAGAGTGACAGATGAAAGAAATGGAAGATAAGGCCTTGAGGTAGCAGATCAACCTCTGAACAAGCACTGAACAGCTGCACGTATGCTTTACACAGAGCCAAATCTAGAGTGAAGAAGAAAATTAGGGGAAATAGCCCATATTTTTTTAGTGGAAGTTTGTTGGACTGCAAATAGCATGTGAGGATAATGCGTAACAGATGGTAACTTAATGGGAGGGGAGACAGAAAGCAATTTATGGTATATAAACTTTTCTGTGAAACAGAAGGGCAAAAGAAAGTGCTGAAGGGATTAGGGGTAAGTAGCAAATGGTACAGAAAGTGAAGGAGCTGTGGACTGCTTCAGATAAACAAGAACCTGCATCTGTTGGTTATATTCTAGGAAAAAGATAAAGAGACGTAGAATATCCACTGAAAATAACAAGAAAAGGGGTAAAAGGGACAGAGAACATGAGCACAAGTGCAAAGTCAATGTACAGAAGACCAGTAAAACTGAAGGAGTGTTTGTAGGAGTGCTCTACTGTCCTGTATCTAAACTCTAGCAAAGGGAAGAACAGAAATCAGAAGAACTATATAGGACACACCTAGGAGTTAAAGCAAAGGAAATGGAATGAAATCTTCTTTTACTTTCAAATAGCCGGCGTACAGGAGGTAATAAGAAAAGAATAGTACTGTACTTTCTTTTGTAGCCCCCCTCATCTGCCCCTTGATGCTACAATCTTTTAACTGTTGGGCACATGCAGAACATGAAGTCATGACATCACTGCGGTGCTTGGAGCATTAGGCCAACTTTACTCGTGACAGGATCATCAGACCAGGATCTCCATTAACCTTACCTGTAGATCCCATGTCTTGAGGGAAAGGGAGAAAGACCTCAAATCATGGTCTCTCATTTCCCAGCAAGGTGCACTTAGCACACAGAGATAAGCTGGGCTTAGGCAGGGACTCTTGCTATTAGGGCTTCTACATCTGTATGAATACTTGAATTCTAATTTAACTGGACCATGGAGAACAACCATTTGTTAAGCCATTAAGTTAGGAGTGAGCATTAGCAAGTGAACATTTGAATATTAAAAACCCCAGAAATACTTCTGGGGCAGCCTAGCTGAAGAATTGAGCTCTAGTAAGTGAAAGTGTAAGTAGGAGTTTTGAGATGACGTGAGCAGCACTGTAATGCTAATGCCTGAACCTAAGTACCACTAAACTGGCGTGACAGTGTCCAGCCATGATCATCTCTGTCCCCAAAATCCATAACTGAGCAACATCTAGGCTCTACATGCAAAGAACGAGGAGAATGTGTAGGGACACAAAGCTGTGAGGAGTCGCCCATACCCCAGAGTGCTGTGCTGTCTTTCAGAAGGACCTGGACAGATTGGACAGATGGGCAGAGATGAACCATCTGAAATTCATGAAAGGCAAATTCATGGTCTTGCACCTCGGGAGGAAAAAGCCCAGGAACCAGTCTGGGATGGGAGCTGACCTGCTGTAAGAACTCCACAGAGAAGGACCTGGCGGACAACAAGCTGTCCGTGAATCAGCAGTGTCCTTGGGGCCAAAAGGGACAATGGAATCCTGTGGAGCATTAGGAAAATCACTGCCAGCAGGTCAAAGGAAGGAATCCTGCCCCTCTAGTCAGTCCTAGTGGGGCTGCATACTGAGTGTTGTGTCCAGTTCTGGGCTTCTCAGGACAAGAGAGACATGGAGCTTCTGGGGCAGGTCCAGCAGAGGGCTACAAAGATGGACAGGGGCCTGGAGCATCTTTCTTGTGAGGCTGTGTGAGCTGTGCTGCTCAGTCTTGAGAAGAGATGACTCAGGACAAGAGGCAACAAGAAGAAACTAAGGCACAGGAAATTCCACCTGAATATGGGGAAGAGCTTCTTCACTGTGCAGGTGACCAAGTGCTGGAACAGATTGTCCAGAAAGGTTGTAGAGTCTCCCTCACTGGTGGTATCCAAGAACTGACTGGACACAATCCTGTGCCTTATGCTCTAGGATGACACTGCTTGTGCAGGGATGTTGGACGTGTGTGGTCCTTCTGACCTGAACCATCCTGTGATTCTGTGAATTATGTAGCATCTACAGAACCCAGCCTGTGGAGAGAGTAGACAGTGTAGTTGATCAACTATACCAAGGGAAGTACAGTTTTTAGGTATTGCATCTTGGTGTGTATCTGGCCCAGGCTGAGACAGCAGCAGCTTGAATCCAGAGCTTGCATCTCTGATTCTTCCCTGAAGTACTCTTTGTTTCAGGCTGCACAGGAAGGAGAACAAGAAATTCGTTTTTTAATTCAAACTCTAGAGATTAAGATTGTTAATTATAATGTGGTAGCCTGACTCATCTTCCCTTTCTGCAGGACAGTGTTTCAAAAGTCTGGAGAAGAATGGATACTGTGAAAAAGTAAATGCATAAAACACAAAATTCTTGTGGGAAAGAGGCCAGTTTTGTTTAGCATTTAGAAATAGAAATAAATATCTGAGAGGCTATTTATTGGCAAAATAAAACATTACAATTAAAATTACTTTAAAAGCGGCAAGAATAATGAAGTCGTAGTCAAGCTGAAAGCACAAAAAATGGAAAAAAAATTTCTTAAAATTAATTCCTTATGTCTGTAGTTAAGAATATCTTCGTGCATCTGTTGTATTCTCTTCATCAGATATTTAGCTGAATGTAGAAGGAAATTTGTAAGCCCCAGCATGTGTTAATGTGCAACTCATATACTTTGATGGGTCTGTATTCACTTCACTGCATCTACAAAACTCCTGCTAATAGCGAGTAATGTTATGTTAATGAGGTAGTGCAAATGCATTAAAGGCCAGACAGATCTGTAACAACAAAGCCTTGAGAATGACACAACAAGATTAACAGTGTCCTATGGAGTCTCTTAAAATCTAGAACTAGCTTGTCCCTGTTAAAGCACTAAATACTATTACTACAGCAGTTTGAGTTAGAGTGACAGTCTAAAAATAACCAAAAAGTGGCTGGTATTAAAAGATCTAATTCTCAATACTGACTTACAACTATTCATGTGAATACTGAAAACTTTTTACTAAGATTTTTTTCTCCTTTGAGTCTGCAATTGCAAGCCAAAGAGGTTAAGATGATCCCACTTTGTCACAGAATCACAGAATCAGAGAATCACAGAATATACTGAGTTGGAAGCGACCATCAAGGGTCATCAAGCCCAACTCCTGGCCCTGCACAGGACACCCCCAAGAGTCACACCATGTACCTGACAGCATTGTCCAAACAAACACTTCTTGAACTTTGCCAGGCTTGGTGCTGTGACCACTTACCTGGAGAGCCTGTTCAGTGGCCAGCCACTCTCTGGGGGAAGAACCTTTTTCTAACATCCAAACTAAACCTCCTCTGACAAAACTTCAGACCATTCCCTCAGATCCTGTCACTGGGCACCAGAGCGAAGAGAGCAGTGCCTGCCCCGAATGCTCATGAGCATCTTCAGTAGAATTGTTGTGAGCATGGATGCACAGTTGCCATTAATAAGCAAGCTGGGGAAGGGCCAGTTCTCTGGGAGAAGGGCTTCCCCTTGTCTTTGCTTACTGTGCCATGCAAACCTGAGGACTCAGAGACTGATGTCTAACGCCACTGTATGTTTCTTTTATAGGTAATTTTTCCCATTTTTCTTCAATCACTGTGTTATGTTTTGCTGCATTTTGTTTTACTTATTGCCGGATAATGTTTTAGGCTTTGGGACTTAAAATTCTTTGCATAGAAAGAAGTGATCATGGCTACCTTGCATGGTCTTCTTGAACAAATAATTGGTCTACTTTACCTTTCTGAATAGCAGAGTACTTGAGAAAAAATTAGTGACACAAAAATTGAATAATGAAGTATTCATATTAATCTTCTTTTATGTTTTGCATAGCCAAATAAATCAATATCTTATAGACTTGCATAAAAATCAGCAAATAAAACTGGCAGATAATGAATGCAGAAGGACTCCCCATTCATGCCATAAGTGGTTTATGACAGTAATATATTATTGATGTTCTGTCTACCCTAAGATTCAGATGCCCTAAAAACAGCAGAGCCCAAATGTCCCATAAGTAATTTTCCTACTGTACAGAGTGTCTTTGTCAGGCTTTCTGAAATACTGGCTGACCAGCAAAAATATAGAATAAAAGTATGTGTATAGTGTAAATCAATCACATTCCTCCCCAATTGCATGGAAGAATTAACATTTTAAATTTCTTAGCTATGCCACTAAATCAGTCCTTTCCTATCCCTTTCTCCAGCCTGACTGTACCTTTTTCTGAGGTTTTCCAGAATGTGTTCTGTTGCTCTAGATGTCCCCATATGATGGGTTTACTGTAAATCCTCCACACATCTAGTATTCTCTCTTCTTCCTTCCTTCCTTCCCTTCCACCGAGCCTCATCATAGCCATTTCACATTTGTTGCCTTGGGCTGCTGACAATTGCCACTTAAGAAATGATGTCCTGATGTGCATATTTCAATGCAGAGCGGATTGCTGAAGCCCTGGTGTGAGACTGCTGCTCTGAATTCCCTCACCTTCAAGCACACTCGCTGCCCTGTGTGCTACATACAGACTTGCTGAGCGAGGAGGGCACAGGGATGTGGAGGAGAAGGATGGGAGCGCTGGCAGCAGGTGGGAAGAGGGGTCTTTCTCTGCCCCTGTTCCTCTGCCTGTCCCACGGGGTGCAACTGCTTCCCCAGCCTTGCTGATTCAGCTGCACTGCAGCAGCCTTCTCCTGGGTGAAGAGCAGGCACTCTGCACTCTGTCTCAGATGGCCACACAGAAATCAACTGTAAGAAGCAGGGAATACTTCAGGAAATTACTTCCCATCTCAGCATCCAAAGCATCACAGGGTTAAACTTTCTGAAGAGGATACCTGAGATCTCAGATACAAGCTTCAGTGTTTGGCCGGTCCTGTTCCTGCATTAAAAGGCTTTCACTACATTAAATTGTAACTTTAAGGCACACATGTTGCACAAGAGTTGTATTGTATTTTTAGTGTGGAAAGTCTTCAATTTGAGGTTATGTAACCAGAAATAATAAACAGGTTATACAAGTTATAAATTGTAGATTACATAGATTTCAGTAGGCTTGGGAAAGATGGTTGTGTTGTATTATACTAAAGAAATTTCTGATAGTTTAATTCTCTATCAATGAAGAAGAACTGCTTTGAATCTGATCTGATTCAATGAAAAAAATCAATAAGAAATTGGGGATTATTAGAAGAGCCAAGGCTCACTACCGCTAAAATATCAAACATAAGCTCAGCCTAGGCTGGATATTTTAAGGAGGGTGAATTTGTACCTTTCTTATGGGAATAAAGTATAAACAAAGTAGTGGTGAAGAACATTAACTGTTAGAAAGAAATTTTAGATGACTGCATAGGTGTTAGCAGCAAACAGAAAAAAAAAAACCCTACCTTTAACCTAATAACCTTTAACAAGCAACCAAGCAAATCTGGTTCGAGCTAGGTATGATTTAACAGAGCTTAAATATACTTAAAAGTTACAAATAGGCATTCCCCATTAAAGGGTGATGAATCTAATAACTTTCTCAAGGAGAAAAAGCCTTCTCCATAGTATTCAACATGTGCCTGCCTGGTTAAGTGGACAGCTGTTCCTGCACAAATCAAGGAAAACGTAACTGTTTTCCAGTGTTTTTTTGTGATCTTGAAAGCTTCTGGTGTTCAATAGGATCTTGAGATACATACCTGAAACCCCAGGTTGAAACTTCCCAGAAACACAACTTCATTAACAAATCAGTCAAAAACTATTTATCAAGAGGTAACTTTAAAATCTTGCTGTGCTTACATTTATTTTTCACATGCTTTTGAGTTTTTTAAATTCTTCTTAAAAAAAACCAGATTTTAAATAAATCTGTCATGACTGAACTCAGAAATCAAAAATTGAATAAATAAGTTTGTAAATTTTCTTTTGCTGTTCTTTGGCAATATTTTGAAGAAAATTCTGTGAAAGGATTGTCTAAGGACTTTTCCCATAGTTAACATGAAAGGAAATTAAAAACTTATGACAGAAATGCAAAAACTATAAAACTATAAACATTTTATTGCCTGCAGCATTGAACATAAAATGATATGGTTTACCCTGTGAGAAGTAAGAAGTAAATTCTCTGTAAGCAAGAATTTAAGGCATTCTGTGGATGAATTTACATAAGTATTTGAGGTTCAACTGGTGTATTTTTAAGCAAATTGGCTTATAGGACACAACAGTATTTGATAGCAAAAGCTGTATTGCTCTTGGCAGAAATTAATTCAAAAAACGTACCATAGGTACCTAATTGACTCCAGATGCTAATTTAGTCCCTCTAAAATAAAGCCCCTAAAACATGTTTTAAGTGGATATATGCAGAAACCAAAATTTTCACGTTACAGAACCACTCCTACTATCCTGGACTAATAATGTAGCAATAGCAAAAGCAGGAGCCATTTGTTTTGGTAACTTGAAAGAAAATGTTTTCCTTCACTCTCTGAAAATCAAATTATTTCTGAGGTAGTTTTCTTTAATTTGTCCATTGCTGTGATGCCCACACTCACCTCACACTCCTCTCTTCCCGGACTGACAGGTTTCAGTTATTCACCACAGAGCTGTGTGCTGGTGGAGCCTGGCAGCCAGGCTGTGGAGGGAATACCTGGGGCATGCGTCCTGCAGATTGCTCCCTGCTGCTGGGGTTGGTTGTGGTCTCAGGCAGTCGTTTTCCATGACCTTGGGAACTTGCTTTTCAAGGAGGGTAGAAGGTCTGCCATGGAGAAATGGGATGGATCTGGTGCAGAAGCAGCGCAATGATTCTTGCTATTCTTATGTTAGTTTCTGTAAGGAACTAACTCCTCTTGACTTTTAAGGGAAGAAATAGGGGATGAGTGTGCCTAGATGAGAGGTTCCTATGCTCTCACAAGAATCTGAGCAAAAAAAGATCCCTTCTTTGGTGCATCTAAATTAATGTGTGCTTCCTGCAAGAGAGGTAGGGAGGGGGATAAATTATCCTGTGAAACACAGAACAGGACAGTTAGGATTATGAAGATGTGGTAGGTAGCTCACAACTAGACCATTGCAACAGGTAAACAGAAGCCCTTTGGGAAAGACAGGCTGTGAGGATGAGACCTGAAGGATTGTTACAGATTGCACAAATAATAAGGGAAGAAGGTGGAAAAATCTTCAATAAATTGAAGGATTCCCTCTGTTGAAAGCTCTGGTTATCATGGGGGACCCTAATCACTCCAACATCTGCTAGGAGAGCAAAATAGCAGGGCATAAATGATGATTATTTTGTGTAGCTGTGCGACTGACTGACAGCGAAAGATGTTCTGCAGATCCTGTTACTCAGAAACAACGAAAACTCATTCTGCAACCAATGACAGTCATTGGGAGCTCTGACTGCAGTGTCCCTAAGCTGAATTTAACACCTAGGGAAATAAAGAAGACAAGCAGCAAAGACACCAGGTTTCAGGGGGACAGTCTTGGCTACTTCAGGACCTTGATAGGCAAGGTCCCTTAAGAGGCTGTCTGAAAGGGCAAAGGAAGCAAGAGATAGATTGTCAAGGAGATTCTCCTCAGGGTATAACAGCCTGATTAAATGGATAAGCAGACAGGCAGTTTTTGCAGGAGGCCAACAAAGCTCAACAGATTATTCTTGAGCCCAAAAGCAGAAAGCAAGCTTATGGAAATGGAATAGACAACCAAGGATGAATATGAAAAAATTGCCTGGGTATGGATGTGAGGAACAAAGAACAGAAAAGATTCAGGTGCTAGTGTCTCCTTTGCCCTAATCTTTACTGGCATATTATGTTCTTCCTGGAGAAAGAAGTACTATTATCCACTTTAAGGGGCAATCTAATTGGTGACCACTTTGTTCAGCTGGACACACACAGGTCCATGGGATCAAATGCTGAGGCATCTCAGAGATGACACAGCAAAGCTGTGGTCTGTTAGGCTTAGAAAAGGTGTGATGACTTGGTAGGTTTCCAGTAACTGGGAAAACAAAGCAAACACCATTCCCATCTTTGAAAAATGCAAGGAAAATCTGGGAAAATACAGGCTGGTCAATTTCGCCTCTATCTTTAGAAAGACTATGGATGATGTTAGTGTGTCCTGAGACATAAAAATAAAAGCAAAAAAGGTGAGCCAGGGGACAAATCATGACCAAACACCCTGATTAACTTCTGTCATGGCTGGTTTTGTGGTACCTCAAAAATGGCTGAGTTTTAAGCACTAGCACTCCTGGTAATAATCAATGTGAGGTATGATGGCCTAATTGGGTCGTTTATAAGGTGTGTGGAAGACATGGGTGGACTGCTGGGCTCAGAGAGCTGTGGCCGATGGCAGTCAGTTACAAATGCCTGTCTTCACGTGTCAGTATCTTCAGAAGCAATTCTGTTGAATACCTTCATCATCTCCCCTGCACATTCCCCAGCTTTATAGAGGTCACAGAACTGGGATGAATGAGAAAATTGTTGTTATTGATGTACTTGAAGAGAAAGGCTATCATTCACAGGGTGCTTGACAGGGGCATCCTGAACTTCATCAAAAATGATCACGAAGTCCTGCACTGTTAACAAACAGCTTCAGATGCCTAGGGATGGGGCTGCAAATCCTGATGGGCAACAAATTGAACATGTTCCAGTGTACCCCTTTGGCATCAATGGCTACTTGCACATGTGCTTCTTCTGAATCAGTCTAGTCATGTTTTCCAGCTGCTTGTCGTAACATTTTGAAAGTGTGGGGTATTTTGACTGTGGAGGGTAGGAAATTTGTTCTTACCTTTTTCATTAAATAGATATTGGATTTTTATTGTGTGAAATAGGAACATTTTTGTATACGTAGAACTAATGTGGACCATAAAATTGCTTCATCCCCACATCTTTAAAATATAGGCAACATGTTATACATCTCCAGCAAACCATGTGATCACTATGACAAAAAGTCTCCCTAATGACCCTGACCCATGTTGTAAATAATTGGAGTTTCTAAGCCTTTTTTTTTTCCTGAAATCAGATGAAGAACTTAGAAATTATTTTCCTGTATAGATAGAAAAATTAATGTTACTGCCTCTCTCTGATATCCTAAAATCAAAAATCTTCCTCTTTATATAAGAAAATGGCATAGTAAATCAGTACTGTCCTGAAGCTGGATACATTCTTGTTTATCCAGAGCTTTTCTGAACTGGCTGCTCCATGTCCAAAAAGCTGTAACACATGAAATTTAGCTTCCAACTTGGCCTTGAGAAATGTTTGTCTTTGTTTCAAATTTGTGCAATCTCTACTTCTATTGAATTTGTATGAAGAAATTTCTGAGGTTGTAGAGTTTTTTTGTAAACATTTTAGATATTCTATTTCAGCTGTCTGGAAAACATTCTTGATTTTTAAGTTCAGGCAGCCTATTTTGTAATGAAGGAATTATTCTTTGCTACAACCAAAAGGTAGAAGAGTTGCAGCTTTCTTCACATTACTGAAAGCTTGTATGATTTATAATTATTACTGGTCACTTTTTCTACAGTCACAGTTAACTGAAACTGCTGTGTGTTCTTTCCTGCCTGTGTTTATTTTATTATTGTTTGGCAAAGGATATTACATTTGTGTAGTTTGGGTTTAAAGCATGCTTTTGTAATTGTAGTGTTATTACCTTTTCCGCGGTATGGTGGACATTTATGAAAAAAACCACCTCAGCAGGAACTTCTGAGAGCTGGTGAATAATTAGATGTAGTTCCAGGAGAACTCTGGTAACAGGGCCTATGGTTAACCACCATCCTGTTGGATGCAATGAAGCTGCTACCTTTGTATATTGCCATGTATATCCCCTATATGCGCGGCAATTTTTTCACAAATTCTAAAAGATCTTTATGAACTATAAATCCATTCACGAAATATTCAGACTTCAAGTGTGATTCCACAGTCAGTTTGGGGACATACATGCAATTGATGGGGTGAAGAGAATAACTGATGAGGTTCTGGGTCTTGTTTTCAGATGCTGAGATAAGATATATGCCAGGAGTTCCTTGGCCACATGACAAGCTGGCAATAATTTTCAATATCCTGCTAACAGATCTTTCCCATCTGATGCCAACAGATGCCCTGGGTAACTTATTAATAACTGAAGATTCATCCTGGGAAAAGTTATTGCTAAAAAAGCCCAAGCATGTAAAGCTTGTCAGGAAAGAAGGTGGGAGAGGCAGAGAGAAATTGTGCACCAGAAGCCAAGTTGAGTAGCAGCACTTGGATAGAGGAAGCTTTAGTAGTGGATCCCTGCACCAGGAGTCAGTGTTGAGATTGCTCAGATTTCAACAGTGTTAATGGAGATAATGGAGATAAAGTGTGCTGGCAGCATCGCTGGAAGCATTCACTGTAGAACAGAGCAATTTCTTCACTGAAAGGGTGTCAAACATTGGAATGGACTGCCCAGGGTGGTGGTGGAATCACCCTCCCTGGAGGTGTTTAATGAAAGGCTGCATGGGGCCCTCAGTGCCATGGTCTGGTTGAAAAGGTGCTGTTTGGTCACAGGTTGGACTCGATGATCTCAGAGATCTTTTTCAACCTGACTGATTTTGTGATTCTGTGATTCTGTGAAAGGCGCTACATTGCTCTCTGTGCAAGGAAAACTCAGAGAAAGCTTACAGCCCTACATGGAAATACATGCTTTTTTCACAACAGGTAGACACCTCTTCTTATCTAGAAGTAGAATGTTGCTTCTCTTTGTGGCACTGAAAATTTACAGTGATTTACTTTTTATCTCTGTGAGCAATATGTTTTTTATGTTTAGAGAGTGTTTTCCTTTCAATTAAATCTGCATTTTGTTGTCAGAAAAATTACCTTTAATTGTCATAAATGGAATTAAGACCTTGAAGACATTCCAGCTGATATTTTATCCATTTTATATTACAAGCAAAGAGGAGAAACCAGCACAGTTTGAGAAATCACTCCTCTTGCTTGTTCAATAGCCTATGTATAAAACTTTCCAACAGATAGAAAATTCTTGAAGTATAATTCTTCAACACTGTTAATCTCCCAAATTAAACTACACCTAATGTGCAGATGTATCATCCTCTGGAGCACTATTCATCACAATAAAACTTAAATATAGGCTTAGCTTACAACAGGCTCATAAATTGAACTGTCTGTTAGATACTTTATGTCCCATTGGTTATGAACCTGCTCACAATCTTGCCTGCAATTACTAAAATGTACTGCTTGAAATTTTTGCCGAATTTGTGTGTTTAAAATATTAAGTGCTTGATGCACATGTAACTTGGAGAAGAATTTAACTGCATCTTAAATTGAGAAAATTCATAATAAATAGTTTCTATTTATTTCAAACAAAATCAGAATGTCTTCTGCTCCCTAGCATCTGATAAAAATACCTGTGGATCACTGTTATGAAAGACCGGAATTTCCACCAGTCATTTAGGCCAGTCTTGTATATTTTGTGTTCTATCTTATGTCTCCATTAGACATTTTGTCTGAAAATAACATGAGGGTAACAGGCTTTTAAAAACCTTGGGCTGAAATGAAATGTTCTGGCTCATATATTTGTACTGTCATTTCAGCTTGGGTTTGAGCTCACCCTTGAAACAGAATGCTCTAAATAATCCTCCTTCAGATTTTAACCATGCAGCCACTAAATTCAAATTCCATATGGGGAGAAGCAAATACATGATGGGTGCTGGCTGCAACCTCACTCCTGTCCGTACAGGCATGGGAAGCAAGCAGCTCAGGGCATGGTGAACAGGAATCCACACTCACACATCTAAAAAAAAATCCATATTAAAATAAACCCATTGAGAGCTGTTGTTGTCAGTGTGCCTTATTGAGCAACAGTGATCCCATGCCCCTCATTGTTATGTTCTTCTTCCCAGTACTTGCTAGTTTGCCGGTTTTGTGAAATAGCATAATGACGAATGTCAGCCCACAAGCGTCCAGGAACACTGCATTGATATGAACATTTATTGTATTGTATTAGTACTTTACAGATTAAAATATTACAGAACTTAAATTTGTGAGGAAGGTGTCATATTCCATTATGAAGACTAACCCATACACCGATTTTTTTAATTGAACCATGTGGATCATGGCTTTTTGGCTTTCCAAAAAAGCTTTGGGGGATACAACCTAACCTGTAAAGCAAGTTAGATGCCCCAAGATGCAGAACCCTAAGCTCCTTTGTTTTTTGAGTGACTCCCACAGCGTTCCTATCCAGCCATCTAAATATCTATATGTCAGAAATCCATTATGAGTCTGTCTGCGAGTCTCTGAAATTCAATGACATCTGGAAATTTGATTGCAGTGTGATCTAGTGGATGATACTCAGAGCCAGGGGTTTCTGACTCCTCAATGCTTATCTGATTTTGCGGCAAACATATTGCCTATCATTAGGCAAGCTATTTAAATGCCATGCCCTGGTTTGTCATGCTGCACTAATGGGAGCAATAAATACCATGGAACCCTGCTAATTAGAGCACCACACACTGCTGCTGCTGGTCAGGCTGGTGAAAAATTTCTGTACTATAGCTAGAAGCAAATACATATTCTTCAACTATGTTACAGATATTTTGAATCAACATTAGCTTTTCCATGAAAGTTGAAAGAAAATAAGCCATTGTTTTCAATTTCTTGTAATAAATATATTTCTTAGGATAATCAGTGCCAATGACATATACAGAAGTTAATGTTGAGAGAAGTCAATTATTTGTGTTATTAAATAACCAGAACAGTAAGGTTTCTCTGAGCCTGTACATCAGGGTGTTTAGAAATCTGACATGTGAATACATACTGAAAAAGCAAATTGCATATAATTTTTTATCCAGCATCTATTCTTATGCAAATACCACAATTAGTAGTAGGTCCAGTGAACAGGAACACTTCTAATTGCTTCCATGTTGTCACGTGATTTAAAATGAAATGTTCTGCTAAGAACTAAAGCATTTTTCAAATTATAGCACAGACTGTTTAGCTGTTTTGGCAGCTTTAATATGGTTTACAAACAGGAATTCCTGGAAATAGGAATTATAAAGGTATCATATGCTGGATATTTGCAACCTAGCTTTAACTGTCAGGAAAGGCTCTGGTTAGGAGATATACTCCTCACTCATCCTCAGGATTACATTTTCAGCATTTTTCTCTAGCAAGGTAAACCCTTAGATCCTGCACATCTAAGACTACTGCTGCGGCTGCTTACAGTAATGAGCTCAGCTTTACGCTTTGTTATTTCATCCTCACATCAGGTGTTTTGTCTTTTTGTACTTAGTTTATTAGATTTGTAAGGCAGGGACCATCTCTTGCATTTTGCATTCTCTAAGTCCAGTTAAGTCTGATATATTTTATATTCATAAGTCACATTTGCCACTCAAACACTATTTACATGTTGCTTCTTACCATTCATATGTCATAAATTTCCAGTTTCGTTAAGTATGACATCAATATAATGTTAGAGCATTTTAATGTAGATTAAATCACAGTTAAGCAGAGGGTTGTTGCATCCTAATGTTACAATTTCCTGTTTGAATACAAAACTTCTCATGATTTTTGTGTGCAAGAAGGGACAAAAACATTTCTGTTTTGCAACCAGGACGCCCAGCTTGTATAAGCACGTAGTGACAGCAAAGGACAAAGGCAGACTGCTCTGTCCCATTGCTCCTGCTGGGAGGTTGCAGAGCAATACTGGGTGGTATGTGTGGGATGCAGAGCCCAGGAACAGCTGTCAGGAGCTTCCTCATCCCTTGCTTTCTCAAAAGTGTTGTCAGAGGACCTCCAGACGATGAAGTTTATCTCCACAGTTCTTTTTCAGAGTGTGAGGTAGGGGGATGTTAGGCCTTAAGTCTCATATGTCACGTATGATTAATAGATTTAAAAAAATAAGACAAAAATTATTTTTCTCTCCAAAGCAATGATCAAGATCATTTCTAGAGTGTCAGAGTATTATCATGTAGAATCTTTTTTCCAGCCATCTCAAAGTATGGGTATTCTCCCTGCAATTCCCTGTGGTCACACAATGAAAACAGTAGAGAAGTTGGCAACAAGCTGTCGGCACACTGAGAGAAGGACAGGGGCTTCCAGGCATCTCAGAAGGCCAACTGTTCATTTAAGCCTGTTTTTGTCTCCTTGTGTGGCGCTGCAAGATCCTCAGCTGCACCAGTGCCTGTACATGGATATGGGATCACTGTCTCCTGCTCCATCACTCTGGCACCTCCCATCACACCAGCATGATGGAGAGATGGTGTTCTGCTCAGTGCATCTTTTACAAAGAGCTCAGCTAGAAAGAGGCTTGCAGGTTGGGGCTGGTTTAAAGCTGATGACAAGATGTCTTAGTCAAATATGCTCCACGGCTTCTGCTGAAAATTCTATCCTCACCACAGCCTGATGTCCAACATCTCTTCTTAAGCTACGCCCACGCCACTGAAGAACACAGACATGCCACAAAGATAAGGCACTCTGAAATCAGCATTCCTGTGAAATTCTGGGTCCAAGTTTGTGAATTAAACAAACTTTTATGAATTTATGGCATTTGAGCCTCTGCATGAAAAACTGTTTAATTTTGAACAAATGCAATTAATTATTCAAGACACTGTAGTATTATTATGCTAATACTTTAACATACATATTTTTATGATTTTGTGCTGATATAATTTCTCATATGCATCACTTTAGATAACTTTTTTGATTTATTGTAACATGGCTAACAGTCACTCCTTAGAGTGACTTAGAGAATAAGGAAAAGCAACTAATGAAAAAGTAGATGAAGTAGATGAACCCTACTATGTAGGGTTTTGCGAGCTCTATTTTGAGGCAATTTAACTTTCATGCACGAATGCATTATCTATGTAAAATATAAACATTCCATAGTTTGCACTGTTTTTAAATCAGACATTTAGATACAGAGGACTGAAATTATCTGTCATTACAAGACATATGCATACATAAAAAATAATTTACAGAGGCTTTATACTATGCCAACTTTCAGGTGGTGAAATTTTCAAAAACTCTTCCCTCTGGCCAAGTTAGATTGTGATTGCAATAAAACCTGAGTTAAATTCACAATAATACTATACAGCAATCGCATGCAGTAAGTCCTAAATGTGCTCTACAAGATACCAGCATATATTTTGTTCTTTTATAGCTAATAAGGAGATTTTTATGTTCTTCAGGCTGTAGAATGCATCACTAACAAAACAATATATACTGACATTCAGCCACTCACAGTTTTCACTGGTACAATAAAATAAACAGGTATGAATCAAAACAGTGCTGCCGGGAAAGGATATCCACTGTCTACTTGGTGAAGTCAGAGGAATGGTTTCTGGCACAGGTTTGACCCAAGCCACCAGTGGTTCCCGACAACCCCCAAAACAGCTTGGGAAATAAAACCAGTCAATCCCAATAGGAAATTTGGCTATGACCATCCTTTTTTAGATGATTCTTCAGTACGTGCATAGCCCTTCCCTTGGCAGTTGTCCTCTACTCAAGCAACGACATGATTGCATGCTAACATGGATAGAGCCACATGGTTCATGGTGAAACACAGGGGAAAATGATCTCATAAACAGAAAATTCAGGAAAAAATTCCTATTTTGTTAACTTTGATTTTATTGTAAGCACATATGATATTTTATCTAAAATCTTAATCTCTGGAAACAAGTGATTTCATTACAACCTTCCATTTAAGAAGCATCTTCTTGATGTGCTTGAAAAGTACAGTTCTTTTTTCTTTTAATTTTTAATCTTAATTTTTATTATACTGGAAGGGAGGGGCAGCAGAGAGCAGCTTCATCCTGCAACCTGAAATAACTCTAGCACCACTTATTTTGGGAGTCAGTGCTACACTATGAAGAATATTATCACTTCACATTGCAAACACTGCACTTTAACCCATGGAAGAGGTTTCCTGTCATGGGGATAAATTTGTGCTTTGGCTTCATATTTTACCAAGTCTCTCCAGCCTAAAACCACTGTAACTCCTCGGAAAAGCTTGTATTAGATGACAGACACAGAGAAAGGGGCTGAAATGAAAACCAAAGACCTGTCTAGCCTTTGAAAGGTCTTCCATCACTTTAAAAGCAAGATCCCAATTTGTCATTTCTTCTGGGCTCTTAAAAAGAAACCTCACTTGAATTAATTTTTTTACACAAAGGGAAGGGTGATTTTGCAGCAAAAACTGCTAATGAGATTTTATGTTCTGACTGCTGAACAACAGCATTACACCAGTGACCAGTGTATGAGCTTTTGAGCTTTTACACTCACTGCCAGTAGTGTACAGTAAAAGCTCAAAGGCCAAAAGTGAGCTATCAGTAAGAGCAAGATGTTTCTTATGGAGACATATGAATAAGCTTTGAATTGACATATTTCAAATGTTGATGCTTTATGATATGAGAAGTGTGCGAAAAATAAGATTACTGTTTTAATAATATCTTTTATTGGCTTTTCCTGAAATTATAATAGCAATAAAGATGGATGTTGGAAAGAATCAATTTTCACCCTGTGTTTTATGCTGACCCTTCCTGGCATCTCAGCTTCTGCAACATTGGAATCTGACATTATTACTTGTTCAGCTCTATCAAACTGGATATTTCACCTTATTAAAATGCAGTTGCTATGGAAACACCATAGTTCTGTGATTTTTGCTTGCAGGCGGTATAGAAAAAAATCTTAGTATCAATATACAAGTCAATGCATGTCATTTTAAAATATCTTCTTAGTTCTCTAATGCTTTTATATGCCAGTAGGAAATGTAAGATGTAGCACTTTATCTTAACGTGCTGGAAGAGTGAAAGACACTTTTCAACAACAATCTTGGGTATATGCCACAGAGACATAATACTTAGAGAGACACTTCTAAAATTGCTTTCTTTTTTTTTAATTAACTTAACATTCTAAAGGCCCAGTTCCTGTCTCTTCTTTATTCATACTTATTTCATTGGAATATTTTAATTTTAATCGCTTTGTCCTTGTGGTTTAAAGGCCTTTTTTCTTTCTTGAAAACCCAGAAAAACCTTTCAAATATATATCATGCTGTTATCCATCATGACAAGGAAATAGAAGATTTGTACCTAGGATGTACAAGAAGCACTGAGTAGAGGAGGAAGAAAACTGCATGCAACACTGCAGGCTGACCTTTACCCACTTCACCATGTTAGCATTACCTTTTAAACTGGCCTTTTTGACAGTTTAATATTCTTATTCTACTTTCTGTCATTTAGGTCAGGAATATATATTCCGCTTATCAAATTCTGGACAGCTAAAGGATTTATTCACAGTTCTGGCACAGAATTTCTGGATGTATCTTACAGTCTCGGGATAAGGATTGTGTCAAGGCAAAGTTTTGGTGTGAATAAAGGTCTTGTTCAGAGTCTGGTCAAATATGGATGCCTAAGAGCAAAGATCTTTTCTGGTGTTGTCTTTTAACCTCCAGCAATGAAGTTCAGGGTCCTCCAGGGCAGATTTTCTCTTCTGTAGTTTTGTCTAATGCATGGTTTGGTCAGATGAGTTTTATGCCAAACAAAAGCCCCTACTGTGCTGCCCAAAATTTGCCTGGCGAGTGTGTGAAGAACCTCACTGGTTTTGAATCTGCCACCTGATTATGTCACATTATACTCTCTAGTTCCTGAATGACAGGAGTCAGTAAGAAATCATGAATTAGGTATGTGATCCACCTTCTCCACAAATTCATGACTTCATGAAACTTTATTGCTTTCCCAGGCTATTGTTACAAGCCAGCCACTTCAAGTCCATTCTCCTGTGTCTCACCTTGAAACAGAAATAATGAGAGCCCTCATTTTCAGAGAATACTCATCACTGCATACTAAAGAACCCACTGGATTAAAGTCAGAATGATAACTTAGATTATGGCAATGGATTGGCACTAAATTTGACTGAGTGAAAAGAGAAACATCTCAGACCCTACTGCACCTGTACTGGGAGTGACAGACCAGGGTGGGCTCTTCTGTATTGGCCACCTAATTTTCAGCTGCTTCAGCAAGGTACTGTCAAGTGGGAAAGGGAAGGGTGCTGGCCACAGTGATTCAATTGGTGTGCTTTGGTGCAGAATGGATCCCTGTATTTGGGTTGCTCAGGTAGTAACCATTCTGCAAAGGGAAGCTTTGTCAAAAAACAAAGCCTGTACTTGGGACTGCTGTGGCTGTCCCTCGAATCCTGTGTTCAGTTTTGGGTCCCTCACTACAGGAGACACATTGAGGTGCTGAGGCATGTCCAGAGAAGGACAATAAGAGTGGTGAGGCATCTGGGTTCAAGTCTTACAAGGAGCTACTGAGAGAGCTGGGGTTGATCTCCTTGGAGAAAAGGATGAGCCCATATCACTCTCTACAACTGCCTGAAAGGAGGCTGTAGCCAGGTGGGTGTTACTTCTCTCAGGAAACAAGTTGGCAGGATGAGAGGAAACAGCCTCAAATTGTACAAGGCGAGGTTTCAATCAGATATTAGAAAAGATTTCTCCACTGAAAGGATGGATGGTCACTCATGAGAATAGACTGCCCAGAAAAGCAGTGAAATCTCCTGGAATTGTTTGAAAAATTTGTGGATGTGACACTTAGGGACATGATTCAGTGATGAACATGGCAGTGCTAGGTTAACAGTTAGACTCCATCTTAAAAGACTTTTCCAATCTAAATGATTCTATGATTCTGTGACAGTATATTTGTCCTGCAAGCACATCCTGAAGTGTTTATAGTCAAAATAGAGGATGCTGTGATTTTAATGTTGAGGTTTATAAAAATGCACTGAGCACCATATTGACAATTTTTGTGTGGAATAAGTGAAGTTTGGAGGTTATCACTTTTCCCAGATATCACTGCCTCCTCCTCCTCTTATTAATTGAGGTGTGCCCCTCTATTCAATTGAAACCAGATGATGACTGACTGTATTTCAGTCACTCATAAGCATAACTCTGCCTGCATGATAGTGAGGCCTGGGTGGCTGATTGATGCCTAGAACTGCAAGAGTCCAGTAGGGGAGACATTTCAATACAGCAACTTGAACATGAAAATATTTAAATCTTAAGAGAGTATGTACTGAGATATGACTGGGTAAGCTAAGGCTAGGACTAAAAGAATTTAGTTGAGCAGATTTCTGACCCATGCAAAGAACCTTAAAGTGAACAATCAAATGAAAATCCTTGTAGTAAAATTAAATTAATTACCTTTGTAGTTCATTTCTTGCTTAAGGTCTCCTTCAGTTCTGCATAATCATGTAAGTACATATCGGTAAATCCACAGTTTTCAAATGCCTTGAAAACACTGCTTTTAATGTGATACTACTATTGGTATTTCTATCCTGATATGACACTACCAGAAATACTTTTTCCTCCTTGGTAAAGAGAATTATCAGGAGACTTTTTCCCATTTAACTCCTGCATAGAACTCAAGGAATTTCAATAAACTATGTTAGTTCTTGGAATGGCTACATTTTTTTCTTTATTTAATCCTGAGGGGAAAAAGAGGAGGTTACACTATTTTATCTGAGGCTCACTAGCACTCAGGAAGGGAGGCTGTTAACGTAGGATGAAACACATAATCACGGCAATGATTATGTGCAGGTGCTTTTATTGAAGAGCTCAGGAAGCAGGGGTACAGACCCAAATCTGACTCCAACATGGATTGAGAAAGACAAGTTTTTATACCTTTCCATTATATAACTATATATTAATTATTAAACCTACATTGTTCTGTTGTAATTATCAGTTTTATTCAACGTTAATTCTCATGATTTTCTTTAACAATTATCTTATTTATCATATGATGGATATGCATCCTCTTTAATAATCATCTGCAGTTTCACATGATTCCCTAGAGACTAAGCCCAACATTTTGTTCCCTTTCCCCCAGCCCACCTGCCCAATCTAGTTCTCCTGATTTTAGAAACATTTTAACCCTGTGCTAACAAGGCCACTGGGTGCACAGAGTTATTATGTGCCCCAGGTCATTAATATGAAGAATATATTTTTCATTTCCAAGAAGTCTGAGTCTGTTAGCTATTCAGAATAGTTACAGGCTAAATGTTAACATGTTCAGTTTAAGTGACAGGTGTCCAGATGCTTGATAAGAACAGTGGTGAAGCCTAAAAACTTAGAAAAATCAGGCTGTTGCTTCTGCACAGGAGTTTTGGCAAAGCTATGTAGGAAATGGAAGGTGGTTACTTTCCCCACATTTCACAATGAACCTTTCCAGCCCATTTCTGTATTGCAGTACACTCCTGAAGTATGTATTTATTCATGCTAAGTTTTTTAGTAGAGCAGAAGAAAGACAGAATTCTGTTCAATGGTTTGAGAGTATTAGAGGTCTGAAGGGTCCAGACTTCTGTTAAAGCCAATCCCATGTCACAGTGGTGGGTGGCAGTTCATGTTGATCTGCGTGCTCGAAACCTTCCTGTAACATCCCCACATGTATTCTTGGGTTGTTTATGCCCGCTTGTTGGAGTCCAGGGCAGGTGAAAAACACCTCAGACTGCCCTGGGGGATCTGAAACCCTGGCAGAGAACCTGGCAGAGACCCCAGGAATGCAGTCTTTGACCTTAGTCCATGGGAAAAACTTCCAACACTTATAGATGAGTTAAGAAATAATAAAGATTTAAAATAGAGTTAGTTTAGTTTGTCACAGGGTGAAAAATTTTAGTTTTGGGTTTTTAGTATGGAAATAGATTGGAGCAAGATGGAGAATTTGGGGCATTATCTCATGTTCTTCTTCTTCTTCTTCTTCTTCTTCTTCATCTTCTCCATCTTCTGCTGTGACGGTGGCACAAAGACATTGGTAGAATGAAATCGAGCTAGAAATTATGTGTTTAGAATAGGTGATAGTAATTGGCACAAAACCATAACTATAGTATGTTTTTAGAGTTAATTGGATTAGAAATCTTTAAAACGACCCTGACTCCTGACTCCATGTTCCTGTAGCAGCGTCTTCTCCTAGCGCGCTGACACTCTTTGTAAGACCTTAAGATAAGAAATAGAATAAACATCTTTGAAGACCGAGCTGCAGGATCTGTCTCATCTTTCAACCCTGGTACGGGACTCTGAGAGACAGAAAAACCCTATTTAGGGAGATGTCGGGGTTAAAAATCCTGACGCCCGCTCACTTTTGTGCCAGTGTCTTGCACAGCCAGCTGTGCTTTATTTTGAGTATTATTTTTTGACCCACACAGATTTGTTACTCAACAGCACCTGGCAAATCTAAGACCACAAGGACCATTGAATTGCATTCCCATGCCAATAATTTGCAAATTCCTATTCAGATTTCTTCACTTTCTTACAGTGTAAACAAGGGTCAAATACAGAGAAAAATAACCTAAAATTCTACTTGAATGAGTTGCACTATGAGCTACTCTCTAGAGAGTAAAGGAAAAGGAGAAAAGAGAGTCCATGATTTGAACAGCAGGCAAGTACATAATGTGATAGATATGATGATAGTTTTAGGGAGATATTAAAGCAGTATCTTTGTGCTGCTACATGATGGGGCTCTAATTGCTAAATGAAATGACACAAATTAAAAATACTTAGTAATTATCGTAACTCCAGAAAAATTATTCTTGACTCCAGAAAGAGAAATACTTCAGGGATAAAAACACCAGAAAAAAATGGGGAAATAAAGTTTGATATACAATGCAAGCTGAGTTGGTTAGATATTGAAAACAAAAAGTAAGTTTCAACACTTTATTGTGAAAATGATTTTGTCTTTAGGTAATGGTAACTATTTGCTATGGTGCAGTAATGAACCAAATTCAGAAGCACTCCTACTCTTGCATTATTTCATTATTTATTCCATTTATTTCATTATTTCATTATTTCTTGCATTATTTTTGCTGAGAGTGTTCCAAACTCTGCTGTGGTTGTATTCATGTAATTTTTCCAAGGCATGTTATACCAGATATGAGCAGTACAATATTTGGAAATGTTTTTTCATATGTTTAATTTATTATGCACCAAGGATTTTGTGTCATGAGCAATTCCATTCTGGTTAAGTAGGCTGCTGTAATAGCAATTTGACTCTCATTTGTAATAGCAAGTTGTCACTCATAACAGCAACTCAGATAGTGTTTCTATCTTAGAGCTCCTGTCTTTGATAAAAAGAATGAAAAAGAATACTTCTTTTTCTGAAGCATCTCAGGGTACTTGGCCAGGTACACATCAAGTCAACTGCATATGGCTGATATACTGAACCTTAAATTTCCTGAAGTTTGTTCAAAGTTGATTTCTGATAAATTCTGAATCTTCCAACATTTGTGGCCCTTTCAGTGCTGTAAAAAAAGTTCCTATTAAACACAGTACTTAACAAGCATCTCTGAATTTCTAGAAGCATTGAAGAAGCCTGGTTTTAGAGCATGAGTATCAGTGGTAACTTCTGAGTACTGAAGAAAAAAATTCTAATGAACATTGAAGCCATCCTGTAACAATACAAAATAAACTACCTGTAGTAAGCTGTTTTGTTAATATTCCTGGCTTGCTTTTGCAATCAAATTCTGTTATCCCACTTCTACAAACTGGTAATTTCAGCTTACTCGCTCTACCGTAGTAGGTATAGTTTCTAACCTGCTTATTTGAGCTCTGAATGGGGTAACTGTAGCAACATTACAAAGAAACGGCATTTTCTATGATCAGATAGCCATTATTTTGGGTAATCAAAGAATAACACAACAAGAAAATCACTTGTGAAATAACAGCTATCTTCATACTCCCTGCCTTGACCTAATTTGCTACAAAACTGGAAATAGAAATTGCATCATCAGTAAGTCTTGGCCATTTTGGATATTGTAAAGCAGAAAGCACAGTTTACTCTAAAAGCAAACAGTGATGACCACATTTACAATGTTAAAAAAGAAATTCTTCAGCTGTCCTGTCCAGGTATGCCTTGATAAAACTTCGCAAGTATCAATTTTTATTTAGTTGCCATAGTCCCCTTACTCCAGTCTCACAATCACTTCTAACAAGTTTCTAAGTTGTTTTGTGACTTCATCTTTACAAAACTAATACCTTTGAAATGGGCTTTTGAATCTGTAGTAAGAAAAATGGCACCAGCCTGACAGGTTATAGAATGCAATAGAGATAGTATAATATTCGAGTTGAAATAATGCTAAAATATCACATTCACAAATTTTAAAGTTTGGATATCCTAGAATGACTTTTAAATTACACAGCAAACTTCTGCCCATTATTACTTCTGCCTGTATGCTATGTGCCCTTCTTACAAGGGAATCCTGGAAAAATCTGCAATCAATGTTCAAAAAAGTTAAGACAACCTATCTGGAGCTCAGAGCAAGGTTTGTCTCCCTCTAAGAGCCTGGTTGGCCAGCTAAATTCTTTCTTGTGCCCTGCTGAGTTGATGAAGGGTTTAGGATGCACCTGTGCCATCGTGCAGCTCTCCAGGACATCCATATGGCAGACGTGGCAAAAGATTCAGGCATACTCGTGTCCCACAGGGTGGATGACTGTGGGCCAAATGTGATATCAGACATTTCTTTCAGAGGTCTTAACAGAGGCATCTAATGTCGTTTGATGTGAACAAGCTCCAAGGTGTCTGAGACATCCTTATGGGATTGGCAGGTACGTTAGTTATGAGGGACCTGTGTGCTTCTACACCGGGGACAGGATACCCAGCAGCACCTAAAACATCCCTGACCATTCGGTTGGTCACAGACCATACTGTAATAGTTTTTTGTAGCAATTTAAAGGCAGATGTGTAGTTTATAATAAATAATTAACATGGATAGTTTAGGCATATTTTTCTCACAGAAGACCTATGAGCAGACTTGGCTTTATTTGAATCTATACATTACATTAAGTTATTAGCCCTTCTTATTGTTACAGTTTTTATACTCTATAGATTGACTGCACTTAATTCTCTAAACACTATTAATATTTGATGTTCCAGTTCTGTTGTTTGTTGGGGAAAGATAGCACAGGGCAGGAATGAATATATATTTGGTTAGAATCTTAAATCCTGTCCCTGGCACCTCTCACTGCTTTTTATGATAATAGTGTCATATTTAGGTGAAAGGTGGTTTAAAATTCTGTAATTGAGATCGTGAAAAAATGCTCTAATTGGTTGTTTGTTGGGTTTAAGGGTAAAGTGTTTGCTTTATTCTTGCAGCTTCCACAGTCAGTTGCACTCTACCCACTGCTGAGGGCAGGTGAAGGTTTAGCTCAGCAATGAAGATGTCAGTCACTTCTCCAGATCACTGTCTCTCTCCATCTGGACGGCTGCCTTGAGGTGACCACCCTGTGGCAGCCTCTGCAATCTGGTGGTGCCTTATGCCACGGTAAGAGCTGCAGGAAATCAGCTACATTTCAAGAAAACATTTGAGTCACACATAGAAAGGCAGCTGAAAATGAGCAGCAATATTTAATGTTCCAAGATTCAGAAGGATTGATAGTCCTTAAGTCACAATTTCAGTAGGAGGAAATTAATCCACTTGCTAAACACAGCCAACAAACTGAAACACATCTGCCCCCAAGCCTCTTTGCTTTACTTAATGGCTTAATATAAAAAGTAAAACTCAAAAAATTAGCAAAAAAACTCCAATATAAACATTGCCATCTTCCATTTGTGAGGTTATGTGGGCATTTTAGGGAATTTTTTCAGCTTTTGTTCTTTGCTGACATCTCTATGGGTCATGAGAAGAAAGTTACAGGTATGTCTCATTAAATTACGTCTTCTGTCCAAATAATCATTGAGACCTTTGAGCTTTTTAGTGGTGAAGTACTGGCACCATTATGGAGAAAGATATCTTACTTTTGAGCTGCAGAGGGAATGATACTTTCTTCTAGAATTGATTTCTTAATGATGTTTGTATAACCAAGTCTCACTTGGTAAAAGGGAATTTGTTTGGGCCTTGGCTAGGAACACTGTAAGTTAGTCCATGAGTACCACTGCAGAAGCTCAATTAAGTGCTTATGAAGTTCAATACAAAAAAGGAGAGATTACAAGACTCACCATGGGTTTTATCAGGAGAATAACCCAGCATGATGTATGGTACATTGGATTTTCTTCCGTAATTAGTGTGGTAAGGTGGAAAATATACTGAACTGCAGTGTTCACTGGCTTAATCAGACTTCAAGATTAATTGCTATGCAATCGATGTGCCAGTGAGCAGAGGTACAAGATATCAAGGGCTGATTCTCAAGGGGGATTCGATGCTTGGGTCTTCTTCCCATTTATACTAACAGCTGCTAACTCACAAGGTCATAGGACACATAACTGAGCAGTTTAAAGGACACAACAATAACTATGATGAAAGAAGAGCTACCTGGGTAATGCAAACTGTCAGCTGCTGTCTTAAAAGGATAACATATCTGCCTTGGAAGACTGCTGCTTGAAATGTCAGTAACTAGATGTCTGCTTTCTTCCAGGTGTACTGCCACAGAATGCATCTTCCTCAAACAGCAAAATGCAACTTATTACAAAAACAGGATTGTAATGCTCAGAAAGACAAAAAATTGTTAAACACTAACTGAACAGGTATACGTATTTAAAGCTATTCTAGAAAATGCTGGTCATGCAGAATAGCTTAACTGTTTTCAGCGTGAGACTGCCGAACAAGAAAATTTAGCAGGCAGAGCACTGAAATGCATGACAGTTTATAAGGAGAGAAATCAAAATTATGATCCTGGGAATAGCTGTAAAACACACAGATCTCAAAATTTTTACATGAAAGCACAAATAACAATCTATGACAGAGAACAGAGCTGCCCAGGGACAGAACTTTTCAGATGTAGATGAGGACAGGAGTAACTAAAACCATATTTTTTAACTCAAATAAGTACTCTAAACTAAACAATCTAGGGTTGTTTGGGTTTTTTTGTTTTATACAGTTTCTAATGATGGGAAATTTCTGGACTGGAATTATTGGAATTAAAAAAATGCGTAGAGGAATCATAATAAAATTTAGCAATGACCAGTGAAATTACATTTACATTCTCTGAAATTACAAAGAATCCTAGAAAACAATATGTTGGGCAGACTTCTGGGATTTGGAAGGGTGGGGAGAGTTTTGTCTTGTTTTGCCAGAGCTTGGGATTAAGCAGCAGATATGGAAAAACATTTCCTTCATAAAACAAAGAGATGGAAGACAGTTTTCATGTTATCAGGTCTTGTTTACTTAGGCTGGACAGATGAAATTGCTAGTCCCTTCCTTTGAGGAAATAAGCCTTGAGAAAAACAGTGTGTGGCAGTTTCTGTTGTTTTACTTCCCTCTTTACATTACCAGCTACCTGCAAAAAAAAAAAAGTCTTATTAGTAGGACAACAAACAAAGGCTTGCTATTGATTGCATTGTGGATGACTTTGATTTCAAAAGCTTGTCATATTGCACCTTTTTCATTTCATCAGTTACTACCCCCACACCATAAGGAAATGGAGTTACACTTTTTAGTGCATTTCATTTTCTCCTGTTCCCCTGTAACAATACAAACCAGGTCTTCCCATGCCCTTGTGAACCTGAACACTTTATATATCCTGGGGATTCATTGTCAGAGGGTGTTAGCAAGAAAACAGAGGGAGAAAGGGTTATAATAGACCTTCTATTCCTTTCTCTCACCAACCCACTCAATCAGTTTAGAATGGTAGAAAGAGTTCGTTTCAGCCTCAGTTCAACATACCCATTTTCACTATAGCCTCAGACCAGAGACTGTTATAACAATCCTTCTCTCTCTATTTATAACACCACACTCTCAGACATCATCCCTGGCCTCTAAAGTGACAGGTCTAGTGGCATAATGCAATGGAGTGGATTCAAATGTGGCTGGGAGTTTTTGTCTGAAAATATTTTCCAAATTAAATCAACATTATTCTGACAGGTCGAGCCTAGTAAGAAAGAATAGTTTCATCTTCTCAATAGTGGTGGTAAACTGGGAGCACAAATGTGAAAAATTGGATTCTTAGAGTCAAAAAAAATTCTTAATTACAATTTTTATCTCCTGTTAGAAGAATTGTGCTAAAACTAATGTGGCAGCAAAGATTCAAGCTCTTATTAGATACAATGAACTTTATCGGTGCAGTTCAGAAAAGAATGTGCAAGCCTCGTCTTGAAAACACAAAGTTGTGCTAAATTTTGTTTTGTTTTGCTTTGTTTGGGTTTGTTTTTTTTAGCCAAACCTAAATAGAGTAAAAAATCTACAGCTGGCCCTGAAAATTCTCAGTTGAGCACCACATACCTTTCATCTACCAAAGGGAAAAAAAAATGGTTGGAATTGGGGATTTTGGAATATTTCATGATGTTTTGTGCTAATTAAATAAATTTAGATGTTTAATTTTGAAAATACCAAAAACGTTAAATTATTTTCTCATTTTAAAATGAGTGCTTGGTCAAAAATTTTTGGGTCAATTTTCCTCTTAAAAAGAACAAAAGTTTTTAATATCTCTGAAACTAGAATAAACTAAAATTTTGCACACAGAACCAGAATAAATTCAGTATTTTGCTTCAATAAACAAAACCATTCTGCTTTGATTTAAAAAAAAAACGTAATTTTCCTGGTGACAGGAGGCAAATAGGTACTGAGTACATTTTATTCCTGGACAACATGCTTACATTTGAGAGTGACTAAAATATGCAATTTCTTGGCTTATATTTAAAATTGTTAGGAATTTTTGCCTTTCTTTTTCTATTATTCTACTATGAGAGAGATCACATCTTGAGATACAGTCCCTTGCATTAGATTTTGAAGTGTAGGAACCACCCTACTGCAATTCTGTCTATATCAAAGGTTACAGGAGCATACTTTCTGTTTGAGTATGTAAATAGTTAATGAAAAGCCAGTAGATGGCACTCAAGAATGTGTAGCATTGATCGTAAGGAAGAGTTAGAAACCTTGCTGTGCTCTGCAAATGGCTTCTTCAGCCTTCTCTACACAGGAGACCTTTAACACCTGGGATCCAAAGGAAACTGGAGGAAACACTGCACTTTGGATCTAACTGTTTGGCCTATTCTTCTCCATGAACTATGCAAGTCTGGATTTTGTACGTCTAATAAAAATAATTTGAATTAGCTGCTAAATGCAGTAAAAATAAATGAGAAACCTGTAGGGGATATTTTCAATTCCTTTTTGGCTATATATAGTACTGGACTTGAGTTGGCTAATGCAAATTACTACATTTTCCTCAAAGAGAGTATGTTCTGATGCTGTTTGATATTTTTCCTAAGTCAGGATTTATTCTTTTAAAATAAGCCTTGCAACATTCCCTTTTAACCCAATATAAATTACTTGTGCAAACATAAGAAAAACAATCTAGTGAAGGGGGATTCTTGCTTTTCTTGGAAATACCCTCATCACCACATTGGAGTGTGGGAAGACCTGGCCTCAGCTGGAAATATGGGAATGCAAAGATGACCCTTCCAAGTGACCACCATCATGGTAACAGGGGAGAAACCATCCAGGGTCGGTGATCTGTGACCTGAATGGCTTCCAGATAAGGCTCTGCCGCTCGTAACGGGCACAAAGACCTGTCTGATATGGGGATATTTATAAAGATGGGCATATTTGAGTCCAGATGGGGGCCACAAATAGCGGCAGAGGTGTTGGAGCTCATCTCCTGTGAAGACAGGCTGAGAGAGTTGGAGTTGTTCAGCCTGGAGACAAGAAGGCTCTGGGGAGACATTATAGCAACTTCCAGTACCTACAAGTGCCTACAACAAAGGTGGAGAAGGACTTTTTACAAGGGCTTGTAGTGGTAGGACAACAGGGAATGGCCTTAAGCTGGAGTGTTGGTTTAAATTAGACATTAGAAAGAAATTCTTTACCGTGCAGTTGGCAAGACACTGGAACAGGCTGCTCCAGGAAGCTGTGAATGCTCCATCCCTGGAGCCATTTCTGGCCGGGTTAGTCAGGGCCCTGAGAAAACTGGCCCCTGTCCATGTCAAGAGGATTGGAATTAGAATATCTTTAAGATCCTTTCCAACCCAAACAATTCTATGATTATATGAAGTTCCTTGAACATTTATTTCAAACTTATTTTTCAGCTCTCAGGATTGCTCTGCAGGAAACATCTTTTGTTAGTGGGCTCTTGTGAAACTAGTGAGCAAATTTAGCACAGACTCAGCTGAAAGCGGCATGATTTTGGCCAACCTAGCTGCTTGTCTGAAACATTTCCCTTACCCTCGTGCGAGGCATACTTAAGTTGTATTCTGCCAGTTAACATGAATAAAATTAAGACAGTCAACAAATGTGGCTAAGTTATAATTATCAGGAGGAACAAAATCTAGCTCTGACAAGCAAAAGGAGAATCACTTCTAAATTTCTATTTGTGCAACTAACATAAACTGTCCATCCAGATATGAGGGGCATTGACTACTCTGCTGTGGCAAAGGGAAGGAAAAGAGTGGAAGAAGCAGGAGGGTGAAGAAAAGAGATACAGAGAGAGAAGGAGGAAAAGCTCTGGTGAGTTCAGTTCCCCACAGGGAAACCAGAGAATGCCTAGTGGCCAAGGCAGCCTGCTTTTCCATCCCCACCAGCCACTGCTCCCTGTCACAACTCAGCCACCCATGGCGCTCCCCTGCTTGTGCTGGCCCTGGAAAAGCAGCAGGCTACATGCTGTCTGACAGAAAGCAAAAGTGAGGTATGGCCATGGGATGTGGCATCCTTGTCGCTAAGGTTTGCAAGTCTGACAAGCCTGCATGACCTCTGTAGCCACATGGTCATGACTGGGCCATGGGGAAATTTTGAAAGAGAGGAAGAAAAGTGAATTTCTTCTGTAGGATACAAAGACATTGAGCAATACTTGTGCCATTCTGATGGACCTGAGAGATGAGAAACCTCATCTGACGCTAGTATAACATAAGACCTAAGTTAAAGAAAATAGTGTTGAAACATGGTCTTTTTAGTTTTACACCTTAGAAAGAACATGCCTTCTTTAGCTTCCAACTTTGCTAAATCCTTTTCCTAACCATCACATGCTAGGTCCCTCCATCTTCTGTAGGCTAAATAGGTTTTAAGGATCCATCCAATTCTTGTGACAGATGTTGCCTTGATCTTCAGCTCTTACTGTTTTGATAGGTTAGTGTATTTCCTACCAAGGTCTTGTTCATGCCTCTCTGCATCTTTTTCCTTAGCTGCTTCATACTTCCTTCCCCTATCTCATTGATGTCAGCCTTTCCCCATTTCCATCATATTCCCTCATCATATTCCCTGCCTCAACACCTCCTCTGTTGGCAGCCAACCTCCTAATTGTATTTTTGAGAATAAAAGCCTACAGGCAAGGAGTAAGAAAAGACAGGTTATGAAGGATTACGACTGAATGGGCCCATAAGGTGCTAAATAACCCCTCTCAGTAGCACAGTTTGAAAGCCTGACAGATGAAGCCTTGCAGATGTTTCTAATCCGGCAGTTTTGTCTGGTAGGAAACATGTACTGAGGGGTGATTTGGTAATTCTGATATCAAAGAAAGAAAAATGAATGAAAACCAAGTATTAATGGTTTAGCAAATGAAAGCTTAAGCAGCAGATATACTTCTTTGTTTCACGAAGCAGTGTGCCAAGAAGCTTCTTAGCACTAAAACAGAAATAGAAGGGACTTATTCTATTTATATAAGAAAAAAATATATATCCCAGAACAGTTTCAGCTGAAAGGGACCCCTAGAGTTCCTCTGTTTAGCCCTCCAAAATCCCCACCATCATTACGAATATTTGCTTCTCTCTAGAGAGAGCTGCCCTTGCTACAGGAGCCTCTTAGCAAGTTTCTGCCAACAGTGAGAGCAAGTTTGGGTAAACATCAGGTTTCTTGCAGCAAGCCTTGTTGAATGGAGCAGAGGTGCTATCTTAAAGGCCTCTCAGCATACTGACAAAAGCAGTTTTATGTGCTCATATGAACTAACAAAAAGATGCGAGATCCTGTCAGAGATTTTTATAGAACTGTGCAAGTTCATGCTGCCTTCTGTACATCTTTTTTCTACCTTTCTTAGAGTGTGTTAAAAGTACTGGATGAGGAAGATTTTTTCAAACCTATCTGATACCAGAGTGATGTACTAACATTAGGAGCCTCCATGCCTGCAGGAGTTTATCACCCTGGCCGCATCCTGTCACAGCTTTGCTAGTTCCCCACAGAGCTAAGCGGTCTGACATAAAATACAGGTTGGAGACATTAACTTCTTGCCAGCTGGACTAATATATAGAAAGAGTATAGTTATTTGAAAGGTCAAACACGGCAACTATAGCCATATCACATACATTATCTTAAGCAAAAAAATAAAGAAAAATGGTGAGAACTGGAGAATAAAACACTGCAGTATAATATGAAACAGTAGTAGGGCACTATTTAACACAAAAAACTGTGGGAAATGTGAAATCTAAAGTGAACTGCCTGCAGAATAAAACTGTGAAAGAAGCACAAAACTCAATTTTAACTTTAACAGGACCTAAACCCCTTGCATATAATAGCCAGATTTTGTTTCTATAATGACGTACAATTTTTGCAAAGTATTCATCTAATGTTTTAGAGAACACAGTTTTTACTGCACCATTCATTGCCTGGGTTTGCATTTTTTCCAGTGATACACAAAGTAAATCACACATGGGCTACTATTAAGAGTACACCATTATCCAAACATAAATGGACTGTAAAGAAATGCAACTGGTTTGAAACAAGTAGAAAATTTGACAGGATGAGTGCACTCAAAAGGGCTGAAAAAGATCACAAAGATTTTTCTTACATCTACAAAATTTTTTAAATGAAGTTTTCTCTTTTCAAAAAGAGGATGCAGATGATAACAGAGAGGCTGTAGATCTTTAGGCCAATTTAACATACAGCACCCTATTCCTAATGCAATGCTTTTTGCAAAAGTGCAAGTCATTCAGAACCCTAAATTTAATTAGGAATTAAATATTTCCCCTAAACTTATATTTTTCTTATCCTGAAAAGTAACCATATTATAAGAAAAATTTTTCAAAAGAAAAAAAATGTGAAATTAATTGTTAAGGCCAGTCAGAAGGTAAACCTAGAAAAAATGAGCACACTGAAAGATGCACATATATTAACTTACACACGTTCCATCACCTCCTAGCTCCTGTCACTTGAAAATCCATTGGCACACTTCAGCAAACTAGCTGGTTTCTTAGTATGAACATGTCTCCTCAGCTGAGAGGAATTGATTCTATTTTTCTGTGTTTTACAATCCTATCAGAAAAAAAAAAAAAAAAGCAAAAAAAGCCACAACTAAAATTGGAGGGAATAAGAAACCCAAACAATTTGATCTGCTTGATATTGAGGTCAGATATAGTTTCATACAAAGACTCACCAGGGAACAGAACACAAAGCTGCTGTACATAAACCTTCCCAAAGAGCAAGAACTACATATTAAAGATTTTTATTAGATGGTGTTTTAAAGTGTCCCTAGGCATAATACAAGCTTTTATTTTTTTATGTGTTTAAACAGCACAGTTGTAAGAGAATGAAACTGTAATATGCCATGTGTCGGTAATTCAAAAAAGAAAGCTTGTAAAAATTAACAGTCAGGAAATAATAAGTATCTGTATATCAAGAGATGCATTATTAAAACAAGAAGGATCTGAACTGCCAGCATATGGTGAATACCACAAAACAAAAACGAAAAAGGCACTTTGTCATTTGAGCAGCTTACACTTATATGCGCCCCTTTGGCCTCAAAGCTTCAGTGGAGGCAATGATTAGTCTCCAAGATCACAGTTACTCCCCACAAACTCTTGTTTGGTTGTTTGGGTTTTTTTTTGGGGGGGGAGGGTTTGGGTTTTGGTTTGGTTTTTTTTTTTTTTGCTTTTGGCATATTTTGAAGTATGTTCTTAACTGTTGCAAGGCAGTAATAAAGTGTTTGGCAGCAGCTCAGTGTTTCACAGATGCCAGAGGTCCTAGAGCCCAAGATTAGCCATGATGCACATTCACATTTGCTAATCCCTCCTCCCAAAGCCATGATTGAAGACAGTATAGTAAAACACAATAGACTCACAGAAAGACAATGTGATCTGATTTCGTTTTTTCTGCAACTTATTCTATACAGGCAGAATCTGATCCCAAGATGCTTAGAATCCCAATCTGTTTCCATACTTTTGACCTCAAAGAAACATCAAACATGGAGCCACATTAAAACATATTATTTTTTTCTTATCCTAATGACACTTATGCAGGTGCTGCAAGGCTGTTCAGAACTTGGATGTTCAGGTTTGATCAGGAGTAGGAAGGCTTATGCAGCAAACACTTGTTTGCCTATTTCTTAAAGGAAGGATTCCATGGTAGCAAGGTCAAACGTGAGGCCTGAAGGTTGCCACGGCAACTGAATATTGATTCATTATACATCAGCATTTTTTCTGAAGCCTCTCCAAGGCAGGATATTGTCCTACCATAATTGTGTTTCTCTGCTCTTCAACTTTAGTGTTTTGTGAATGGGTTCTGAATGCAAAGAAAACTGATGCACATTGATGTGTTAGTTATGCAAGGATAAAAGGAAGTAGAGAAAGACTGGAAGACCAGAGAAGTAACAAAAAACCTGAATAAGGCTGAAGGGTACACAGTGCACACATCAGGAGGAAGAGGAAAAAAAAGGATAAAAAGATGTTCTGATGTTGACTGTGTTGAAGTCAATTCACTTTAGAGGGTCTTGAAATTAAATCTGCCTCTTCCTGATATGAACTGAAATAAATGCTGTTGTGACATGGTGGATCCATAGTCCCCAAAGCTGGCTATGGAAAACATGAGTGAAATATATGTTCCTTTAAGTTCTGCTAGCAGCAGATAAGTAGAAAAACTGAAGGCTAAAGGGATAAGTGTACAGAATCATAGAATAATAGAATATAGAATCACAGAATTGTTGGGGTTGGAAGGTACCTTAAAAATCATCTAGTTTCACCCCCCTACTGTAGACAGGGACATCTTCCACTATACCAGGTTTCTCAAAGCCCCCTCCAACCTGGCCATGAACACTTCCAGGGATGGGGTGTCCATAACCTCTCTGGGCAGGCTGTTCCTGTGTCTCAGCACCCTCATAGTAAAAAATGGCTTTCTAATGTCTAACTTAAACCCACAACCTTTCAGCTTAAGGCCACTTCCCCTTGTTCCATGGGGACTGTATGCCCTTGTAAAAAGTCCCACCCAATCTTTCTTGTAGGCTCCTTTTAGTACTGGAAGTCTGCTGTAAGGTCTTTCTGGAGCTTTTTTGTCTCCAGGCTGAACAATGCCAGCTCTTTCAGTATCATTATCCTGACCTCTCTCTGCTGATGCAGTATTTAAAGAACTATGGAGTAAGCGTTGATTATAGTCACAGATAACCAGCTGCATTTCCACTTCAAATTTACATTCAGCCTGATAGTGAAAGGGGCTTGCCCCCTCCATGAGGTCTTCTGCTCTTCATTGGGTGTTACAGGTTTTTTCTGATTGTTTCCTGATAAGCTCTCAGTTCTGCCTTTCATGATGGAAGTTATTAAATGTCCATCACAGACCAGATAACCAAGCATAGCTAGCCAACACCTCTGAACTTTGCTGATTTCCAAAAGCACTATTTTTTTGCATGGAAAAATTAAATGACCTTCAGTGGGCTGGACACGAACCAGACTTCACATTTTCTCTCCAGCAGACACATCACCAAAATAAACCTGGTCCTGCAATCAGTCAGGAAAATCAATCAGCAGATTATTGCCCATCAGCAGTGCAGGAGATTTCAGTTTTTACAAACATTATGACAAATCTACCCTTGCATTGACACTAACAGATACATATGTATATATAACTCCATTCTTATTTCAGTGCAGAGATTATAAAACTGACATAAAAACTGAGTCATGCAAGTTGTTGACAAACACTGAACACTGTACTTTCTGAACCTCATGTAAAAATCGATGTGTCAAAAAAACAGTTAAATAAGAAATATTAAAATTCTGTTATTTAATCATTGATACTTCAAAGATTAACCTGGTGTTCTGCTAGCTATAGTCAACAATTTAGTGTTTCATTTCTTCCTCATAGATACACAGTAGCAGATATATATGCCAATTTTTCATAAATGTTATGATTTACTATCAAAAATCCTATATTGACCTCTATATGATCAGTGAAGCAAAGTGCTGTGTCACAGAGAAGAAAATTATGACCAGCTACTGCAGCTATGCTTTAATGTTACCTACTTCCTCGTAAGCCTTTACACTAAATTTGTGCTTGGGTGTCATCTCTTCTAGTGTTATTAGGCTTGGTGGATATGTTTTGGTTTCTACCATTAGTAAAGGGCAGTAGGATCACCAGCATCTTCTGTGTTGAATTTCCCTGTTAAATAATTATATTTATATGCAGTATTATATGAATACAGAGTGAAAATAATCAGGTGTTGCCAAAATATTTGATTTTATTTTGGCAGAGGAGTTACATGGTTTCTCTGATCACTTTTTATGCTTCTCTCATGTCTGCCAAATAAAACTCAACTCCACACCCAAACATGTTGCTTTACAATGTTTTATCAGCCCTCAGAAGCAAAGTAGGATCAGTCTTGGGCTATAAGGAATCGAAAAATATTAAGAATATTGCCAAATATTATATGGGAAAGGGATCCCCGGACAAACACAAGACATTGCATCTTTATCTGATTTTTAACAGATTTTGCACATACTTTTAATTCCTAGGCATCCAACAATGCTGGGTTTAAGCCTCTATTTTGTGACTTTGCTTAGCACAGGAAAGTGTGTATTTGTCCACTATGTTGTGCCTGCAGTGCAGTGCCAGAGCTCATCCTTGGAGAAGTGTGGCAGAGTGCCCTGCCTCTCCACAGGGGAAGAAGAGCCCCTGGCCCATGCTGCACAGGCCAAGAGAGGTCTGTGCTGTGCCTGCCTACGCACAGCTCCCATTTCTTGAGCTGGTGAATAATGTGAACAGTACTGATTGTTGAAGGGGACTGTGTGAGCTGTGAGTCTTTCCACCAGAGCAAGCACCATGAGGTCTTGTGTTTGCTCTGCTTGCCCTCTGTCCTCTTCACATCACAGTGACGTGACCTTTACAAGCACAAAGAGAAACACGGAACCAGAAATCCCCTGGTTTATTGATGCTGCCACTCAAATGTCTTCCCCCTGTATTTCCTGTGATGGCCAGTCTTCACAGCTGAAAATCCTACAGGGGCTGGGTAGGGTACCCAGGGTGCACCTCAACCAAAAGCCATTCTCTAACCATCCGCGGTTAAAGTACATCAGATTGAGTTTCCAAGAGGCACTAGATGGGATGACAGCTTGTAAATGGTGTCGGGGGATGGCACCCACATCACATCTTTCACATCCCTCACAGTTCATGGGAAAAATGGAACATATGTTCTTGCCTAGAGTCCTCCCTGCTGGTGTTTTGTGTGGATTATGTGGGCTCCAGGAGTGCATGTGGAGCCATGGTGATTTGACATAAAAACATCAGTAATGTCACATTGACAGACCACACGCTTTGTCAGTGTGGCAAAGATCTTCACAAGCACAAGCACTTCTTCACAGCCCTCAGAAAGGCAGGTCCTATAGGATCAGACAGCAACCTAAAGAGTGATTTTTAGATCGCAACTCTATCTGCACGTTCTTCTCAATAATCACATTGTTTTGTATATCAAGGTCTTTGCATTGCTTGGATAGCTTATCTTTTTTGACAAAATGCCTTTCCCATTTAAAACAAGACCTTTAAAATTTCTATAGTTAGTCTTATGAGAAGTATCAGACATCTGTGGAACTGCATTTTTTGCAGTGATGAAGGAATACAAAATCTTCCGAGAAAGCCAATACATAGACCCTTCTTAATGGTGAAGAGGGCAGAGGGGAAAGGTCAGTGATGAAAGTGTGAATACCAGCCTAGAGCATGCACCAACGGCTTATAGCTGTTTTAAAACTTGTGAGAAAGTGCTGGAGGCAAAACAGTAAAAACCCTTACGTGTTTCTGTGTTTGCAAGTATAGAGTGTATTCATTTTTTCCTGTGTTGGTAAATAGCAGAGAATTTTCAAGGCCTGATCCTGCTATCCTCCTGCCACTCCTGCTTTTCATGTGCACTCACTGGAAGAAGTCTTTTAATAACACAGGAAAAATAAGGAATTTATAATCAAAGGTTAAGGAATCTTTGAAGATGAAATCTCATGTTATCATATCTTTAAATCATATCATATCATATCATGACATCATATATTTGAAGATGAGATCTGTGTGTTTCAGCCCAAAGGTAACACAGTTGAGGGTCAAGGGGCTGAAACTTCGGGATCATTTTATGCAGAAGCTGAGTGTCATGGCAAGATATAGAAGGCAGAGCTCTCTCTTCTGGAAAAACCTGCTCTGAGACATCAGAGAAGAAACAGAAGTGCAATTAAGTCCTGTTTAATAACGAATTGTATTTCTTAAAGGTACTTCTTATTTTTTACTGATCTGATCCATAGTATTGACCACAATTTAAGCCAGCTCTCCCCATAGACATTCATCACTCTGGTCTGGTACCTCAAGCACACTGCTGCACAAAATAGCCTGTAATTTCATTGCCACTCACACACTGTCACTGAAAGGATCAAAGAACATGTATATGTGAAAGAGTGTGGAAACAAGATTTAGGGGTTATAGTCACGGATCTCAGAGTGCTAGCATTTAGGGTTATGTATGAAACCACTTCAGCATCATTTTAAATATGGGTTTTGTAATTACTTTTTTCCGCAGAATAGTGACCCAGCAATTAACACAGATTAAGAAGGGGGTCAAAGAAATCGCAGAAATGCTTTTGTCGCAATTGCCCTAATTCCAGAATGCAATCCAAGCAACCTCTGTTCCATTCTGGGTGTCAATACAGACACATAAATTTTAGAAATGATAGATGATTAGTAATGAATGACAGTTGCAAGTATCAAAAGGTTGTTTTAATCACTCTTTTTCTCTTTTTTTTTTTTTTTGTTTAATGTGTTTCTGGAATTATCTTTAAACAAATGATGAGAAAGCAGGCTAGTGGTCAGTGTAAAAAATATAAAAAATGTAAGGCTGTCCCTGTAATGTCCAAAAATACACATTCCTGCTTTGGGGGCCAGATGTCTTCCTCTGGCTGTGATTACCATTTATTACCTCAGCATAAGCTAACACCAGTCCACTCAATACAAACATTTTAGAATGCAAAATGCCATTTCTTTTCTTATAAAGCATCTTCAGAAAGAATTATTTTCCACTGTGATTATGTTCACAGCAGCAGAATAAAATTATGAGATAGAATTAGTATCTACTGATGACTATTTGAGCAAAAGGAGAAGCTACAAAAGCATTCCTGCAGGACCAAATAGTCAAGAAAGTTTATCCTTTCTGCTATCGCCACCAGGAGTAATATGCGTTTTGGAAATATTCAATCACATCATGGCAGGCAGTGTTATAGGAGTCAAGCTCATTTATCAGTGAAGTTTTTATGAAATTTGATTTAAAAAAACGGCTCCTACTAAAAAATAATCCAAGTTTAGAAACCTATTTCCTCAATATTCTCTTTCAACACAATGCCATTGTCTTCCACCAAATCACAAACGTACATAGAAAGAGAGCCTACCAGATTCTTTCTTTAGAGGAATAAAGATAATGAATGAAGGTTCTTCCTGTGCTTAATGAAATTTGTTGACATTAACCTGTGTATGAATAAAGCCTAGCCAGCTATAACCAAAAATACTTTGATTTTTCAAATGTAAGGGTCAAAAACATAATTAATCTTTTTACTTAGGTTGTACTTTGAATAAAAAGACTACTTTTTGTATTTCTAAATTAGGTCTTTGTATAAATGATCGGAAAAGTGCATTAAAAGTGAAAAAATATTGTTTTCTAATTGCAGCTATAAGATGCAGGCTGAAGGTGAGGTAATACAAAGAGGAGAAAAAAGAGGGCTGAGACAATATTAAATGAAACAAAGTGTTATTTAAGTGAATAGAGAAAAAAGGAGTCTTAAATTTGAAACATTGCATTTGATTAATTAAACTGCATCCTGAATTTGCTAATTAGGCACTTGCATGTTGTTGTGGGACAATGACAGATGGCATTGCACTGATGGCAATTAATCCTAGTAGCACTTTTAAAATAAGGCATTAAACTATCTTGTTATCCCTATTTCTGTAGTCATTCCTCTGAAAAACTAGGATGGAAATAGCTATGAGCCTCATTATGAGGTGGAAAAAGTGATGAGTATACAAGTAGTTCTAAATTGCTTTTATTTGCAATTTAGAATATAATACCTTTCAAATAAAGATATTTTTTGAAATTAACTGACAGTGTCTCCCTTCTAATTAACATCTACAGTATGAATGGAAATACACTCCTAAGCTTACATCTTTTTATTGTATCCTGTACAAGGGAAAGACATGAAATATAAATAGTGAAATTGAAAAGTCAGTAGGAAAACCACTTTTCTACCGGGTTTTGTTGGATTTTTTCTCTCTATTTTTAGTATCATTCATATCTATTTTTAATATCATCTGTGCAGGAGCAGATGTCCTTTTCGACTGACGGTCGTGTAAAATACTAAGCTTTGCTACTCTGAGTTCCCTGGGAATTTGTGTGAATACCAAAGCATGAAATGTGTGTTCCCTTATCCTACTGAAAAAATATTTGTGAGAACTTTTCTAAAGCCTCACTGTACCATTCCATGAGGAAGAAATTAATATTCACTGTGATTTAGGTCACTTAAAAATAGACACAAGGAAGGTCAAGGTTCAGTCCTATACATGCTGACTCACCCTTTTTTTCTCACTTTGTAGTTTAAATTGTTGCAAAAGTCCATGTAGTTGACTTCCATCACTGCAAGTCACATTCGAAAACAAATCCACACATTGTCATCACCAGGAAAAAAAAATTGCTAAGATTACTTTACACATTTGTGTATCTGCCCCCTCCTATTTTTTTTTTTTTTCTGTAGACTACTCAATTTTCAGTCAAAAGCCATCAAGGAAGCTATGAAAAATACTCTGTTTAATCCATAGGTTTGGTTCTTCCACGGACTTCCTTGAGGTTTGGGCAAACCCAGGAAGCACTATGCAAAAAAGAGACAATAATAATTAAAATAATAACCCTTTCCTTTGTATGTTTTAACCCGTGATGTGACCTGCAGCAAAGAGTTCTGAGGTAAAGAGTACTAGGTTGTATAGATCTAGTATATGAGGTCTTTAAGAATGCTGGGATATATCTCTTAGAAAAATAATGTCCAATATCTAAAATCACTACGCTTCAGTTAACGCCTCTAGAAGCTACTGGAATTAAAATAACAAATTTATTTAAGTTTTGTGATGTGAAATCTCTAAGTCAGTCCATGTTATTGTATAAGGAAGGCATGCTAGCTGATTATAAAACAGATGGGAGAAAAAATATTATATTTTTTAAAACAGATCAAGATTTCTTAAAATAAGAAGCTTCAGGATTCTTTGCTCTTTGACACTGTTTCCAGCCCCACTGAAGTTTCACATTGCAGGAATCCATACGTTTGAATTGGACTTAAGCCGCAGATTCAAGAGTACAGATGAATATCGTATGATAGTCATTGGAAACAACAGTAACATTAACTGCACTCAGAGTGATGCCTTTAGCTTTTGCTTTCATATTTTCAGATTCTGTGCTGGCTAGGGATGTAGTTCTGAGCCTCATATTAAGTGCCAGTAAGGTCTCTTCACAGAGTAGGTAGACAAAACAAATCCTTTTTCTGCTGAAGACCAAGCACAACTTTCAGCCCACCAGCATAAACAGCAGTGGACTGAGGGGAGGAACAAGAAGGATGGGACCTCACAACCTGGAGCTGTAATTGGACAATTAAATCCCAATACGCAAATGGACCAAAACTTATAAAAATGTAAGACCTTGTGACCAGTTGCCCATTTTGTGACCATTCTAAGTCCACCCGGGTGCAGCCTTGGTCAGGCTCCTGTCTTGCCCAAGGTGGATCCTGGAGGCCTTTCAATAAATACCTACTTTATTCTCTAACTCTGACCAGTGTCTGTTTCAGGTCAGCCTTCCAAGGCATCAAGAGCATAAGAAAAAGAGAATGAAAAGACATTTTTTCCTGTATTTTTAAGGACCACAGTCATAACATTCCAACATTATTCCAACCACCTAATTTATTGATTAGTGACTAATGCCAAAAGGCCTGAATTATCAGTTATAATTATCAAATTATTATTTGCACTTCCAGAGCAAAGGTGTGAAATAATTCTTACAGACAGTGAAAAGGGAAGATTGTTTATAACATGACCATGAAAAGTACTCACCTCAATCTGTGATTTCACCTACACATCTTTCTTTGAAATGCCAAATACTTCTTAAAAGGTAATACTGAATCACATATGAAATAAGAAATGTCCTTTAGCACTTTCTGTCTTATCAGCACTGCTTCTTCTAGATGATGGTAGAATTATAGCAAGTCAGCAGGATATTTATCGTGTTCTGGTCTCATGCATTGTAAACTCAGGTCTTCTGTAGGGATTTACATTAGAAGCCTCTTATTACCATATTGATTGGTAAAATTTTATAGTCTTCAACATTGTTCTATGCAGTACCTCTGAAAACAATTGCTGTTTTACAACTCTGGATATATGACACACATGATAATAATAAATAAATATATGCAAGAAGTGGAATGAATCTGACTGAGAAGCCTGGAACAGCAGTAGTGGGACATAAAAAGAAAGATACTGATGAGTCAGACTGAACTGAGATCTTACAGTGCCTGCTTAACCTTTGCCACTCTTGCTGATGCATTTCTGACCATCACAATGTGGTGTAGAAAGAATACACTTAGTTCAAGAGAAACTCAGAAAGTAAAGTAGTTATTATTATTATTATTATTATTATTATCATTAAGCACCTTCCTGAAGCAAACCATTGCCAGCAGTTTGCTATTCTGTGCATAGTGAAAAATGTTGGACTTGTAAAACAAAACTCCCAACTGCTTCTAACGGCACTAGAATCATGGAATATTCTGGATTGGAAAGGATCTGTCAGCATCATCAAATCCAATCAAGGTGTCACCTTGAATAAACCCATGAAGCATTTTTTTCCAACAATCGCTTTCATAGCCCCAGAATTTTAATTTATTTCTTTTTCCATATGTATTCAATATTGTGTTTGAGACAGCTTATTCCCCTGAGCTGATCTGCAATACATTTGGAAGTACCTCAGTTCCACATTTACAACATGGTTATGGACAGTGACTTTAGAGTATCTTATAAACTCTTTGGTGACAAATCAGCAAAAAACAACAAATACCTTGATGAAACACAGCTCATACCCCAGTTAAATCATTCTCATCACCTATCTAAACACATTTGACCCCAATGTAATACACTAATATATCACGTGGCTGTGTGGCTTAACAAACAATCCCAAATATCTTTTCACAGCAAAAATTTTACACTTCCATTATTCTAGCCATCATTGCTAAACAATAAATGAGGTACTTATGGAGCGTGGATTTTTATTGATGCCACAGAGACAACAAAAAAATTTATTTTTCAATTGAAAGAATAGCCTGGATTTCTCACAACCAGCCACCAAGGTGGGAAAAAAAAGTAAGCCAGCAAAATTACGACTACCAGATCATTAGAATTTTTGAGGCCTAGCCAATTGCAGCCATAACTGCTGCCACTACTCATGGATATGCCCTCGGTTTTGGAAGCACTTGGTCTTTACCATTACATTCATGTATATTTCAAAGACTTTACAGTACCTGCTATAAATATGGTCCCCTTAAGATTGGGAGGATTAGTATCTTCAGAATTAGTAGCTTCAGGAGGGACAGTTTTTGTATGAGAAGTCATTAAACAAAATACAACCACCACAGAGAGTCCCCTTGGTGAGTTACTGAGCCCTGCACTTTTTTGTTTCCATAAACTCTCATAAACTTTCAGTTCTCATCAGAGCAGTAGCCTGGGAGTAAAAGAATGGACATCTGGGCATCTCCCAGGGCCTGGGCTGCTCAGCTGACAGAGGCAACTGGGGCTGCTGCTGATGTGCAGGGCTGAGGCCACCTGCTCCCAGGGGACACCCAGGAGGTGCTGCCTGACAGAGGAACCTACTGCCATGTCTCCATTAGCTGCCACAGGGTGTGCGTGGGATGTAGCTGCCTTTGGAAGTCGCCTCATCTCCCTCTTCCAATTGATTCTTTGGAACTGAATTACTTTTATGGGTACTTTTTGATAAATTATTTTGTCTAAATAGGCAGTCCATAATGTTCTATTCACTATTAAGTGTTTGTTATCCCTAAACAAATCTGTAGTTTGACTGCATATAGCACCCAGGAAGAGTCTCACATACCATAGAACACAACTCAGTGCCGGGGGGTGGCCTGTTATGAGCACCAACATTACATTTTGCTAGACTATCTAGTTTACTACTGAGAAAAGACAATTGATTAAAGTCCTGGGTCTATCCCAAGTGTTACAGAGAATCCTGATTAATGAGCAGCTTACTAAAAAATAGACTCTTCCCAAGGAGCTTTCAGGCCCTGAAGAATTGCGCCAGCACTTCTTAGCTGTGCCCTCCACACCTCAGTGAGCCCAAATTGTTCAATTACTCTTGTATATTTTTGGAGGCATGGGAGGTTTTTCCATCTTTCACAGTGGATCAGTCAAGACATTTGCTTGTCAAAAAAGTGACTTTCCCTATCCCAGGTTTGGTTTTTTTTTTCAGATAAAATTATATAACAATGGCTTTCCTTTCTATTTTGGGTCATAACTGCTGCCTGTATATTGAGCACAGAATTTTGGTAAGGAGCCCACACCCAGAGTTAGGTAGGTGTCCAACTAGGACTGACTGGGACAGGACTGCAATGGAGGAAAGTGTTGTTTTCCTTTGTTTCACCAGGATGATAGAAGGTTGAGGGACAGCCATTTCCCCTCATGTAACAGTGCCACGCCTGCTTTTGTCTACATTAGGTGGCAGAACTTCTTTGTGGTGATTATATTGGTGAACAATTGCTGAGCTCTAATAAAATCCCTTCCTTCTGGCAGGCGCCTTTGCTAAGGTATAGAGTTGACCAAAGCCAAAATTTTCCTCAGGGAAAGGAAAAAAACTAGCAACCTCTAGGATATTTTTAGGACTCACTGTAGAGTCATTTCCTGCACAGGATAGAGACAAGCCATAGCTTTATGGGACTTCCTTGTATCAGCAGCAGTCAGCTTGTATGACCATGAATGTCCTGTGTCAAAAATCTTCCTGAAGGAAAGATATAAAATGTATAACCCTGTTCCTCAGGTGGCAGAAAGGAATTGCTGTTAATGACAGTCATCCAGGGATTCACAATAATGTAACCCTGCCATATCTTGCAGTGAGCCATGGGAACAGGAAGGTTATTGAGAAATACTGCTTTGGCCTTCATCTCTCTCAGAACAGGAGGGCCGGATTACTGACACGGTGAAGTGATAATTGTGAAGTGTATGTACCCTGAACTTACTCAGATGGAGCTTGGATATTGATTACTGGTTTAAAAAAATTAAAGAAGCGATAATATAATTAGTCCAGCCTATTATAATACTAATATTCTTTAAATTAAATATAGGATTCATTGAATTTTCATAATTTCAACTGCTGTTTGCCCTCATTTACTCACTTGACAGGGTTGCTGGCCTGAGCCTTCCTTCAAAAATTAATGGCCTTTGGCCATAGTCCCCAGAAGATGAAAGATTTTTCTTACTTAGTGACTAAGCACTCAGTTTGACTCTGAGTTACACTTGTACAAGTCAAATAGCATCAGGATAATCAAGAAAAAAGGCATCAACAATACTTCTACAACCTTCAGTCTATTTGCTTTTAACATACTGCACTGAAATCATTCCAATATAGGAGAACCTAGAGATCCATATAATTATTAATTATCTCTTCTGAGGTAGGCAATAGTCAATATTTGGTATATCTAGAGTAGGTGGTACATTTTCCTCCAGATTCTTAAAAACTTTTAAGCTATATGAATGTTTTTAATTACAACTATGCTGTAAAGGCAACTAAATCCAGTTGGCTTAAGATGATCTTCATAACTACCCAGAAGAATCAGTTAATGATTCCAGCATCCTCTTGCATGTTCAGTGTGTTTTGTAATAAACAAAAATCTAATCTAAGGACAAGGATGAATCTCAGTTTACAAACACCCCGTGGTATTTCAAAATACAGGTTTAGGGGCAAGAAGCCTCGCTGCTGAAATTGGCTCTTTTTGCAATCCAGTACCTGTCACTGGTGGGCCCAGCCATGTCATGCAGGGCTCAGACAGACCCAAATGTCTTACACAACACTGGGAATTTTGAGAGGTTCTTTAAAGAGAAGAAAAAAAAACAAGAGAGTGAGAAAATATACAGGACATATGCTCATGATACGGCATTTAAAGGAAAATGAGATTAAAATTTGTCAATAAATCACTTTAAATTTGTTAGCAACATCAAGGTTGATACATAACACATACTCCTATAACAGTAGTAAAATGTGCTTCTTATCCTGATACCAAATGTTTTCTATTTTGTTCTGCAACTGTCAGATGAAAACATTTCTCAGTAAACCTTTGGATTTAATCTTAAGTGACTTTTATCTCTTTGCTTCTCCTGTCCTGCTGTATTTTTTGGTTAGACAACCAAATTTGAAACCAAAACAGATTTGTTTGGACTCCATATTGGCTCTGAGTGGCACAGAGAGGAAAAAAAGCACATGCATACTGAGTCAATGCTTTCTCGTGTAGAATGGAAGAATATTAAAAATGCTTTTTCATAACGGCAAACTGAATTATTTCCAAGCTATCACCCACAATTAACTTACAATGTTCAACAGTGTTAAAAGAATGGCAAAACAAAGAAGCCATGCATGCTTTTCACTGCCTACATTTTCCATAACAATTACATAGCCCTGTGAACACGGTTAATATCACCTCTGCTCAGAAGGTACACTCCATGGCTATGGACTGAGATTGCTTTATAATAAAATATCAGGTCCATTACTTGACATTAGAAAGCAATAATTATATCAGTGCGTTTGAGGTTCCTTTCCCTTCATAAAGCTACCTTTCTTTAAAGGATTATCCTGACAGACAACACAGCTGCCTTTTAAAAGAGGCAATATAATTAGCTTCCTCCCACCCCACTGCAACTTATTTCTCTTATCTCTGGGTTGATCTGAGAAATAAGAGCAGTGCAAATGTTTGTTCCAAGAAAGCACAAAGGCAGCAGAGGCAAAACTGCTGCCTTGATTTAGTGGGTCAGGAAGGTCCCTGCGGATGCAGGAACCCCAGACACGTAGCCCTGTTGCTAGGGAACTACATTGATCCTTTCCAGCATCTTCTCTGACACCCTCTCTGCTCCACTGTGATTGAACACCATCCTTTACAGCAGTGGAAGAGTTAGAAGCTTTGGCTTGCCTTTAATATTTATGAAGTAAACGTTTTAACCATTGAAGCTTTAAATGTCTAATGCTGTTTTCTTTTTCCAGAGCAGCAGCTTCCTTTGGGAATATTTCCATTACTCTAGTATGGCAAATTACTTGACATTGGAGGCAGAGAGCTTATTTTCTCTGAACTAAATGCAATAGCGGAAGATTTAAGATGCCTACAAAAATAATTGAAGTATATTTTTCCTCATTCATTTTAATACTCTTATTATTTCAAGATAATTTACGCTTAAAATGCATCCTGCTACAGGCTTAACTGAGAATAATAAAAATCATATTGAAAGGTAGATCAGGATATTCTGAATATTCTTATATAGGCTAAAAAGAATAAAGCATGTGTATAAAAATGTGGTGTGTACATAGAGAGAATGCTGTTACATGGAAGGTGTTCTCTGAGCCCAGTGGGGTGCTGTGAGAAATTCCCAGTCCTGTACCAAGAGGAGTGAGGAGAGTAGGTTGAAAGCCTTGAGCTAGCTGATTTGGATGTTCATCTCTGTGCACACACAGTGGGAGGTTTTTAACACCCAGCTCCTCAAGCAGGCTCTACAGCAGGTGTCCTTGGGTGGTGCTGCAGCCTCCCCACCCTGGTAAGGACCCGCACTAGAGGACTTGTGGCTGTGTTCCTGCATGCCGGGCCCATGTGCAGCCTGGAGGCAGCACCCCGAGCACGTCAGCTGTCTCAGGGGAAGGTGGGCCTGCAGACACCTCAGCTGCTGCCGGCAGAGAGCAAACATGCTGTATCAAGCGTAATTGAAGGAGATGGAGCACCTGAGTCCCGTCCCAACAGATTCCCAGGGAATATGTATTTATAGAAAGGTGATGTTGTGAAGCCTCACAGACTGGAAGAGTTCTCAGTTCGTATGAAAGCTTTCCAAACCACCTCTCTGACAATAGTGGGAAGAAGCTGAAGAGATAATGGTTTTCCAGATTAAATATAGAAAATTCTCTATCTGAATTTTAAAATTCACCATTAGACGTGAACAAAACCCACACATCTAAATAAACTTCTGCTGATTTTACATCTATATAAAAATCAATTTTTCAAAACGTATGTGAGATGATTAAGCTCTTGGCATCCTTCCTATAAATACTCAACACTGGCAGAAACTGTCTAGCAGTAGCCTTAGAAATTGAAATAATTGCTGTAATCAGACACCAGATGCCTGATTCCGAGCTGCATAACAGATACCACAGTGACCCGAGGGAAGAAAATGTAGCATAAGGACAAGGTAGTTATGTGAGCAGGAACAAATTTATCAGAAGAGCTATGGGGACAGTAGCTCCCTCCCTGTCAGCATCCCCTGTGGGTCACATACTATAGTCTCATTATAGGAAATGCTGCTTTCTGCCATTTTGCTCTTCTGATGGTTGGGAACACCACACCTGACCCTGCATCCTGTCCTTCCTATTAGGAGGCCCACACCAACAACATCCCCCACTGAAATCCCCAGACACTAATACAGAAAGTTAGGTTTGTAAAAGCTGTGCTGGTTCCCTGCAAGGCAGCCAGCAGCTCACACTGCTTCTGCACATGCAGAAGTTCTTTGATGTTGGCATCATGTGGGTGCGCACAATAGGGTGTGGCTCATAAGCACAAATCTGTATCTTTAGCCTAAACCATGCTGTGTATCCTATGGTTAACTAGATTCCTCTGATTGAGATGCAAAGTTATTAAACAAAAGAGTCAATTTTGTTTAAAAAGTAAAAGAATTCAAACTTGTGCTTTGTAAAGGATGTCAGCAAGTTCTAGAGAACCTGCCTTCAGTCTTGCTACAGGCTTTCTTCTTAATCTAAAATAAAGTCTCATTCTTTCCCATTTCAAAGCTAATCTTCTCCCATTCACTCTGATATTCAGTGTTAGTATGTAACAGACCATGAATAAGGAAATGGCTGTTAAGACAACACTGAAGTTCTTTTTTCTTATGCCCTTATAAGTAACAACGCTATATTATTTTCTACAGCATATGACATAATGGTCTTCTAACTAAGGTGCTGCTAACACTCAAACTAGCACTCTTTCCTCATACAGCATTGACATGATAATAGCATAATATTTCAGGCCATTAAGTCTTTTGAAAGCAAATTATTGTCGTCAGATGCGATAAAACCCAGTTGGATTAACAATCTTACATTCTGTCTTGATAACACTGATAAAATACTGATTGCCTTTGCTTAGCCTTGCATTAGCAGTTTTTTACCTGTTTCTTCTTGAAATATGTTTGTCAAACGTCCTGCCTGAGTCACTGCTCAGGAAACGTTTAGGGAAACGGGCAGCAGTGCAATACTTTGGATCCTAACCTGAAGTCTGGGGATCCTGCTATTAGATACAAGGTCTTCCGCTCTCTGTGGGCTATCTCATGCAATTAATAACAGAGACATGAAAAATTCTACTTCCCCTGAAACCTGCTGACCTATGCATAGTTTTTATCTATAGATCCAAGTGTGTACATGTGTGCCCGTATTACACATGTTCATGTATGTACATTACTTATTATCCCATTAATAGACTGAATTCCCATTAATCCCCCCCTGGCAGCTAAAAGCTGCTTACACACTGTTGTTTTTATTTTAATTTCTCTAGTGATTTATTTAGACAAATTTTAATAAAAAGGTTTTTGAAATATCTGAGAAACATGGACAAGTTTTAAAGACTACCAATAGGATGTGTCTCTTCTATTGCTGAGAATTTTTCTATTTTACTTTTCTTTTTTTAACTTGGGGTGAGTATAGGTGAGGAAAGTGATTTCCAAAGTGGTTGTAAGTTCTTAGGCATTTTTTAACATCTATTTTCATGGCAGGATGTGCCTGTTATCTGACACATATCTAAATGGTATTATTTACTTGTAAAAATATAAAAATTTGTTATAAAGTATAACTTTGGAGTATAGTAGATTTTTCTCTAAGACAGGGGAGCAAGAAATGGCAGACTTGTCTCTAATGTGTAATCTAGGCACTGCCGCATATACGATAGACACGTAACACCAAGTAAGATCGATTTTAGTAGCTGTAAACCCTGTTTCCACACACAATCAATTAAGCAAATGGTAACAGTATAATCTGTGGACATCAATACGCCAGTAGGTTTGGCAAGACACACAGCTGCTTGCGCAGGTAGATAAATCCATTGTGGCAAAGAAGTCTAGGTCACACGCAGGTCTGGCTCCTACAAAACCTTCAGTCACAGACGCCAGCCACCCTGCCGGGGTTACGGAGTATTACTGTGTATCTATTAAAATAAAGGCAGTTTCCCACCTGCACTACTGGGTCTGACTTCGTAGCTGTCCCTGCAAGGGAATAGATTGTTTCTTGATCACAGCAATTAGCTAAGCTGCTCTCCACATCCCTGTCTACTACTTCATTCTTACTCCAAACTGCACGGTTTCACGGGGGATGTTGGTGTCAAATGCGCTTGGAGTGATGATGCTCACTGCTTAGCATTCAGCTCCGAAGCCTCTCAGAGAGGAAGCGTGAACTTATCTGGCTGCCTGTCAAAAATGCTGGCCTGGATGAATAGCAACTGCCTGGAACCGTATGGTAAATAAGACCTAAAGCTTCTACCAAGGGTTTACAGGCTCTGGGCAAACATGTTCGCTCATAGTTGTTACATTTGACAGCTTGTAGCCCTCAAGTGATCCCTGTGATTTTTAAAAAATGCTTCATCTTATTTCCTCTCCAAGAGTTTGGCTATGCCAATTTTTTCACAGGAAGATGGGGTTTCTTATTCAAGATGACTTTTTCCGCATGCTTGTAATGGGAGAAAGTGGTGACAAGCAACACAACCTTTCATATGAGGTTTCCCCTGAGCAGGTAACTAACACTTATTTGCTCCCTTTTCCCCCCAAATTCTGCATTGTATTAGCGAGACAGAGAAACAGAAGTAATACAGCCCCTGCAGCGTCTTGCAGCCTTAATGCTGGGTAGAAGTTCAAGTCAAGCAGTGTGGGGGTAGAAGGAACAGGACACATAAGCCTTATCCTCTGCTTGGGGCTCTCTGGAGTAAGGTGCTGGTTATGCTTTAAATCTCTACTCTTCTTTTATCCCATTTTACTAATTTTCTGAGACATCTGATTTTAAGCATTTGGAGCTGCCTTCTCTTGGATATCATTAACATAATTGCTTATTTTATAATTTGCTCACTAATAAACTTCAAGAGCAAGGAACTTAGTATACAATAGAAAAGAGAGACGTATTTAAATGTATTTCTTTGTTTAACTCATGACTAAGTGCATAGGGAGCTTAATAGTATTAGGATATCAAAGTCTGAAGATTAGCATCTTCTAAGAATGCCCTATGTGTGCACACAATCACTAGTAAAAGCTCTTGCAAGCTTTTGCAATGTCATTTAAGATGACATTGACCTCCATTTTCTGGCAAACTGGAAGCATTACATACAACTTAATAGGAGAAAAAGGGAGAAAACTAATTGTCACAGAAAGGTCAAAGCAATGTAAATGTGATGTTTTCATGATGGGAAATATCTTCATGGTTGAAAAAGAAATGAGACAGGTTATTGCAGATATTACTATAAAAAGCCTGCTATAAACATTAACATCTGATATGCCTAATATAGTTCATACTGTTCAGCATTGCATCTAAATCATTTTCTTATTAATGCTTAACTAATACCAGATAACTCCCTGGCACTAACCTTAGACATATCTATGAATATTATTATATTTATTATACTTGGTCCTGTTGTAATGAAGCTTCGGTGGATTTATAATGATCAGATAGTTAGAATACGCAGTGAGCATTGAGAAGACTCTTCTTTCTGCTTAGGTGAGCACAGTAAAATACCAGAGGTTCACTAGAGACATCCTCAAAACTGGACAGAGAGTAAGGCTGGCAGGGGGGAAGATATCCTTTTCTAATTGTAAAGAGGCACATTTGTGAACATCTGCAAAACTGCTAACTTGAATTCCTCTACCTAATCCCAAGGATCATACCAGGACTTATTAGGTGCACCAACTATTCAGACAACATTCAGTTGAAGAGAAGGCAGCCTGTTGTCCATTTGACATGCTGGACTGCATCCCTCAGCAGGTGACTAGAAAACTTCAGGAACTGAAATTTTTCTCACTTTAATTTCAAAATATTAACCGATGGAAAAAAAATTTAAAAGTTTAAGGCTTCTAAAATTTAGAATGCTAAGAAATAAAGAAATCAGTGTCTCACCAAGAGAAGAGGCGTGTTATGGCAAAATCTGTAATATTTAGGTACTGTCAGCAGTCCTTAAAATACATTATTCTTCACAGAATTTCATGGAAAAGGGTCACTGGGATTGATTCAATCACTATGATCAGAATGTTTGCATATTAATTAACACATGAGAAAATATGTATTTTAACTTTGTAAGAAAACTGTACTACAGCACCTGTCTCTGAGCACAGATCATAGTAGCTGTATCTTTAGAAAACTGTATATTATCTATTCTGAAAAGAAAGACAGGTGCAAATGTGGATTTTTCTTCTAACTTTGGTGTTCAGCTGACTGCACTTCATTTCAAGTAAAATATTATTTTGATTTAATATTCAATATTTTACGACAGAAAATATCAACATCACAATCAGTAGCTGAAACCAATTCTATAATGTGACACACAATATTTCACTGGTGTGAATCTGCGTACTCAGGACTCACCCTGGAGCATTTAAAATGCTGGTCACAGCGAATACTGATGTACAGTAGATAGTAGCCATGGAAACCAGTCAGAACTTACCTTAATAATACATTTTTAAAGAAAACTAGATTTCAAAGGGTGATTTTTCTCTTTCTTTGGGGGTACAGTGCATTATAGCATCTAGCAAATTATCCATTAGAGGTTTTTCAAAGCAATTCCATCTTAAAATCTCTTGCAGATGTTGCAGTGCTCCTTTCTGCACACTGAAGACTAGGTGTGTTACTAAGGCAAGATAAACACACCAAAAACCTCCTGGGGGAATGCAACAAGTGAGGAGCAGAATCAGATCACACCTCAGGCTGCCCTGAGACGAGGCAGGTCCACTGCTGAAAATTTATTTCCAGCCACTCCTGCAGGGACAAACAATTGAGGAGGATGTGCTAAGCACCAGGGAAGGCAGGCAGCCAGGCAACTAGAGAATTCATGCAGGGCAGGAGAAGAGGGGTGGAGTCCTGGCTCTTGTGAAGACTAGAGGCATGGTGGGATTTAATGCTTGAAGCCTGAGAATAGAGCAGATGGAAGCTCTTCGTAAATACAGGCTTTGCTGTGGAATTTGCAGTGTGGAAAGTGAAGTTTTCTGTGGGGAAATAGTAATTTAGAAGATATTTTTCATAGGAAGCCAAAACACCTCGAAAAGCTTTTTGACAGAACATTGAAATCAAGTACTGAAAAGTGCAAATAAGATTTACAATAAATTCTGAGTTGGAAGGTATCCACAAGGACCATCAAGTCCAATGTTAAGTGAATGGACATTCAACTCACAAACCTTGAATGTTATTAGTCTAACATTCTAAGCTATTCCAAGCTCTAACCCACTGAGCTAATCTCATATCCCTGGAGGGAGGAAAGCTGTCTGGTTAGTAGTGATCCCTGGGGAGATGTGCTGCTCAACAGGAGTTCTCTGACAACAAAGACTTGGCAGCTCTCTCAGCAAAAATGAGCATGCAGACCTGACTGAAGACATGTTTGCAGCTAAATATAAGCTCTATGGCTGTGAAAAGCATAGCAAGGGAAAGAAAATGGGAAAGAAAACTCCCCTTCCTTCAGCAGGGAGCCTATTCCTGCCTCTACCCCAGCCTATGAGGCAGCACACCTCCACTCTGGCTACTCTGGTGAGAAGCTCTGAAACAGATCCACAGACAGAAGAAAAAGAAATGGAAAGCGTATCAAATGAAGTAAGTGGAAAAATAAATGATGAACAGAAGCAGAGCTTAAGACATTTTCCACTTCTTTGAAAGGATAAGATGCCTACAAAAGCAGGAAGACGATAGACATAAGATTGGTTTTTTCCATGCCTTAAAATTTCTGTATATTCAAGTTTGTCCATGCATGTTCACTTTTTCTGTCCTATTAATTGTGCTTTGGTAAGAGCATATAACCTCTGCAACAGACCTTACTGGACTTCTGTAGGCAAGTTAACAAAAAATAATATCCATGCGAGACCTGAAGTCACCCTTGTCACATTTTTCATTATTTCCTATGATAGAAAAAAAACCCCGAAGCCCAATCAATCTTATGAATGCTAGATACCTGTCACATTAGTTAGAAAATAAAATGATTAGGAAAAAATATTGCTGCTTTGTGGTGCATAGGGCATTCACAGTATTAATTTCAATTCATCACAAATTTAGCAGGGAGCCAAGCAACATCCTTCAAAGTTTGTGTGACTCTGTAGCAGAAACTGAATCAAGGTCCAAATTTCATAGTATGATAAAAACCAGTTAACTGCAAAGAGTTGATAGATTACTATGCAGTCTTCCTCAAACCCCAAATATAAAGCTGTTTTACTACAAGATTATCTCCTGTCAAATTAAGAAACATTTTTACCGTCTTGGTTGGCAATTTTACAACACTTAGATGTTAAGCAGAAGCTAACTGTCTGATCTCAAATCAGCAGACTTGTAACATTATACCTGTTCTTTTAAAAAGGAAAGTGCATGGCGAGGAGAGGAAAAACCACAGCAAAAATTTTTAATGAGGATTCTATCTAGTCTCTGAAAGTATTCCCTGGTAAGATACTAGTTTGCCTCTTCCTGAATAAAATGAAACTATAACAGATGTTTTCAGGATACCTGAGACAGCCCTGTGGAAAACAAAAGCTTTATAACATTCATATTTCTCAAAGAAATAACTTACTGTTGGAAATATGACTCACAATAACCAAAAGCTCAGATGACTGACTTACAGTTCCAAGAACATGTCCTTAAATACCAACCACAAAGTGCAGCATAGCCATTAATATTTAAGACCTTCACTACCAGGAAATAGAGTGCCACTTGAATACTCTTGCTCAAAATTTATTGCCACATTTCAAATTGATAGATGAGATGTTTTTCAAAGTTTTGTTTCATGGAGGTGTTTTGATTGTCTTCTGAAGTACATGAAATCACATTCTCTAAGACAGAAGCTTTCTGATGATAAGGGGAAAAAAGGGACGTACATTTATGAAACAGCTTTTTTTTTGCCTCCTCAATGCCAATGTGCTGGAACCAAATTCATAAGATTCTTGAATCCAGTGCAGGAAGAAACATCTCAAAGGGTCACTGTTGTCCCCCTTCCTATATGCCCAATTTCACCTGTCCCCATGAATAAGTATTATCTCTATTGCTCACTGAAATTGTCTTAAGAGATGATCCCAGCTTCTGGCTTTTCCTGTGTTCTTCCTTACTCAGCATGAGCTTCCTCCTGTTGCATGCATGCTGCAATTGACAGCAAAATGTAGGTTAATGGCAAAAGTTGTGCAGCTTTGCTTTTTTGCTGATAATTTGGTGATACTTTCATAAAGATGTCATCTTTCCTTCTGCATGTCTCATCCAATAAACTTATTTAATGCAGGAAGCTTTTGATTACTTTCTGTGCCAAATGTTAGTCATATTTATTGAGAAATTACAGAAGGAGAGAAATTATTCACAAACTGTGTAATTTAAGTATCACAATCTTAAGGATTTACAGGCATTCTCAGAATGAAGTGAAGGTCTGTGATGAAGATACCATCCATTCTCTCTGCTCCCCTTCTTCCCGTTCAAGGAAGTAAAACCAAGAAACCTAGTAGGAAATTCAAAACTTTCTAAGGAGTAAACAGATCCAAAGAGCCTATGGCTTGGTAAAGTTAGAATAGCAAACACTTAAATGGTCACAGTTCAGCAATATTATGCTGCACTTGAAAAGGAATGATCTGTATTCATTTCCAATCCCCAAATAAAATTCAATACAGATCCTTCCTTAATATAGAAGAGTGATATTTTTCTTAAAAATGCAATTTAAACTGCTTTTTAGATCTATATTTGAAAATTTGAATTGGATATTAAAATACACAGGCCTTTTTTAACAGGAAGTAGACTCTTATTTCAGAAGATTGGGAAAAGCTGTTAAAGGTTGATAAGTGAAATGGCTGAGTAAGGAAGAAGGTTTATCCAGAAGAAAATCATATGTGACTGTATGGTCCAATGACTATAAATCTCATTAAAGAGGTTAAGACAACTGTCTTCTTTTGAACTAGTTTAGCACAGAGGTGGGAGTAACCAAACACTGAAGAAAAGGAAAAGCCAATTTTTCTCATCTTTATGTGAATCCTGGGACCTCCAGTGATATTACAAGCACATTACAACAAAATTAAAATACCACCAGCACATAACATAAACCCAGACTGAATAATATATTGACTAAACAAAACATTTAAAGCTAACTTGTTGGCATCTTCTGTTAGATGCAAATAAACAATGTATAAAAATGCCAATTATTCCTTTTCACAGAACTTACAGGAAAAAATGTACTTTTTCATTTAGCTTGGACCAACTCATGTACAACTTTTGGCTTCTTTCAACTCCTGGAATTCATTGCAGAACTTTTCAAGATATTGCATTTTATGCCTTCCCTCCACCACCCCCATTCAACTTTCTTTTTTTTATTATCTGGAATAGCACAGCTTATTACATATTCAATGAATCAATCAATCTCCTTGGAATTCCCATCCTTTCACCATCTTTTTTGCACCTGCTTCTGCAGTCTAGTCTGTGAAATTTCAGCAAATGTCACTGTCAAACACCCTACTAACAATGCTCATGGCAAGCTACATGTGCATTGGTATTAATTAGTTTTACCATTCAGTTTCTTTGTCAGATATGATGTGTTGCTTCTTCTCCTTTTTCTTGCGTCTGAATCAGTAGCTACAATCCCATCACACTGTGGCTGGTGCTCTCTGCAGAACATCATCAAGACACCAGGTGTAATGAAATGTCTCCATCTTTCTTTGGCAGAGAAATTTGAGTTTATGCTTGCTGTGCTCTGACATTTTGGCCAATGAAGTCAGCCAATTCATGCTGCAGATTTGTCAGTGTTCTGAGTACAAGCAACTAAAAATTTCAAATCTTCTTAAGCAAGAAGGAAAGCTGTCTATAATTATGTAAACATGTCTGCTGTGCCGTACTAGTCACAGCTGCACACCATTACAGTTTGCAGAATGGATTATTAGACTCATTTTTATTGCTGCAATCCAATTGGAGATAAATAGGCTTTACTCCCAGCTAGAGGATACTGCTCAAATAGCACACAAAAACTTCATGTATAATCCTCACATTAACACATGTTATGCGAAGAATTCATGTGCACAGATAAATTTGGGGTCAGAAAAAGGAACAGTTTATGTGTTGGATGTCAGTGGCAGAAACAGGTACATTCAGACTGTGTGAGGAACCTTTTCTAGAATAAACAAAAGAATAATCCACACCTTTACTGAGTATATTATCTATGAACATGAGAAACTAAATTTGAACCTTTCTAAACATTTTAGTTCTCACTTATTCCGCAGTCAGCAGCCCCAGGGAAACTGAAAAACCTGAGCAACTATATCTGAAGAAAAAGGGAAGAGTAACAGAAATGGGACTATTCACCCAAAAGTCTGCTCCCAGGTCAACTTATTTTCAGAAAGTCCTCCTTGTTCCCCCCATGTGTGCTTGAGTCTAGAGAATTCCATGTTGAGGGGTCAAGTTTGAATGTGCGCTTTACTTGCCATCCAGTCCAAGGCTGTCAGCATCATGAAAGCTATAAATCGCATCAATCTTTGGTACAAAATCTGTTCTACTTATTGCAGATGTTACTCTTGTGACATCATTGCTAATCTACCCTGGATGCAAATGTCATCAGCTTCAGGCAACTCTTATCCCATCCAATTCCAATCATAAAATTACTGCATAGAGAACTCAGGCTTTCCAGGCATAGAAAAACAAAACAAAACAAAACAAAAAAGTGCCTTTTTTGCACGATTCTATTTCTTAGAGAATTCTGCATTTGCTACTACTCTTGATCTATGCAATAGAAACTTGAACTTGCCTGTGTTTCACCTAAATTCTAGGATCTATGATGCTTTGAAGTATCAGTATGACGCACGTATTTGAAATTTAGTCTTTCATAATACTTATATATATTTTTAATACAGTTGTAGTGTCACGGTAGGACACAAAATAGATTGCCTCTGTATAGCTGTCAGAAGAGAAAGAAGGCTTTATTTACAATTCCAACAGTTTCTTTTATAACACGCTGCACTAAAAAGGTATATTATTGGTCCATCGGACTGACACTTCTCTCCATTGGTTAAGTAATAGGAAACAACGCCTGTGGACAGTTGTTATAGGAAAGGGAACACTTTTTACTTAACCTGTTTTGAGAAATGGAGAGAGATGTTTTAAAAAAAGAAACTGTTGACAGCTTTCCCTTGGGAAAGGAGCTAGCAATAGTTAGCAAGCTAAAGTTCTCTTGGGCTCAGAAATATCGAGCCTAAATTGCAGTAATAATTTTTCCCTCATGTAAATGTAAACAAATTATAATTGAAAACAAATAATAATTTAAGCAAGAAAAAAAAAATCTGTGTCCTAATTTATGATCATTATAGTAGTATTTTATTTTTTAGCTTCTAGTGATTTCCCAGCCCAAGTTCTGAGCTTGAAGCTTGAGATCCTTGCTCAGAAAAAAGACTTTAGGCAAACATAGAAATTATTATATTTATTATCCATGTGATTTTGCTCAGTTCTTCCAGACCATCTTGTTACAAAGCTCTGACATGAAATAGTTGCTTTTTCATATTTCTCAATTCTGCTGACCAACAGTAGGTGCAAAGGTTTGTTATGTAAAGATTCTTTTGCCTTTGGACTATCTTCTCCTGCCTCTGGATGTAGTAGGTCTGTTCAGAGACACAAAGACACCTCTGTCCTAGTTTGGAGACAAAAGTATGTATTTGCTCCCATAACTCCAGGCCATAAACTCCCTCTGCCACTCACGTGAAGATGAACCACCCCTTGGGACTGCTTTCTCAATAAATGTGGCAGTGAGCCATCCATCTCCTCTCCCAAACAACTGTTGCATTTCATCCCACTTGGGTAGGGATGGCAACAGGAAGGCCCCAGAATCTTTAGCAAGAGAACTGCACTGCATATACAGGAAAGCAGGGCCTGATGCCCTCTGCATTGCTAAACACACTCACAGTCCCCCTTGTATCTCCTTGAAAACTATGTCTTGCAATTAATGTTTTACTGGGCTGCCTGGGTCATGCTGTCAATGCTAGGGCTATTATTTCAGTCTCTGTGGACTCAAGGAAATGACATCCCACTTATTATGCTTGATTCACATTTTCAGACATTTCTTTGAAAAATGAAGAGTGGAGACATTCCTCATTTAATGAAGACAGGGATTAATTCTTTAATCATTAATGATAAGTCTATATGTTTTAGAGAGAATGCACTACTAAAGCCTAATTCTGTTATAAATATTCCTTACCAGACATACATGATCTTCAATTTCCTTTTACTTACCCATTTGCAAGAGTTTGTAATCAAGAGTCTCTGGAATCTTCCTTCTCATAAGAGTATAATTGGGACATCTTCCAGGTACATCAAAACTGAGTGTGTAAACTCCACTGCTGATATCTTGGAACAGCAGAGGCAGGAATGATAATACTAAGGCACAAGTATGACATCCTGATTGCAGGAAAAGCATGAACAATGTTGGGAAGTAATTGCCATCACTGAGGGAACACTGCAGTCACAGTTTGTTAATTCTCGAATCTGTCATTACTTACTGAATAGTAGCTAAGGAAGGGTAATTCAGGTAATGAAGAGGACATATAAAGCAGCAGCACACAGAAGACACCGGAAGTTATGTCTCCATGCTAATCCTTGGATGTGATGCAAAAGAAGTGGCAGGAGGACACCTTCAGCTTGGGAACATGACTTTGTATTGGTTCTAACAGTGGTCAGAGTAGGTGCTGTCATTAATATCAGTCATGCCTCCAGGTGTACATTATCCCTTTGCTATTGTGATGTCCTATGTAACTACAGCTCACTACTTCTATTTACTCCAGAACCATCTCCAAAGATTCTTGTGACTTCTGGCAGCAGTACATGAAGACACACAAACTCTCAACTTCTCTGAGAGGAGAGGCAACTCAAAGCCTGAGGAAGAATCAGGACCACCATCTCACCCTCTGGAAAAACTCATCACATTATAGCTGAAATACTGCTCCACAAAAATTGTTTCCCTCAGTTTCAAGAAGGAATGACAAACTGCTACACAGACAGAGCATAGAATTTTCTCTGTAGTGAAATATGGACAAAGATGGATTTTTATCCATTGTCAATCTTGCACTAGACAAATACAGGATGTGACAGGATCAAGTGCCAGTGGTTTTAAACTGAGAGTAGAGTTTCAGTTAGATATTAGGAAGAAATTCATTACTCAGAGAGTGGCGAGGCATTGCAACAGGTAGGCTGGATAAGATTTGGACTCTGCATCCCTGGAAGAGATCAAGGCTAGGCTGGATAGGGTTCTAGAGACAACCTGGTGTAGTGGAAGGTGTCCCTGCCCAAGGCTGGGTGGTTGGAACTAGATGACGTTTATGGGCCCTTCCAACACAAACCTCTCTGTGATTCTATAATTCCATGCTTGGTCATTAAGGGAGTGCAGAAGCACACATTGATAGGCTGCCTTGCACTGGTAAGCATATAACTATCCACTTTAAAATTATCACACACTGAAAAAATACCCAGAAGCTAAAATTATTGAACATATAATAAAAACTTGACTCTTCGAGAACTCAAAGATGAGAAGATGAGATAGAACAGAGGTAGAGGAAAGAAGGAAGAAAGAAGCTGCATTTTAGAATCCTGAACTGAGATATAGAATGATTGAATTTCAAAAAAGGAATGAAAAGAGTAAAAATAATAAGGAATCAACAGGTAGATAAATATTTAGAGTAGGGGAGGGCTGGTAGGTATTTGCCCTGGACTTTGGAGGAATCATTTCACATTAATCAAATGCAAAGCATTAAAAAAATTCTCACATTTTAGTACCACAGTTTCACACACTTCCTTACCCTTTTATTTTTTTTCTGTATTTCTGCTTTGTAGAAATATGCTGCAAAGATATGAAAATGTTTAGCTCTGAAATTTATCCTGTTTGTCAAATTAAATTTTTATTAATAAATGCCTTCTTTTGAGAACACTTATGGGCCTTTTCAGTTCCTTGTTTCATTTCAGCAATTGGAAATTAATTTCTAAATCCCTCTTGGATGTTCCTGATGACAACTGTATAATTTTATAAATAACTGACCCACTTTAGCATGTCAAGAACTATATGTCTGAGAACTGTATATCCAGAAGGTTGAGAAGTTCCTTACCTTGATGCAACATATGCTTTACAAGATGTTTTGTGGGGAAGGTAACCATGCTGATAAAAACAAATTGCACTATGAGAGAACTTTTAGTGAGCTGATTTGGATTTCATGTTAACCATAGGATGGACTGATTCTATCACTCTCTGGCTGAGGGTATCTGAACTTGTTTTTTCATTATTGTGGTTGTAATGATCGGTGCAAGAAATTGTCCACTCTCTGCCCCTTCTGTTGTCAAGAACAGTAAGTACTTTTGAGTAAGCATTTATAAGGCAGAACCGCACAGACTGATGTCTTTATGGAGGGGAAAATATATTCCAATTGCAATTGTTTTTTAAGCCATCCTATTACCTTCAGTTCATGTTAATTAGATCCACAATAAAATTTTCACCATGTTGATGAACTGTAGCAAAGAAAGCTCGTAAAACCTGCAGAGCTATGTCTGTTTGCTCAGTGCCATTGGACTGTGTGGCAAAATGGAAGTTTTTACTGAAGCTCTCAGTTACACATATTCCCTGAGAAAAATAATAAGGTTAATTTGATTTCTATTTTCAATTTTTTTCTTTTCCTATATACAGTGAGCAGTTGCTGTCATCTTTATTAACTGTCTTGCATCTCATGCTATTTTAATGATCAGTAATTTGTCCTAAGTTCCTTTGCTAAATTTGCTTTATCAGTGATATTTTTTGTCCAGCTATTCAACAATTATTTTAACTTTGATATAATATTATAAAAATTATTAATAAGAATTTTTTATTTTGATGTCAATATTTCGGTTAAAAAGGAATTAATAAACAGAAGAACCTTTATACCACACTATTATAAAGGGATGGAATAATCATTATGGAGCATGATTGCTACAATAATACCTGAACAGTTCTTCTTTATAAATTGTGGTAAAAGTGGAGTAAATGGAGAATGTTTTCTCTTATCTTTTTCCACAGTATCCCAATAACACAGCTGGGAAAGGGAATTGGACATTGTTGATGGAAGAGAATTTATATGCAAATGCACTGGAATTTTCCAAGCCACAGGATGACAAAATGTTATAGTAGGACAACCTGTGCAAAAGAGGAACCATGTGTTTTGAGTGCTATTGATTTTTCTTCTTTAGATTGGGTATTGATTGGTCCTGTCTGTCCATTGATTAGCAAAAAAGTCTATTTTTCACTTTCAAGAGAATCCCTTTCGTTGCTGCACTGCCCTTTATTCCTAGGCAAAATCCCTATAGATGCTACACTTCAGGAATTTCTAGGCATACGTGACCTTTTAATTATTTATGACTTGCATACCTATCAGCTGAAGTCTCATGGCAGGGAATGAGATTAAATGGCCCTGAAAGAAGCATCAGGTTCTCCAAGCTGTAGGTCTGAAGTATGGCATCCAAAGGCAGCCTATTGCTCTGCTCAGATATTGCTCTGGCATACTAAAAATAAATTGAAGACTGCATGTCCAAAATTCTACAGTATTTTTCTTCATTACTCAAAAGACAGGAAATGCCAGAATCTTACTTAAGAAAAACGAGTAGGGGCTGCTCCTCAAGGTTTGGTCTTTCTTCTCAATGGGCAGCCCTGCTGGCAGCCTGCCTTGGTCTTCCCCAAAGGAATACAACTGCTTCCTCACCATGCACAAGAAACTGCCCAACTTCCTCCTGCAGAGACAGCCCCACAGCTCCCCCAGCACAGAGATGGGCATCAAGAAAATGTTCAAGCCCTTACAGGAGTTTTTCTGCTATGTGTACACCATCACTTGATTTCAATACAAAAAAAAGAAAACAAATATTGACTGCTGTTTGGGAGTTTATAATTGTGGCTAGCTCTTGGGGCTAGACGTCCTTCATATTCTGTTTATTTGCATGATGTTGCTACAGCAAATATGAATGGCCAGTTAAGCCTACAATGTACTTACATTCCAGGGAGGCATAAAGGCTAGTCTGACAAAAATGAGGATTGTGGAGTGGGAAGTGTTCTTGGTTGTTTTGTTGGGGTTTATAAATTCCTCTGTAAGAGTTTTGTTGCTTTATCTTCAGTCCTACAAATTCAATATTTATTTTTTGGAAGAAATGAAAGAAAATTTAACATTAGTAATGTGATTTCAACTTCACAAATGTATTTGAAACATGATGAAACCCCCTGCTTTCAAGTATGTTTTCTCCAAAGCCAGTAATAGGTTTTAATGGTTCAGAAAGAATATCATAAATACAGCATCATCAAACCTAATCTACCATGAGAAGAATAGTAATATCAAATGGCCTCTTCTATAGAAATTAATTGTAATTAATTACCTAATTTGTTGGAGCATTTGTAATATATATTTAATGACACTACAGTCTGGCGCAGCCACAGTGTTCTGAGGAAACATGATCTAAGCATAGCCTCAAGCTGATATTATCAAATAACTCACCATGCTGTGTAAAAAAAATCCAGATAAAACAAGCAGCTAATGTTTCAGCTTACAGGGACTCAGGAAAGGCTGTTTTCACTGTAGCATTTCTCTCTGGCAGCTCTATCCCCTCTGTCTTTATATCTGGAACATGCAGTAAACAAATATTCAGCATTTACCTGATTGTAGATAACACCAAGCAAACAATAGCCCATAACTATATATCACACTCCAATTACTAAAGATCTTGCCATGTGTCTAACAGTCTGATATAAACAGTCCATTAGGCTTTCTAATGGTGGTGTTAAATAAAGGGTGAACACATATTACTAGAACAGTTAGAAGCCCCTGGGCAGCTTTGCATCTTCCCATGCCACTTCTTTTAATGAGATTATGCTATTGCTTTGGTCAATAGAAACTGCCATTTGAAGGCTTCCAGTTCTCCTGCCCTTTTTTGTTGAACTGACAAGGCAGATGTATCTGAATATTTACCCTTTTGACAATTTTTTTCAACAGAGTAAAGTTCTTGCCCTTTATTCCCACTTATGTCATTGCCTCTTTTTGCCAGATGAAACAGTGAGTGCATCTCTCCTAATCAAGTAGGGAATCTCTGGTACAGACCCTTCCTGGAATCTAATGCAACCTGTGAATCTCAGCATTTTTGAGGGACAGCATTAGTCATACAAATGACCCCTGCATCAGTGTTCTGGCAAAGGATTGTAAGAGTTCATCCAATTATGGTGCAATATTTTTCCCAATTAGAGAAAGATCCATTATTTTCCTTTATTTTGATTAAAAATAGTAAAACCTTTCAAACTCAGAATAACTACAACAAAAAGCCATTGAAGACTTAGCAATGTAAATTCAAAAGCCAATATACCAGAAAAGTAAAAGAATTGAAGAAGTATTAGATTAGAATAAAAATGTTTACAGGACTGTAAAACTGAGTTTCCTTTAGAAAGTCTATGGTGTTAGCATAGGATGAAACACATAATCATGACAATGACTACATGCAGGCGCTTTTATTTAGAGCTCTGAAAATCAGGGCAACAAGCCCAAATCTGATTCCAATATAACATCGAAAAAGAACAGGTTTTATACTTTTCCATTATACAGCTATTTATTAATTATTAAGCCCCTCATTGTCTTAAAGCACGCAGCCATGGAAACTCTGGTATACCCTTATTCAATTAGAATAATCATCTCCCCCCCTTAATAATCACGTGATCTACCATATGATCTATCATATGATTATGCAGGTGCAATTTCACATGATTCTATAGAAGCTAGAAACTTAACATTTTGTTCCCTCCCAGACCTAACTGACCTAGCTCTGAATTTATTGTACACGCTCCCTTGATTTCAGAATCATTTTAACCCTATGCTAACAATAGCACAACTGGTGTGTGTATGGAGAGGATTGGCAATGAAATACCAGAGAATAACATTCAGTAATGTTCTCCATCATAGACTGAAACTGTGTTAACTGCTGAGCTATAGTATAAACAAATAAGCTGAAGAAAATGACAAAACTGACTTTAAATATCTGAGTCTCACAGACCAATTATTGTTTAGTTTAAGCTATAATGAACAGTAAACTATGGATATGCTGTCTACTTTTAGAGATGTTAGTGTGCCAGAAGAGAGCAATTAAGCAGTTCTTAAGTTCAGATCTATCTGACAAAACCTGTTAAATTATAAAAATTCAACTTTGATATCATACACTAGCCAAGTCCAGAACAAAGGTGTATTTCGTATGTAAATACAATGAAATGTTACGTGTAACATTCTGGCACTTAAATTTCTTTCAGAAATGTTTCTTTCTTTTAAATTCTGTAGGAACTCTAGATGCCGAGAATTTTGGACTCTCCATCCTGACAGGCACAGCACTCCAGGGAAGCACTGCATTTGACCTGAGGCCTCAAAACAGGCTTCCAAAAATTTAGAGATAGCACAGAAACACTCTGTGTGTAGTTTGGATAGTATTGAATGATCTCACAGGGTGGAAAACTTAGATTTGGGATTTTACTGTATGATGATATATGGGAGCCAAGATGGAGAATTTTGTGTATGGGTTAGTTGTCCTTTTTGCACCTTCTCCTTCCTTCTCCTTCACAGGTCTGGATGGTTTTCTATTATTGTGTGAAAAAGGTCCACATTGTGGATTTTGGGTAATCACAATTAGATTAGAAACATAAATATATAGATGTCAACTGTTTATTGGATAATTGGGACTTTAACAGCCTCGGATAGGCACCACTTTAGGTCGCTTTCCCAACTTGTTAGAGAGCGCTCACATCTTGTGAGTCTGTAATAGATAACAATAAAAGATTTCAGAGCGAGACTGAAAAAAAAAAGTCTCTTGAGTTTTATTCGCCCTCACCTTGGGGCAGGAAAGAGCCAGGAACTCCCACAAAATTCTGCTAATTTAGTAATTACAAAAGCAATCAACACGTCTTCTGTGCATAGGCCTTCTATGAAGCTAATGGATTTGGCAGGAACCATGACAAAAACCGACATTGTAGCATGGGATTGATGCAGTATTGCATCAAAGGGACCTCCTTTCAAGACAAGAAAATAAGCTGGGACCTTGCTTACTATAATTTCAGGGAACCTGCCTGATACAACACCTTGGGCGTCATCTTGGGATGACTGTGACTATGGTTTGCAATGTATTTTATTGTACAGACAAATTTTCCAAATAATTTCACAGCTGTCACTGAACAGGCTTTTGCAATAATATCAACCAAAGATTACATGATAACTTCTGCTCTGTTTTGTTTTGTTCAGTTTGGCAGGGATTTCCCTAATGGCTCAAGCAAAATGTAATCAAGGATACAAAGAGGCTCGATCACATCTTTGTAAACAGCCTCAAATAGAAAACCATTTTTAAATAAGTGAGCAGTGCTCTCGAACTTCCTGGTGAGGAAAGGGGATTTCCTGGAAGTTCTCATGAGCCACAGTTAAGCAAATGGGAGTGGAGACTGTACTTTCCTCCTGTATATCAGCTGTTAGCTCTCAGTCTGTAGGAGCTTGCTTTGCTCTTCTAAGAGGGAAGTGGTTAAAAATCTGAAAAGTGCAAAATGCAAAGTGTTCACAGAAGCCACAGAATCAGAAGAAAATTCTGTTCCTTGAATAAGATGAGGCCTGAAGTCATGTGGTGGTAAGCAAAAAACCAAAAGCTATTGGACATGAGACTTCACACACAGACGGGAGCCACGTCCAGGGATGTCAGAAGTTTGTGATGGAACTGTTAGGTATTTAGGCAACCTACATATTAAGCTTCACAGGTTCATGCTATATGTGGCTTAGACTAACCTCATTTTAGATGCCTAAACTGTAGATTTCTACCTCTGACCTCGCTGATGGAGGTTCTTCTTGTAATTGACAGTATGAAAGAGGTATATAGGGAATTTCAGGGCACCTTTCATCTCAGCTGCTCTAGCCTTAGATGAATATGATTTTACAGATGCATATTTCATTTCACTCATTAAAAATTAATTTTAAGCCACCAGGTCAGTCACAAAGCCAGATCCACATTATAGTCAGTCACATCAGATCAAATATGAAGCTGGAAATGCCAGTGTCCCAAACCACAAATATCTTAGAACAAAGAATCTGAAAAGATTCTAGTTCATGGGAAAAAAGGGAAAGCAGAAGAACTTCTAACAGCTAAAAATCACCAGCCACTTAGTATGCTGTGAGGAAGCCAACAGATATTGAATTTGGACTTGTTGTTACTATGACTTCATGCAACATCAAGTAATGATTAAAGCAGGGTATGAGGGAGCTGTTATGCTGTATTAACCTGGCATATCACTTCAATGAAAAAGAGATGGTAAATCACAAATCATTGACTGGTCTACTTGAACAACCTTCACCACTTCAGACATTGTAAGAAAGCCAAATGGTGATGTGAGGCCATACAGTGATGTTAAGAAATAGTCCATAAATAATCTCTCTCATGTTTACAGCACAATAGTTAAAAACAGGAAGAAAAACTGCAGCAGTTTAAACTTTTCATACATTACCATTTTCAACACACCTGAGCATGAAATGAAATGCCTCCTGGTTGTCTCATTTCTGTACGAGCCTTTTAGAATCATTAAAGTGTTGAAGACATTTCAGACTTAATAAATAGCCCTCATTTAAGACATGAGAATTAAAGACATGCAGTTGGGTAACAGTCTTTAATTTCGCAGGACAAATAAGAAATATTTGGAAGAAAGGTGAACAGCAGCTGCATAACCAAACAGGGCTAGAAAAAACAGTCTGGGTCACCACATCCAGTCTCATTCTAAAATCTTCTGAATTTACAAATCTCCTAAAGAAAATTTCTTTTTTATCCTAACCCCTTACGGAAAGTCTATTGCAGAACTATCACCAAATCTTTAAACCAAAGATTAGATTTTTTGGGGGGGGTCATAATTAACACAGGAATTTCTGCAGTTTATTTACAAGCTAGGCTAATTGAGGAGAATGCTATCTTTTTCATAACCTCTGACCACCTTGCTTTCCATATCAGCTCATCTGTCACAGTGAACCTTTTACTCAGGGCAGCTTCCTCTTCAGAATGCTTCTTTGAACATCATTATTTCTTTGGCTGTAAGAGAATACCTGTGTGCTGCTCTTGGCTGGGGTAGAGTAAATTTTCTCCACAGTATCTAGTATGGGGCTACATTTTGGATTTGTGTTGGAAACAGAGGGATCTGTGCTTGATAACACAGGGATGTTTTAGCTTGTAACTGAACAGTGCTCACACAGGGTCAAGGCCTTTTCTTCTCCCCATCTTCACACCAAAGGAATACGTGACGAGAAGCATAACATGAATCATTTTTACTGCTTATTTATTACAACTATGATATGTAACTTATCAGAAATGACAACTGATTTGACATCAGTATTTTCAAATCTCCCATAACAGTGTACCATTCTCTTTCGAATGGCTGGAATCATACCATGAAAAATCTCCCTCACTGCCAGAATTCTGTCAAGAGTTAACTTTATCTTCTCTGAATATTCCATCCCATATAAATATCTATATTCTTATTATATTCCCAGAAATGTTTATTGTTCATTATTTGTTGTAGTTCCACTGAAATTCTTGGTTAACCACTAGGGAAACAAAACGACACTGTAAGAGTTAGATGCGCAATAAGGCTTTACGGAGACAGATTTAGGAGTCAACAGACAGATGAGGAATAAGGTCTTGAAAAAGTTCAGAGTTTGAGGAGTGAGGGTGTAAAGACTTAATGTTACCCAGGAGATGGAAAACCACATTAGAAAAGATTTGTCTGCAGTACCTCACTGAAGAAATTTGTTACCGTAACAGTGGAGGAAAATTGCAAATTGAGTGAGTAATAAACACTGACACTTGAACACCAAAGTCAAACGTGCAATCAATATTTATTTGCAAACACATGTGGGCAGAAGCAATTGTTACCCCTCAGTGTTAAGCGTAAAAGGGTCTTGCAATAATCGGGTTTTACCATTGTTCTGGTCAAATTATTATAAATTCTGGAAAGCAGCTGAACTTAAACATGTGTGACTGCAGTGAAGTCATTTTCCAAACCTGGAGAAAAAGACTTCAGGAGGGACTGTCCGTGCTATAACCAAGTCACCACAAGGAAATTACAACCTACACTCAGGCAAAACCTGACTAAATGAAAGAGGCATTGAAAAAACTAAACACATTTAAAAGCATGAGCTCTGCTCTGACATTTCAGCTTGCTCTACTGAGGACTTGGACTTTATTTTTTGTTTGAAAGTCCGATAGCAAGGCCCACTTGGTGTATGTGAGTTCAAAAAGAAAAGAACTTTGAGACAGTCACACTGGTCAATATGAGAACTCCTTAAAGGTCTCCTTCACATATAATGTACATGCCCAAAAAGATTAAGTGGTTGCTGCTACTGGGCATTGCATCTCAGGTTTAATCTGCTGGCTATCCTAATAATGTCCTTCTGTATGAGTTACTTCATAAAAGAAATTGCTAAAAGCCTATATGTGGTGAAAGTCCACCTGTTACTTGTGGATATAAAAAGCCTCCAGAGAAAAATGTGGAAGTAGAAAATACAGAAGCAATTATTTTAGCAACGACAAAAGCAGATTTTACTTATTACTTTTTCCTCCTCTAAATAATTCAGCAACTGGGAGATTTCATGTCAGCGATTTCATTATAGGAATGAAATTATTTCACAACCCCCTTTCCTTTCACAATTGACACAGGTTCAGCTCCTCAGAGAGACACTTGAATTCTTAAATGTCAACACTAGTGCTAATAACCATCAGCTCTTTCACTTTCTTGCTTAAATTTCCCTAGGACATGGAAGAATAGATCCTTTAGTTTCCGCATTACTGCATTTCTAAAGAGAATGGAAAGCGAGCTACATTGTAACTAACTGGACATAATGAGCTTTTACTGGGATTTAGAAGCTGTTAATAACCACAATCCCTCTCCATAAATTAAAAACAATACCTGGCCTCCTATAGTTTTCCATCACTTGGTATCTATCTTGTTCATACTTTATGGTAGCTGTCAGTGCATTTATTGTACTAGAAGTTAAGATTTCCCAAATGGAAGATGTATTTCTAGGAAAAACTGCCACCGCAGTACAGGCAAGAGAAATACTGTCCTTTAAAAAATATGAGCAAGAACTTTGAGTGAATGTTTTAATCTTTGCACAAAATATTGAAAATTGTCTTCCTGTAGCATGGAGGAAATATTAAAACAGCAGGGCAGTTAATGCATTTCCTGGGACAAATATGAAAAAATAATGAGATAAAATCAGATAAATTATGTTAAAGCCAGGATATGAAAATGAAGGCATAACAGTACACCTGCAATAGCTAGCCAAAGGGAAGCAAAAGTAAATGGTGGTCTGTAGCACAGCCCATAGGCAGTAGCATGCTGAGGGCACATTTTCACCCTGTTAATCTTTTCCAACCTGGCTTTTAAAAGTATATATCTTTTCTCTGAAAAGTCTGTTTCTGTATTCTGGGACAGCTGTATTTCCTCTAAGTGCTGCAGGAGCTTTTCTGCTTGTTCTCTGCATTTCTATATCGCAGTGGCATGTCCTCCCTTCCCTTCTTAGTCCAGCCATACACAGCAGTGGGTTCCAGAAACACAGATATTTCCTCTGTTCCTCTCCTGAGTGGTGGTAGGACAGGCTGGATAATCTACATGCAAGCACAAAAAAAGGTAAGGATTGAGAACTATTTTCCCTTTCCAATCATCCTGTATTTATTAAGTAGGCTATGCTAACACTTAAGGAGACCTGGTTTTTGCAGTCTGTGAAGACAAGGGACATAGGGACTTTCCCTGTTCTAAATCCCGCCTAACTTCTCTCTGAAATAACCTCTTACAGATTCTGCCCAATTTCAAAATGCTGCAGCCCTTTCTCAACACATGCCCCAGGCCTCCAGATCTCCCTGAGGGGTAACAGGGACCTGAGTCCCCCCACTCCCCTCACTGCTCCAAAAGAGATGATTCCTCAAACCCCTTGGTTTTACAGTCTTTGAGAGATGTAACAACATTTTTAAATCACTGAATCTTTCTTTGCAATTTTTTAATCTGGTCTGGTACAAGAACTTCCTATAACTGTGGGGAAAATCCTGTTCAGATTGCTACTAAAGGAATCTATCATGAAAATAGGCAAATTTCTAAGAGCAAAAAAAAATTATCTCCTTTGTAAATTATATCAGTGCCTCTATAGATATCTAGGAAATTCAGTATTTTCTCGAACCAGTGACTTACAGGTGATTATGATGTTTGAATGTGAGTCAGTAATTTAAACATGATCAGCCATTATTCTCTTTCTATTGTCTCATTTTCTCACTTATAATTAATGTCTTAAATGATGCATTCACTGGAATATAGGAAAAAACTGCTTGACCATTTCAGCTTTTTAGTCTTTTCAGATTCTTTCCCAGAACTCACTTCTGAAAAGTATCTTTCTTCCAACTAATTGTTACTTTTTATAGTATTTCCTCCTTTTCTCATCTTCTTGCGCACAAGCACACATACACATATAGATATACACATTTTTTTTCCCCCAGGATGTAAGGAAAGGGAGTGGAAATGGCAGCCCAACAAGTCCAGTTTCCATGAAGAAAATCACCATCTTTAAGCAGAGTTCTAATCTTCTGTCAAGCAATACTAAAAGGTTCCAGGTATCATGACTAATAATGGGGTGACTCTCTCTATTACTGGCATTGCACACACCACAGTACCTTCCAGGAGATCAAGTCCAATGCCAGGAAAAGCTGTCCCTTGTCATATTTGTCTGCTTGAACTCACGCTTTCAAAAAGTGAGAAACTTCCATCAACAAATTCTAGACAGAAAAACATTACTTCTTATCAAAACATATATAGAGGAGGAAGTCAGTGATCCCTAGTATTGACTTCTTTTCTCCTTCATGAATTTCAAAAGCCTGAGCATTCATGGAGTAAGATAAAATAGGTTTATTTTTTGTCTTTTAATATACAAAACTTATTGTTTCCCCCATAATGTAGATCAGAGGAAAATTATGCAGTTGATATTACAGGGAAAGATGAAATCGCTTTTTTAATACCTCTTAGCAATTTCTGCAATATTTGGAGTTCTTCTGATATCCTGTTCTCTAAGAGATATATGGGTCACTTCAGAAAGAGTAAATCCAAGCTCTTAGAGCTACAAGAACTAATTAGATTTTTCAATAAATAATTTAGTAAGCCTGTTTCAGTTAAGAGGTTTCATTAAATACTTGAAAATATTTTAAAATTTTGCATCTTTTTACATCTGACACAGGTTTGTCTCCCCAGATGCATCTCTAATTTTTAAATACAGTTGCACTGTTATTCCAATAAACCATTTGCAGCTATTCTACATATATTTGCTTTGTCATATTGATTATTTTAATTCTTTTTTAATCTTTTTTTAGAGTTCATTGGTATTCACCCTTTAAAGAGGGAAACATTAACCTGATGCTTACAAAGGTTTGTCTTGCCTCTGGAAATTTTTCTGCTATGAGATTAATGAAAGTCCTAGAAAATAATTTTAGAAGAACATGGTATTTTACTGTTCCACCCTCTTTCACAAATTTGATTTCCTCTCTTAATTTGAAATTACTTTTGCTTCAAAATCAATAAGATTTTGTATTCAATATTATTCTCTCTTATCACAAACAAGGCTTCAGTCTGTGATATCTGCATGGGAATATAAGAATGTTCCTATTTTGTGGGTGGTGTTTAACATCATTACAATGTCTTATTAATGGCTCTGCTGTACTTTCTGAATAATTAAATTCTGCTAATGGCTGTAGTATTTTCATGAGCAACATTATCCCTTTTTTAAATTATTATTACTGTCAGTGAAGGATAGGAAGATGACAATCACTAAAATGGAGCTCTTGTGGAACCCAAGGACATATATTTAGCATAAATCAATCCCATCAGAATGAACTACAGAACAAGGCAAAGAGTTTTTCTGGAAGACTTTCAAAACACCATCAATAAAGTGATGCTACAATTGATTACTTCTCAGCACACATTCTAATCTAAATGACCTGTGATTCCATTTAAAAGTTAATGCTGAAAAATCTTCAAATGCTAATAGCATAGAACTATAAACACTGTAAAAAGAACTAAGCAGATATTGGAGGCAAAAAAATACAAGTATGCAGATATATCATAAAAATATACACAAAGACCTTTCTCAATACCCAGATATGTTTATTTCACAGGTATTTACAAGGTAAAAGACAATTGCTACACAAAGAGATAAAACCCTTCCAGCAAGATAAAATTCGTTGCTGAATTTCATCAGTTTCTCTTTAAACACCTGAATTTCTCTCTTAATGAATACTCAAGGGCTAAATCATGTCATTAAAGCAGTAGCATGCAGTAGGGTTGTTTGCTCAGAGCTTGTTTGTCTTGGAAGCAGCTTATGGCAGCCCACTCAGCAGTCCATTCCAGAACAAAAATGGGAAATACATAGACTTGTGTTCTCCATGAATCTTGACAGTTCTGTAGATGTGCACAGATGTCAGTCAAACAAATCATACGAGACATAAAAACAAATAAATAGACTGTCCAAACCTCTTTTGGCCTTTGCAGTGTGGAAAGACACTTTGTTTATGATGTCACTACTGCCAGCCCAGCCAGACACACACAACACAGCCAGGATCATTTAGGAGCCAAAATTGACTTGCCCTGATGGAGCTGTTTCTGGGAAATCAATAACGTGTGCAATGCATTTAGACTGACAGATAGAGGAAGATTTCTATTCCTCCTAGAAGGGAGGTACTAAAATACTTTTCCACATAGAAATATTGGATGGTAACAAACAATGATTTTAATATAAAGGTCTATGAAATATTTATGGGGAGGGTCATTATGGAAAAGCATATAATATTGTCATCTCAAATAACCAGCAACTGAACATCACAATCCATTTTGCTCCTTCCAATCTGCCACCCAACTTCTGTTTATTTGCAAACTGACTTCAGACCACATTTACCAGAACAACCTAGTTACAGGAGAAATGTTTATATTCCAAATAGATCCACAGCATAATGTTTTTTCCCGAAAGGATTATATATTAATCTGAAGATGTATGAAAAGCTGCTTCTTATTTTTTACATTCTTATTAAAAGATTGTCTCATTAAAAATGCTGGCTCGTTCTGGTGTGTTTAGTTTGAATTACTGAATAACATACACTTGCAAATATATCTGGTGACATGCAAAAACAGAAATTATTTAACTTGCATACCATTTTCCTACTTCACTGCAGAAAATTGGAGACAATTCCTCCATTGTCAAAGAAAGCCATTATCATGAGCTACAATCTCTTCTTATGCTCACAATGGTTATAATCACCTGCATAACTGTCAGCCAGACTTGGTGGCTAATTGTTTATCTGAAGTGCATTATCTGTGTTCTGCTAATAGAAATAATGAAAGCTTTAATGTTCATAGTGCTTCTAGAGCAGACTGGTGATGAGTGAGCGATTTTAAAAAACAGATTAATTTACTGAATCTAATGCCTTTTTTGCAAGAAAATGAGCATGTCAATCTTTATAATAGAGAGGAAAGAGAAAAACACTGCCATTTCATTTTTGACCACAACAAAAGTGCATTGGATATTTCCTCTTTTTAAAAAAACTCCTTTTTCCCCTCTCTAAGAAGAAAGCTGAATAATATAGACCTGTAATTTCCTTGAAACTGCTGCGTTAACCAAGAGTGATGACAGGATCTGAGTGTGCCTTGAGCAGCAAAAACAAATAAGCTTTTTCAGCTGAAAGACTATAGGACTGACTACCTTACTGATAAAATCTTCACACGTGGCCAGAATGGAAATAACCACGTGAAAATTTATCAAGTCTCTGAGAGTGTCCAGCACTTTTCAGAATGGCTTAATAATAGCGAGACAACTCTTCAGAGGTGTTTTGTAAAGTAAAAGGTTGTAATGATGACAAAAATAATGAACATCATACAACAAAGAAAAAGCCTCTGACACCTTGCTAAAAACACCCTCAAAAGCCCAGAGCATCTCTGTGCTCGTTCTTAAGTACTGAATGACCTAGGAGCATTTTATTGGCAAACTGCCAATAGAAATATTTACAGTTTTGAGGTACACTTCCAAAGCCCAATCACTGCTTCTGTGCTGGCACTGATCCAATTGCAATGAGGAGGCTACAGAAAATTCTAGTTTAAGTTCTTTATATATCTTAGAGGTAAGATGAAACTCTTTCCTTTATATAGAAAACACCTGCTCACGTGTGGGAATGCATTCCTACACCTCACCTTAGTTGGAATACTCAGAATCAAAAGATAGCAATTTTAGAGCATGTCCAGCTTGAAAACACAGGGATGAATTCCTTGTGGCCAGGTAAGATTTGATGGTGATTTATCATTTTAGACCAACAGAAAATCCAACTCCTCCATTACAAAATTAACATTAGACCTAGTATCAACAAAAAAGTATCCACCTCTACAATACTTTTATCAATTTCTTTATTTTCTTGTTTCAAAGATATAAGGAAAGACAAGAGCTTTGACACTCATTCAGATCCATGTTGGGATAAACATCCTCCAGAGATAAGAATCATTCTCTCAATGCTTCCTGTGCTGAGATCCTACCCACAGGTATTCAGATCCACTGTATTACCTTTAAGGATATGGCAACCACTAGCAAATAAAATCACCTAACAGTGCAAAACTGTATATTGATATTGTAATCGCAGGATGATTCTTGCCTATTAGATAAACACTTTTCAATTTGAATAATATTACTTATCAATTAATTTCTTATTCACACCTCTAACTCAAATTACTAAAGTACATCAAATATTCACAACTATCATCAATATCTAGATGACTGAGAAGAAATCTCTAATGATAACATGAATATAGCAAAAAAATTGAATGTGATCATAGAATAATTTATTTTGTACCTTTCATTATAGAAAGAACCCTTTGATGCATATTACAACAAATACTTTCTTCTAGCTGTAAAACTTTATAGTGTTGTGAAAAACTAAGGTGGAGGATTACTTTTTTAAACTAATAACTCAGATTAAAATCTTCTTACCAGCACATGCACTTAATTACATCTCTAAAATGTCCTTTGTATGTCTGCTTAAACAAATCCTTCATAATAATTCAACTTGATTTCCTTCCTCCCACCACCCCCCGCGAGTTATACTTATATATACTAATAAGCCCCTGCTTCTGTGGAAATCACAATCTTTATGGAGAAGGCCTGGATTTGGTGAGGTGATCTACTCTGGGGTCAGGGCTGATCCTGTTGAGCCATGAGCAGACAACGAGAGTCCACCACAAAAAGCCTAAGGCCTCCCCAGTGGGTCATTTGAAGGAAATCCAGAGGAAGACAATAGAGAAGGCCATGCTTAACATTTCCCAAATTCAATTGGGATGTCATTTGAAAGATTAAAATAACTGTGTTTGCTTTTGGGCTGTAAAATTGAGAGAAGATATTAAAAGAACTTCAGAAGAAAAAATGCTTTTCTGCAGTTTGGGAGTTTTTATGCAGTAAGAAAAGAAAAAGTATATGTATGATGGAAAGGGAAACTTTTTATAAATATTGAGGAAAAGTTACATAAAATGTTTCTCCATTCTGGGTGCGTGTGTTCATGTGTGTCCCGGAATGTGTGCACGCTTATAAAGACGCAGGGAGAGATGAAACTGCACAAGCTATGTATTTTTGTAACAAGCATTTCTTTCCTTCTCAATGTGTTCAATATTATTTTCAAATCACACTCAAAAGTTCAAATTCAATTTCTGTTCAGATAGGAGCCCAGCTTGTGTCAATGGGAGTGTTACTCATTTCAAGGATGAAAAAAAAAAATTAATTAGGCCCCTGGGTAATAAAATATCTTACTCCACCGATGTCTTATTGTAAAGACCCCATAATGGTCTCCTCCTGACCTGGAGTGACTTTATGATGCCTGTATCCCCAGTCATCTGTTCTGTATATCGCTTTGCACCTTTAAGAAGATTCTTAGAGTGCAATTTGTTTTGAAAACTATGTTATCTTCTCACACTGCTCTCTGGGACTCTGGCTGAGCAGCTGTGGTGTNCAAAATTTGCCCTAAACCAGGACACCTCCAAAACTTTATGAAGCAACAGACAGAGCCTCAGCTGCAATCAAATGTCCTGCCAAGTGAATGGTCCCATGTACAAACCCTTTTTTGGGCCAGTGTTTCTGACCTGAGAGGAAACACAGGAAACTGCCTCAGTTTGCAATTAACTTCTGGTCTTAAAAGCTCTGTTATGAAATTCTGTGGGCAAAAGGAACGGCATCCTGTATGGTCTTACTTTTTTGGCAACCGAGCTTTCCCTTCTCATACCGCAGATAACCTGAAATTGTAAATATCTGTCATAAGAGGATTATTCTTCCATCATCACTTTTCAAAGCTGTCAGTGAAGCATTCTCTAGGAAACCCCATGGGCTCAATTTCTGCTTGACTGAGGTTAGATTTGTCTGCTAACCCCCCTCCAAGAAAGGCAGAATACATCTCTGCACAAAGGAGACAAAAAGTGCAATGAAGCCCTCCTTGCGTGTGAAGAAAGGCAAGGGAGAACTTCATGGGTAGCTGGAGATCATAGAGGAACTTTTCCCATTGCTGGTGTTTTACCTCAAAAAGGGCAATTAGACACCTACCATCCTCACAGATGCGACTCTAAGCCACCTACTTTAGGCTCCCAGAATCCTTGCAAATCCTACCAGAGCTTTCAAAATTGTCTTGAAATTCATGTTAGTTTAAACTTGCTGGTGATTTTTTAGAATGTGTATGAGCTATTTGATGCATAATAGATTTACAAAATGTCCTGCAATTAAGGAATCCTTCCTATAAAGAGGAGCTGTTGCCTACATTTCTCTGAAGTCTATTTCTGCTGAGATTTATGGTGCCTGCTCACTGTCCTTTATTAAATGCTTCCATTAACTTTTCTGTTACATTTTTTCACAGCTTACTGCTCTATAAAATTGAGTTACTATCAATGCAAATTCATACCATTTGCATTTGTAGAAGTCCTGGTCCAAATAAATGTGTTCTCTCTCTACATATTTGGTATATATATAAGCAAAACTTTACCTAGTTTTACAGGATGCTCTGACTTTTCACATTTCACCAAATCTGATTAAAATAAGTCTCTGTACCATCTTGTGATGATGTGGGGGCAAGATACAGAGTTAGAGTCAGATCTGACCAGTATAGTAGTATTGGTAATTCTTTGAGTCATTAGCTTGCTTAGTCGAGAACTTCCAAATTAGTTTCTATTTTCTGTCTATGGACTAGATCTACAAAAATATTGCATTACAATTATATAAGGATGTATTTCGCTTGATTACCCTCACCACAGATCCAAAATTCCAAGTTTCAGTAGTGCTGTGCCAGATGCCTGGAATATCACTGTATGCCAAGATTCAAGACTTTCCTTTGTCCTTAGTCTTTCCTACTGAACAGTTTAGGCAACTGGCTCCCCAGCCCACTACTCGGTGGATAACGTTTCCAAGTCCCTTTTGCCCTGCAAACACAGCTTGGAGACCACACTAAAGGCTGTAGAAAGTTCCTCCAGGGCTCAAAGAATTAATAAATGGGTGGTTCACAATCAAGGGAAATCAGTTAACATCTTCCTTCTGGTCTCTGTCACAGAGCACATTCATGATACCGACAATGTTCTTGCACTGAAAAGGAATGGAATTAAAATTTCCATCTTCATTGTTCATTGCCAAATTTATCTTAATGTAATCATGGAGAAAATATTTCAATAACAACTTTATTTTTTTAACTTTTTTTTTTTTAATTTTGGTGTTCCTGCTACTCAGATATATACACACAGTTCTGCTTTATTGCTCAAGCCACTGTTACCCTTCCCTGATCTATTAAAGGCATTTTTTTCAGAAATCATGTTCTTCATAGTGTAACAAACCAAAACAAGCCCCAAAGAAACAAAACAAAACAAAACAAAACAAAACAAACAAACAAACAAAACCCACAAGAACAACAACAAAAAAATCACATTTAACAAAACTAGCCAGTATGTGGTATATCTTAAGAATGATCCAGGTCATTGTGTGAGTGAATGCAATACTTCAGAATTTTATGTTATTATTTTTAATCTCCTTCACTAGTCATCAGAAAAAAGAGAACTTTGCCCAGTATAACAAATAAAATAAATGAATCCTGAATCTACCATACAGCCACAAAAAATCCATATGGAGTGTTGCTTTTTTTGGTGTTACTCTTCTATGTATAAACACAGTCAGAGAATGAAAGAGCTTAGTGCAATCATGTTTCTTCATGCCAGTCAGTGAAATATCACTGAGGACTTGTAGTACAGGGATATGTGACTGTGTTTGCTACCATGGAATAATGTAGAAAATTTGCAGGAAACAATTAAAATTAATAATTTTAATTATTAAGGTTTTAATATTTTTTAATTTTTAAATATAAAATTCAGTATTTTGAGACAGGAAAATGTAGTTATGCAGAGAAAAATGAATCATAAACTACAAACAGCTTCTTTTCCACAGAAAATTTCTGTAGAAATCCTTAATTTGTCAAAAAAATACTTGCAAAGGGAATCTTCTGTCTATTCTTAAATGCTATTCTGTGAGTGATAGACATTTATGCTATCTTTTGGTGATACAAAGAAACTCAAAGGGGAAAGAATACTGAGTGTGATTAATAAAGATAGAATACTGAGTGTGATTAATAAAGATTTTAAATATACCCTTGTGATCAACATTCTCAGGATTCAGGGGCTTATTCAAGTTGGTAGAGTAGAACAGTCAGATCCACACCTTATTTTATTCCTTATCTAAATCTAACTATCATACCAAGAGTTCTGGTATATTGACTTCTCACTTGATCATATCAAAGCTCTGCATACTCCCTGGGTCTCACTGGCCTTCAAGTCTGTGTTATTTCACTTACATCTTTTTTGCATCTTTTTAAGCAATAGCTCTTGCTGCAGCTACAAAGAATATTTTCTGCACATTTTTATTTTCCTCTGCTCAATTTAAAGTCTTATCAGTCTTGTAGAATCTGATTATGAAACTACATTTGCTACGCATAAGAGAGCAATAGTCATGACTCCCCTTTTCTTATCAAAAGCAGAAGTGTTCTCAAGATCCTCTGAGTGGAGATGGAATGGAAATAAAGATGCAGTTTTTCTTGAAAATATTTTCACGCAACAAATGTTTTCTGGGCCCGGCTTACTCTTACAGTTGCTTCAGTTTTATCTTCATAGTTTCTAAATCCTAAAAAAACTATAGCACTAGAACATAAAAAGGATACTTTTGAATGGATGGACTGATGTGCTGCCACTGTATGCTTTGAGACAAAACATAAATGAGACAAAAAGAAAGACAGAAATCAAATGANCACAGAACACAATATACAGAACAGACAACCAGGAATACAAGCATCATGAAGTCACTTTAGGACAGCCTGAAGGTGAGATAAGCTCTCCTGACAAAACCTCATTGACTTTTATGGTAGAGGGGTTTGTGCTAAGTTTGAATTGATTAAAGGGAAATCATGAAGGGAAGGCTACAGATAGCATTGAAAAAATGACTTATGGATCTATCAGGTATTGGAGTGACCTAAAATTAATGTTCTCATCTGATACACTTCCTATCTGCTCAGGATGCGATCTCGTTTTTCAATCTGTGGACAACTGAATCTGCAGAACTTAAAAGATCTAACTTTGCCACTAGGTCAGCTTTGTTAACAGGAGACTTACTGAGATGATATCCTGTTACTATGAGTTTGGGGTGTTTTTTTCTCTTTAAAGTCCATCCTTTATTGACTGATGCTGGGGCTCATGGATATACCTTCTCTCAAGAGCCTTTTTTGAACAGACTCAAGTGTTAAATCTGTGGAATTAGTGTGGCTCTGAACACAAAAGAGCTTTTACTTGCTTCTGACAAAACTATTCAAGGCAAAAGTGAATTTATGGAAGTGAAAATTGTGTGGACGAGCTCAGGCTTGTGCTGAATCAGAAGATGGGATTCTTGGAATGGGATGTTGAAGGCCCTGTGCCAGCCCTTGTGCAGGGAACCTCAGGGTCAGAACCCCAGTTTCCTGCACTTGTGTATCTGGGTGGAGACTTGGATCTGCTGGCATTCCCCTTGTGGCTTTCACCCTGCTCCAGCAGCTGCAGGCTGTGTGCAGGGTGGGAGGAGGAGCAGGTTACACTGCACCAGGAAGGGTTCATGTATGAAATGTCTGAAACAATGTAAGTAGCACAGTCACCCTTCTGTGGTTAGATTTTAAAATTATTTTGAAATAGTAAGTCATTTATTTTAACTTCAGATTAAAAATTCCCTTTAATAATGCAGAAAATCAAAAATGGCTCAGAATATCAGTGGCCAAACAGAGTTTAAAGCAGCAAAATTCAGTCTTCCCTAAGCAGAGGAAAAAAATGAAATTAAAAACAGACTTCAGGAACCTTCTCCAAAGTTATATCCAAAAGGAGGAAAAGAAATATTGATGTAATCCTAGATTCTTAGCAAACATATTTTTACTATAAATCTCTTAATTATCACTTGTCATTCACAAAGAATCATAGATATTAGTGGTTTCATCTGAGCTCCTTTCCCTTGAAGAGTACTTTATAAAATATTTTTATTATATTCCCTGTTGAGCAGGCGCATCTTGTTTCTGAGTTGAATGTAGTCACTTGTTCTTAAGCACTCCCGGGTAAGCTTCCCTCTTTCCCAAACTTGCATCTTTCCCTAGGTCTCAGATCAGTTCTGAACTTCAGATTTCTAGGAGTGTAGGGGTAATTAAAATTCCACTTAATCAATGTATTATAACTTTTTGCGGGCCTTTTTTATCCATACAAATATATCTTTGAATTAACTTTCTCTCCTTAGAGGCCAGAGACAGATCCTAGTAAACATTGTTTTAGTGCAATCATACTCTTTGATCCAGTTACACAGCTGCTACAGGTTTTCTTTTCGTTTTTTCTCTCTTCTCTTCTCTTCTCTTCTCTTCTCTTCTCTTCTCTTCTCTTCTCTTCTCTTCTCTTCTCTTCTCTTCTCTTCTCTTCTCTTCTCTTCTCTTCTCTGCTCTTCTCTTCTCTACTCTTCTCTTCTCTTCTCTTCTCTTCTCTTCTCTTCTCTTCTCTTCTCTTCTCTTCTCTTCTCTTCTCTTCTCTTCTCTTCTCTTCTCTTTTCTCTTCTCTTCCTGGAAAGGCTGTATTTTTCTATAACCCAAGCCCATTGACCACATTTTTCAAATCAGTCTTTGTTTGCTCTAAGGATCCCTGAACTGTTTTGGATTAAGCACCAGCTCCCTGTCATTGCCTTGTTTATGGGACAGATCTTCCCAGGCATGTTGATGATTCACTTATGCCTAGATACAGATCTTCTCCTGTTTTCTATCCAACACCATCAAATATCACACAGATCTACCCAATATCTGCTGCAACTGCCTGTATTTAAAAACAAGTTTTATGCTGTGTGGGACATCTCAGTCCAAACCAAGGGTAGAGCAAGTATTTGGGCAATGTGGAGGAAAGTAAGAGAAAGAACTGAGAAAAAAAGAAGGAGGTAAACAGGAAATCCAGTAAACATGTTTTTCTTAGCCAGTTTTGTTTGAATTGCCTTAAGTTTTTCTCTGACCAAAGCACAAACATTGACTCCTTTGGGTTTTACTCACTAGCAAATGATCTGGACTGCATCTTTCACAGAGACATTCACAAAGTCACTCCTCTACAGGACATGCTTTTAGGAGTAAGTAACTCATGACCTCTAGCTTCTTCTAGCAGTGTTCTGAAAACATGTGAATTTTTTTCAGAGGTCCCTTACAAGTACTAACCAATTGAAACTGAAAAATATATTTACTAAATAGATGCTGTTAGCATCAATCCTTTTAATTTTTGTCACATTTGGCTTTAAATATTAAGTGTTAATTCAAACAGGACTGAATAGATAGGAAACAGGTATCTAAAAGCTACATTAGCATTCTGCAGCTGACACATATGTAAAAGCTTTTAGTGGTAGAATTGTGGTTACTGTACCAGAACAAAATCATGTTCTTGCCTGTTAAAACAAAAAATTCCCCAAACAAAATGCCTTCCAAAATTAGCTCAGCACCTAAGACAGGTAATCAGAATAAGTGTGCAGCTTTGTAAATTATGACACAGCTACCGCAAGCTAACAAACAAAAAAATGTTCTTCTGGTTTTCATAACAAAGACTCTGAAGAAAACCACATAAACAAAGTCTCCTCAAAGTCATTTAGTATGCATGGTATATGTTTCAGAGATTCATGACCTTTAGATTAATCTTTAGAATATGTAGCACCATTCTTTGCAGATGATTTCATAACCTGATGTGATGCTCTGTGAAGCTGTTTCTTAAAGTTCTTCACAGAAAGGAATAAACACTTGGGAATTTTCAAGTGATATAAGCATAATGGATTAGAGGAAATATCTTGTTCATCTCCATAGTGATGAAAAAGACATTGCTTTCACTTTCCACCTTGAAAGAATCCAGAACCAAAGTCAAAGACAACTCATTCATTTCTCTCTTCTTCAATCTGTTTTCCTTAAAATTGAAAAATTTCTCTTCCCCTCTTTTTGCCTCATTCCATTTACAGCTGGGCATAAACTCCAATCTAAAGCACAGAGCACTCTCCAGAGAGGTGGAGGATGTGACCTGAATCCACTCAGGCTGAGGGACAGGGAAAGGAAGAGAACAGCAGAACCATGACAGTAGTCTTTAAAGGAAAGTTATCTAGTACTACCTTTGAAAGAGGGTACTGGACTTAGGACCAGCAGTAGAAAGAGCTAAAGTCTCCAAGCACAGACAGGACAATATACTGGTTACAAGTCAAGCAGAGGAATTGTCTGCCTTTTTAGAAATCTACCCTAGATGGCTCCCAGCCAAAAAGGCTATTTCCCTGGATCATAGGGAGCACAGATCTATTGGGTTTATATCTAGAATGGGCATTGAAAAGAACCTACAAACACGGGAACACTGCATGCTGTGGTGATCATATAATGATGTTAAACATCTCCTAAATTTCTATTTAGACATTGATTGACAAGGTTTTGTATAATCCAGCTCCATCTCGTTTGCTCCCCTGGAGACATAACATCTATTTACCTGCAGCAATTATTTTGTGAGTCCAGCCTCAGAGGTGCTGAAGAAGGTTATTTTGACTGCATTCGTGGTAGAGTGAAACCTACTCAATTCCTTCTAGAGCCACAAAGCAGACATATTTTCCCATCTAGTTTTCCCTCATGTCCTAATCCACAGGGATTTTCAAAATATAGTACTAAAGGAAATATTTGCTTATCTAGTGCCTCTTTAGAGTGCAGTCATGGGATGCAGAATTACTGGTTTCCTCTCCTATACTGTGCCCATTTCCGTCATTTGGCTTCATCCCTGGAGAATGGTTTTCACTCTACATTGAGCCAAAAATAAAGCAAGAATCATTAGTGCAGAAGTTGGACTTTATTGCAATACTATTGATTCCCATTATCTTCTCAGTACATTGCATATGAAAAGTCTGGTCATTCTGTGAAGTAGAAGTGAGAGCTAACCATGCAAGTGAGAGCTAGCCATGACCCTGCCTCCCAAACTTTCTCCCATTTCTGCTTTAAAACACCTAAATGCCCCACAGAGGGACCTTAGATAGATAGAAAGGCTTCATCAAATGAAATCTGAGAAATGACCAACTATCACTTACTAACACTGTAGTAATCTGGAAACTACATTATCCATTTGTCCTTGGCTGGACAACTGACTGTGAATCCAGGCACAGCAGTAGAAATTTCTCCTGTGGTAAGAATTAAAGAATTAAATGGCTTTAATTATTTTTTTACTTTCCAGAAAAACAACTGAAAAAAAAGTAACTGTTTGAATGAACATTTTTAGTTCACTCTATGGAAAAAAATTCCATTGTCCATGTAGCATTTGTCATGCCATCACAAATCACCATTTAATAGATAGAAAACAGCTTGATGTTGGCACTGATGCAAGAATTACTCTAGTCTCAGTAATGTTTGCTCTGATAATTATGTTTGTCACATCATTCTTTCTATTATCTCTCCCCTTCTTCTCACACTGTGGAGAACAGATCTGATTTTTCCAATCAAATCCACATGAATATGTGTATTTCAGAAATTCATATTGGGACTACTTGCAAAAATCTTGCTGTAAAATCACAGAGCTTATAGAACACTCAACAACAAATGGAAGCATTATTCCCAAAGCAGAAGACAACATGCCTTCAGAAGACTCAGAACTGGTTTTCCCCATTGCCAAGGGGAAAAGAAAGTCGCTGTTTCTCTTAAAATCTCTCCTAGAAGAGAGGATTGTCTTTATTCATCTCTTTGCAACTCTAGTGCAGTTGCATGCATTTTAAAATAAATTATAGAGGAATCCTGAATACACGAAAGAAATATTTAAATAGGAACTAAATAAAACAGCTCCACTTGTAACTGTGCTATGGTACACATTGATTATTTTGGGCTGCTGAATTTCCTTTTGGGACCACTTGGAGCCAAAAGTTCAGTTCTAGGAACCGTCTGTGGGCTATCTTTAGCTTAGGCTCAAAGGACAAAGTTGGCATAAAGTTTGTTCTTGGCCTACTACCAAGGTGTTTTCAGGAAAGGGAGGATTAGCCAAATAATGTTTGTCAAATATTCACTGATGCTTAGAAACATGCTGCAGTCTTTGCAATGCTCCTGCAGCTCTTCCAACACGGCATAATTCCCATACTCTCAACAGAGATCTGTACAATCCTATCCCTGGGTAGGCTGATTAATTTGGCTGAATTGACTCTACAGCCCACAGAAGGCAAACAATAGTCAGAAAAGAATGAAAAAATTGTTTCCAGGAGAGCTGAATGCAGATGGTACCTTTTGTCATCTAACGTCTTTGTCATGTGGGATACACATGTGTCTGGATATTGTATTGGAGGTTGTCCCATTCTCCATGTTTGTCCTATAGGAGTCCACAGTGAGTGTTAACCTTATAGTCTTCACATGGATATCTACTATTTATTAAGCATATTCTGTAAGAGCCAAACTTTAGGGTAAATCTTGAAACAATAATTGTGAAATAAAAAAAAACCCAGAACTGCTAAATGCACTGGAACTGATGTAAAGCTTTTTAACTGTGTACAAATGTACTGGTTTAAAACACAAGTGAGGTGGTCATATCCGTTGGATATATGTCCACAAAAAAACCAAAACCTGTATCTGACTGGATCTTAATGTAGATCACTTGCTGTTGAAATCACTACTCCATTTAGCAGTTTGCTAAAGGTGGCTTTGTTTAGGAGTTAACATGCCTTGAGTTGCAGGATAATTCACACAGAGATGTCTACACTTCATATGGAGAGACCTTATTGATTCTATTCCTAAAGTGGCAGTAGTCACCACAGGGTGAAACAAGTCATCTTAAGATTTAATAATAAAATTTGAAGTTCTATCATCAGGGTAGTTTGTTTATCAAAACATAGTAGCCCAGCAAACATGATGAGAATGCCTTTCAGTTCCCAGAGCCTTTAGTCATTAACCTGGAGATGCTGATAGTCTTAACTGTCTTTGCAAGAATAAGCCAGCTCCCACATGCTCCCTGGCTTCCTTCACACTCAATTTCTATCACTCTTCTTCCTCACAGAGATAGAAAATGAGATCTGCAAAGGTTGCATAATGGACAAAAATATTCGTTAACAAATAATAGGAATTTTTAAGAACAGAATAGCAAAATAAAAAGGCTGAAGAGGAAGTGATCACAAATAAAACAAAGCTAAACCTAATCAGACTAAACACATCCATGGAAATACACTCTCATCATAAAAAATTTTTAAATTGAACCTTTTTAAATTTGTTCTATTTCACATTGAGAATTCATTCCTTCAACTCTAACACATTTATAAAATGAAAGATTATCCAATCCTATGGTAATGGTTATCCTTCGTGCCAATCCTCCAGGGTACCATTGTCTCTGAAATGAATGGTCATTAGACCTTGCCTCAGAAATGTATCATAAGAGTTATTCAAGCAATATGAATAATTTTAGAATACCAGCTATAGATCTGCTGATGACAAAAGGATTCATGTTCCAGAAAAGAAAATGTGTGGGGAAGAGAGAAGAGGACAACAGTTTCTTTAAGATTTGGTCACAAGCTGAAAATTGCTCAAGTGCAATAAAAAAATCTTTACAAAGTGAATATTGTTTATGCGGAGATGTTCTGTAGTCCATTAATTTCTGTGTTTTTCTCACAAAACCTAAGTAATAATTGCTTTTAGAAGGCTGGCAAATTGCTCTGGGTGTCCCATGTCCTTGAAGACTAGAGTGCACTCAAAGTAGAACTCTGTCAGTCATGGTCCACACCTGGACATGCAAAGGCATGTTTCCATAGGGATCCATAGGGTTGTTTCACTGTTTTAGTATCCAGGTTATATGATGGTACAGTCCTCACTTAGAGCTTCTCAGAGGCAAAAATATCTATCACTATCACAGAACAAAGTAATTTTTACCTGCAATACCAAAAAAGAAAATCTGCAGTACTGATATAACCAGGCCCCTGGTATGATCCCTTAGAAGCATTCTGAAAGGTTTCATAAGAAGTTGTGAACAGAGCACTAGCACAAGAGATTCAGAGATCTCTGGTGGGTCTGGGGAAACTCCAAGCAGATTTGATGTAGGTGGGAGGTACAAAGGAAAGGAGATGTTTCCATGAATTTCCATGTGCTTCCTGCCTTGCGGAGCCAACCTGATTTCCTAAGAAGTTCAGCAGCCACCTCAAGAGGATTTTGTCCTGTCTGGTGGCTGCAGTGCTGGGGAAGGTTTCCCAGATGCATCTGGTAGTGAAGCAGAAGCAGCAGTGTTGGGCTGGGATGTGCAGATACTCAAGGAGCAGACTTCACCCAAATGCTGTTGCTTGCAGAGGAGCATAGTAAGAGAGAAAGAGCAGCCACTGCATTCATTGGTGAGTCAGGGAAAGCAAATGCTAAACAGGGAAGGTAAAGGCAGTGTGATGCACTCCTCTAACATGGATCTGATGGTAGAAAGCAGTTTCCCCAGGAAACAAGAGAACACTGAAAAAATGCCTTGGGAAACCTCATTTGTAGTGCCATAAGCAAAAAGGCTAATTGAAATGCTTTCTATGCAAATTGTTACCAGAAAGTTCTCAGTTCTTTGTGTTATCCAAAAGTCAACACTTTTTGGTGCAGGAGTTTTAATATTCCTGATTTTTGTTCCCTATGGGACCCTTCCCTCAGACCCCACCTTAACTCCCCACCCACAGAGGAGTGCATAAATACCCTTCTCTGCCTGTAGACTCAGCCTTTGGCCTCGTGCCTTTTGCCCCTGTACTGTCTTGATCCAGTTCGATCCAATACAGTGGACACCTTATTGTTTGTTATTTTTGTGTTATTAAATTTACTTTTCAGACAACGGATCAAAGCCGTCTCTTTCCATTAAGTCACAAATCAGGCTGGAGTCCTGAGGAAACTCAAAGGGGTCTGATAGTCTGGGCTTAGACCACCAAGAAATTTCATCTGATTGCTCAGCCTGACAGCTCTTTCATGGCTAGCATGTGATACAAACTCTTGTCCTTCAAAAACCCAGGAACCAGAGTTAAGAAATATAAAGACTCACAATCTGATTTTCCTATTGCTCTTTTTCTTTTCTTTACTTCTTGTTCTACAGGAAAAGCCAGTTCTTGGAGAGCTTTTGATTGGAATGAGAAATGCCAGTTCTCCAAAGAGATGCAAATTGTTGCTAGAACCATACAAGGGCATCCATGGAGACAGCCAAAGACAAAAATGTCACTGGATCTTGTCTCATGGTACCCCTGCCTTTAAAAATTAGTGCCTCCTGCCTGGGGTGAAGCAAGCAGGGAGCTCCACCAAAATTCTCATCAAATGCTAAATGAAAGGAAAAGTACACCCTCTACTTTAATTTCAGAAATGCAAATAATAAACAATAAGAAGAGCAAATATTGTAACTCAAATATTTATGAAAGGCTGCTGTACTGAATTATCCAACCTACTTAGTGATCAGCCTCAAAATTATATGATTTTACTAACACTGGTGTATCTATACTTCTGCTCTTCCAAATGGATGATTATGTTTTGTTCAGCACAGCATCTTTTAAAAGCACTACACGGATCATCTATAAGAGATGATGTTCTGCACAACAGAAGGAGTAAGAAATATTTCAAATGGTAAAAAAACTGTAGAAAAATTTTCTCCAGGCCAAAAATAAGAAGTAAAACAACTGTCACACAAATGTCTATGTACATAAATAGAGTTGCCTTGGACTTGTAAAATTCTGAAAAAACAGAATTCAAAGTTCGCATTATACTGAAGGAGTGTAAGGGAGCCCAGAGTCAACCCCGGTGTTTCCAAAGTGGTCAGATTGGTGCTGTAATACAGTGAATGCTGGCAGTTTTAAAGGGAAGACTATCCTAAATAAATTAATCAATGTCATTTGATAAAACTTTTAGACACTAGTTATTATTAGTTAATAGTTGTTAAAGCAATGCAGTCTATCAAACAGAACTGAGATAGAAAGAGACATCTGATACAAGCGTGTCAGCTCTGAGAGAACAGAATCTTTGTTGAGGGAAAACAGTTCTGCTTAAGAGTCTATAACTGCACACTCCTGTGGTGGCGTTGGAACAGTAGCTGGGATGGATTAGTGGCTTCAGATGGGAAATCAATGGGGAGAAACTTGAAATCCATTTTGTGCGCTTCTGTGCTAATATGACAGATGTCACTGTCTCCTGATTGGTTGCCTCAGGGAGGGACACTTGCAGTTTTCCATCAGTTCCTTGTAGATTGCCAGTCTGGAAGATTTTAAGTCAAGCAAACCCATGTTACTTCACTGAAGCAACAATGCAGAATGAAAATTGTTATGAGCTGTGGCATTGTCATAGTGACTTTAGTGACAAATCAATATTATTTGAGAACACAGAACTGTTAGAATAGAGATTGCTTGGAACTGTGGTCTGAGACTGGGGAGAAGAAACATCAAGAGAAATTATTTTCTAACTCCCTCTTCTCTGCCTGATCTTCACCATTGTAATCTATATGGAACGCAGACCAAGCTATGGGGAACACACGCAAATTAGGATGTGTACGTAAATGTAGTGACCACTCTAGAGTCCTCATAGTCTAGACAAGCTAGTAATGGAAACAAAATTTCATCTTCCATTTCCCCGATGAACAGGGCAATGCCATGGATGGTTAGGGCTATGTGGGAAGCCTTAGGCAGCAGGCAGGACATCTTCTCCCAAGAGTCCATTCAGTATGCTGTCCAGGACACCTTCCCCACAGCCAATTATCAGCTATTTGCTTTTGTAGGATTCTGCCATGCCTTAGAAAGTACCCATTAGACATTTGCAAAAAGGAAGCAGGAAAGAAGGTCTGCAAAAGAAAAAGCAAAGACATTCCTCAAAGACAAAAGTTCTTGCCCCGTAGGCCCAGGTGAGTTTACCCAGGAGAAGTTCAAGAAGACAAAATATGTGACTGCAGAGAAAGAATGAATTCATGCCTGATGAATCACTTAAAATGGATGAAAAGTGTAAAGATGATTGAAGGTATGTACATTCAACTGGAGTAATAGCCCTGCACTAACCTGTTCAAACCTAAAAAATCCAAGTCTGTTTTCACATACAGTTAAGGTCAGTGGAAAGCTTCCCTTGGTTGTGTCTATAAGGAATGGAAACAGAGCAGGGTTAAGTATGCTGTGAGTTATGTGAAAGTAGCGTTTGCATGATACAATGGTAAATTATTAAGTCCTGGCGTGCAAGAACATGATCATTCACATTTACAGTGTGGCAATAAAGAGGGCAGAAGACATATGAGATAAAAGGGCAGAGATGGGGGAGAAAGAGGAAGGAAGAGGACAGACTGCAAACCAACCAAAATTCAGTATACAAAATTGTATTTTAGGTAGGGGAACAGTATCAACTTCTAAGCCTCAAACTGAATGCTCTTCCGACATTTTCCCATGAAATAACTTGTCATGTGAAAATGACAAATGACTAAAATTGAAAGTGCTTAAGGAAATATTTTTTCCCATTATTTTCATAATTCCAGCAATTTTAGACTATAATTTTTATTGCAAAGACAGGAAAAGGACAACTTTATTGTGGAACAGCTAATAGCCTAGTGATCTTTGCACTCTACCTGGCTGCAGGTAGGTAGTGCTATTTTCTAAGAGAATACCCTCAGTACTAAACTGCTTTACAGTGAGCATGTTCTCTCTCTGGTTTTTCGGGTTTTTTCTTTAACATGCACAAAATACTTTGGAACATTTATTTTTCCCTCTTGATTGTGGAAAAGAAAGAATATCTATAAAATATTCAGAAGTATTTCAAAAAAAGTGGTCTCTTCAGTGGGCCATATCTAGCATTTAGGTCATGTGCCTATCATGTTAATTGAGTGTCACTATGCATTAAGAACTGGTGGCACTTTTGAGAGAAGGGAAGGGGAGCAGTTAATTTAAAGTTGATACACTATGAAAGGCCGCCTACCAAGGCAGGTTGAGTGATTCACAATGAATAATTTATTCTCTCCTTTCTCTTGTGGAGTGGAGACAAGGAGGTTGTGAAGGGTTCCTTTTTTCCACTATAGTTCTATTTTGTGTCTTGAAGCCTGATCAAAAGGCAGCCCAAGTGGATGGAGGACTTTAAACTCAGACATGCACCGTGGTTAACATGAATATCAGTAGGTAGCAACCCAGGGAAAGTTATGCTGCCAGGAGTTTTGCTATATGGAGAGGAAAAATCAATGATCCTGCTTTGAGAAGCAGATTATAACATATAGTCCAAACTGGAAACATCTTAAGTAGCAGCTCTGAAGTTCCCCTGCAAAGGTTTTTCAGGGACAATAATTTTGGGGTCTGAAGCTTCTCTCTTATGAGGAGACACTGTGGGAGCTGGGCCTGTTTAGTCTGGAGAAGACAAGACTGAGAGGGGATCTCATCAATACATATAAGTACCTCAAAGGCAGGTGCCAGGAGGATGGTGCCAGAGTGTTTTCAGTGGTGCCCAGCGACAGGACAAGGAGCAATGACCATAAACTAAAGTACAAGAAGTTGTACCTCAGCGTGAGGAACTTCTTTACGTTCTGGGTGGCAGAGCACTGGAACAGGCTGCCCAGGGAGGTTGTGGAGTCTCCCTCTCTGGAGACATTCAAAACCCAGAAACCCACCCGGACACATTCTTGTGTTACCTGCCCTACCCGACCCTGCCTAGGCAGGAGGGTTGGACTCAATAATCTGCAGAAGACCCTTCCAACCATAACAATTCTGTGATTCTGTGAAAAGATGCAAACACAAATGCACCACTTTCTCCCATGAACCTGTGACAAGATCACGATAAGAAATTTCTTACTAGCTCTTCTGAGCACAGTTGTCCATAACTCCTCAGTAAGAAAGGGGATGGTCTATACAAAAAGACAACCGCTTATTATCTGAATACTGGGGTTTTTTTCCAAGTGATAAAAAAATGACAATATATTTCCTATTTTTTGATTGGTTTATACATGAGCATTACTGCTAGTATGAATTAAACCACTTTTCCACTATGTTGTTTATATTTTCTGTGACCATTCATGTTAAATAATCACTGCCACTTGATCCTCAGATTTTAATGGAAAGTACACACAAAAAGGCCAGTGAAAGAAATTACATTACTTTCTCAGTAAATATTGGAAAATTATTTAAAATATTCAGACAACATTCCTAATTTAGATGCATTTCATAGCTCAAAAGTTAAAGAAATAAATTAAACCACAGTTTGAAAAGCTGCATGGAACCTTTTTAACCTAATTGCACCATTTTTCTGAGTGTCTGCTTGATAAATTTCAGATATTAACAACTTTCTTGTACAGAGACATTTTTAGTCTGTACTTCTTGGGAATTTTGCAGTAATAAGCAACATCCTCAATCAAGAAAACAAAATCCTCTTAATATTTAGAAAAGCTAAACCAGACCCTAGCAGGGGCCACACAGCACTCTCCCATCCACAACTCAGGAACTGGTATGGGTTGGGGCCCAATTCCAGTTACAATGGTGGAGGTAGCCACTCAGTTTTGCAGTATTTGAAGGTATGGGTGTGGGCAGTTCTGTGTCATTTTGAAATACTGGTATAAACATGGCCTTAGAAACCTCAGCCTGTGGGTTTTTTGACCCATTATCAAAATAATTTAATGACATTTGCAGGTTTTGTTTGTTGGTTGGTTGGGTTTTGTAATACTTTTATTTTGGTTTGAATGTGGGCAAGAGAAACCACACAGTTATTTAGAGACAGTATCATCCTCTAGGATGTGGTAGACTCTTTAAAACAGAAACTTGAGTCCTAATGTTTGGCATGAGTGAACCACAGTGACCAGACTCTGCAGGAAGATGGGTTGACAAGGGTTGATCTTACTGTGATATAAAGCTCCATCCAGGACCTGAGAAGCATTTTTCAGTATAAGTTAGTTGAAATGGGGTACTTTACAATATAAAAAAGACGTGGCAGACATTTGAAATTCCTTTGAATGTTATTTATGCTGGTTTTGGCTGAGATGATAGAGCTCAATCTCTTCACAGTAGCTAATGTAAGGCTATGTTTTGGATTTGTGCTAGAAGCAGTGTTGATAGTTCAGGGATACTTCTGTGTTTCCGAGCAGTGCTTACACAGAGTCAAGGTCTTTTCTGTTTCTCCCACTGGCCCAGTGGTGAGCAGGCTGTGGGTGCATGAGGAGCTGGGAGGGGGCATGGCTGGGACAGCTGGTGCCCACTGATAAAAGGGATATCCTATACCACACTATTCTGTGCCTAACAATATAAAGCTTGGGAAAAAGAAGGAAGGGGGGACCCTTGGAGTTATGACATTTGTGTTCCCAAATAACTGTTAGGCCTGATGAAGCCCTGCTTTCCTGGAGATGGCTGAACCTCTTCCTGATGATAGGACATGGTGAAAGAATTCCTTGTTTTGTATTGTTTGCATGCACAGCTTTTGCTTTCTCTATTAAACTTTTACCTCACCATGACTTTCTTGCTTTCACTCCTCTGATTCTCCACCCTATCTCAGTGGTGGGGACAATGGCTGGGTCATGCTTAGTTGCCACCTGGGGTTAAACCACAACATTCCTTATCAGAATATAATGTGGGGCTCAAAGCATTCACGATAAAGACAGATTTGATTGGAATGTGCTAGATCAAGTTTATAGTTGATATTGCTGTTTAGATATTAGTTGCCAAGCTCCTGCGCTTGCCATGGGGCTTTCTGGCCTATGTTTTAGAGTCTAGTGCTCATTAATGGCTGCCTTTTTGCTTTCACTGCTTGCTGCAGAGCTGCACTGCTTCTTTTCTTACTCTGCTGTGCCTGGGAACATTTTGATAATAGCAACAGTGATGTGTCTGGGCTGGCAGATGGCCAGGGCATCACTGCTATGCCTATGCTGCTGAGCAGGAGAGGCTGAAAATCCAGTATGAAGTCGAGCTGAAGGTACTGTGACCTGCAGATGAGTCCACAGGGCAGGCAGGGCACCCCAAAGTGTCTGTGGCCATGGATAAATCCACACCAGAGCAGTTGCATCTCAAAGCATCTGTGGCCATGGTTACGTCTGTGCTGAGGCAGGTACACCTTGAAGCATCGCTGGCTGTGCATGAGGTTGTGAAGGAGGGCCTGGAAATGTGTGGCCATGTACCATGTACGCTACACATTATAGTGATCCTTAAATATCAGTAACCTCGGCAAGCAATTACCACTCAATGTTTTGTCAAATCTATAACATTTCAGTGATTCTGCAGCTAATTATCCACGCCAAAAAAAAATCTGAAGGAAATAGTTTGGAATATTACAGCTGGATTCAATCCAGCAAAGAGAAGAGCAGGAAACATGGGTCCCATTTCTCATTTGAGAACAACCACAATGCACACCTTGTGATATGCAAAGGCCTGAACAATAGCTTCCATCACAAGGAAGAGGCTATTCCTCTCTCTTTTCTTTATCACTTGTGTTGCTGCCTCACTGCAAAAGTAAAGATGGTAAGGCTGTCTGTAAACTGAACTTTGATATAGCTACTGAGTGAATTAAACATTGACTTTTGTCACAACAAAAAATCAGCATAAAAACATGCCATCAGATCTTTCTAGGAGATTATTCTTCTCATAAGGCTCCAGACCATGTATTTACACCATCCTCCCATTTCCTTCATATTTCCTTCTGACAACCCACTGCAAAGCTCTCCAATCTTACAGCTTTTTCCAGGTAGACTAACCAAGGTGAGGTGTCTGTTTCTTTCCCCACAGAGATATTCTTTCTCTGTGCTTCTGAGGCACAGCAAAAAGTAAAAAAAAAAAAAAAAAAAA
>WBMY01009908.1:36060-82137 GCA_013397315.1 Donacobius atricapilla | reverse complement strand
AAAAAAAAAAAGAAAAAGGAAAGAAAAAAAGCAGAACATGTATTATTTCTTGTTCTTTCACCCAATCCTAGAACAGTCTGCAGCAGCAGCAGACCATGGAGCAAGTGCTAATTTGCCTGATCCAGAGCTTGAAAGTTGAATTTGGATCAGTGATAGTCTTCAGTTGGAAGTCTTGGGATGTTTAGAAACAAAGTACTGGCAAATCTCTACTACTCCATGTAAACCAAGTTGTTGCAAGGATCAATATCAAAGCCAGATTGGATGGATACTTGGACGTGAGATCATAAAAATATATACTCATTTGTTAACATTTGTGTCTTGTTTGTTCCTTTGAAGTCTCTTACAATTTGAGCGCACTCAGGCATTCTTTTGTTTATTATTCTCCCCGGGTAGAGTTTGAAATTTGCTCTGTTTGGACAACTGAGGCAGCAAGTAAATGACTGATATTAAAAAAAAATGTCTGGAGACCATAATACAGATTTTTAATCATGCTGCTCAATTTCTTGTTTGTTTTTCTAGATGGTACATTATTTGTTCACATCTGTTTCTACTGTAGACAAATCTGAGTCTTCACTACTGCCCAGAGTTTGCACTATGCATCTGTCACAGCTTTTTTTTTTTTTTTTCATCCTTAACAAGGCAGTATACTGAGTTATGTAGATACTGACTATTTGAGTATTAATTTATTTTTCTAAAGCCAGCAGAATGTAGGGACATTTCTCCAGGAATAAAAGATGCTTCTACTTATAACTTGCTTATATGCTTCTACTAATTAACTGTTTCTTTTGTAAATTCCTAAAGAAAACCTTAGGCACATTATTTAAAATCTCTAAGAAGGTAAACTGTTACAGTATTCTTCTTAAATTACTTAAAGTAACAATCAAACAAAAAGATTGTCTCACATTCTGACTACTTTGAAATACAGAGCAACTGTCTTAAAAAGTTATTAGACTTTTGAATCTTCACTATTTGAAAGGCAGAACCATATCAGAAGATATCACTGGGGATGGGTCACTGGGTTATATTTCTCCTGTAGAGCTATGGTGGGGTTCTAATCACTGATCTGAAGTCTTGCTGCCAAAATTTTCATTATTCTCTGTCAATTTCAAAGCCAAGTCATTTAAAATAATTTAGAAAAACTTGATTGTTCAGAGTCCATCAGTTTCCACTTCAAAGGTTTAAGGTATTCTTCTCAACATTGCTAATTTTTCTTTGCAAAAATTTTTTGAATTCCATTTAAGTGCACATATTAGACATCTTATATCCATATTTTAGTCTGGTTTCCGAAAGAGGTAGTTCATACTATAGACATTCCTATCTAATTGGCATTTTAATGAAAAATGAAAGAGGGACAGAAGCCTCCAAGACTATTAAGTCCCTAAAAGTTTGTCATAATAAATGCCTGAGTAAAAGGAGAGTATTGCAAGTTCCTATGTCTTCTGAAGAGCACCTTCTCTTTTGCTCCATGGATCAACACATCATTGAAACATATCATAGTTTTTCTTACTTCATTTCCAGGTTCTTTAAAGCAGGTATTACTGCCTTGTTGACTCAATATTTCAGGCCATTCTCTTGTCAAAAGAAGGAGGCAAATCCTTGCTTCTGTGCATCAGGCTGTATGTACACATCCAAACACATGAAGGTTTACATGGTACTGTACGAATATATATGTGTGTGTATATATATGCACATACAGATGTAAAAAAATTTTCTTTCCAATTTCATATTCTTTTTTTAATGTCTTTTATTGTTGCTCAGACAGTCTATGTCATCTTCAGTTTTTCTCAGCCAATGGCATTCAGGTCTTTGCTTCAGAAAGTGTGTTCAGTGAAGTGAATTCTTCCTTGTAGACCTTCTGTCATTTCCCAGCTCCATCTGACGCAGTTTGTCACACACACACAAACACACACACACACACACACTTTAATCAGAAGGCATGAACTAAAACTCTACTTTATTTGCAAGTTTGACTCCATATATAGTATCTCTACAAAGGCCAGGGATTGGGGGAGAAGGTTGACACCTCTCCCCATCCCATTGGTCAAGACAACTGTCCATCAGCTGTCTTTATCTCTAAGAACAGGAATGTAAACTACCTTGAAACTATAATAACATTGGCTGTGTTTACAGACCAGAGCGTGAGAAAGAACCCAAAACATGAAACTGTGAAACAGAAGAGAAGGCTGAAAAAAATCAGGGTGACACCGTCTTCCACCCATTGCAAAATACTAATTGTTATTTTCATCAGAAATCTTTAGGTTCTTCAGGAAGTTTAGAAACTCCACACCCGTACTCAAACAGAATTTAAATTGTCTTATGAACAAAACTAAAGTTTCCTTTCTGTTGATTTTTTTAGAGACATTCAGATGACTTTCTCTAACAGTGCATTATGAAACTGCAGCGTGCACTCACAGTCATCATGAATCTGAGAATCATTCTGTTTAATTTCCAAAAATACAATTCAGGACTCCCCAGTGAATGAATATAACCATTTTTTAAACTTGGGAAATTTAATTAAACTTGATTTCTATATTTCATTGTTAAACAGCAACATAATCATAACATTGTCTAATACCAAAATATTTTTTTTAACTTGACATCAGTATATGACCTTGAATTCCTTGAATGGAATTATTTGGAAGGAAACACACAGTATTATTTTTAAGAATCATGTGAATATTGATGTCTGTTCTTTTTGCAAGCAACTTTTTTTCTTTCTGGAACATGTCCCATTAGGGTTGTTTGTGCAAATTTCTCTTGGAGCTTTTTTTTTTTTGGCTACTGAAAGCACAATATAGCACAAAACATAGATAATTATCAGTATCTTCACATATTTATCTTTTATAGTGTTTGGAGAGGTGGGGGAGTTAAGCTTTTTTCCAGTCACTTTTCCCACAAACTTGAAAAATATCTCATAGGTGAATGGAATAGTGAGAGAGAGATTTGGCTTAAGAGGAAAAAACAGCATAATGAATTATGTGGGTGTACTCTGAATAAAACATTTCTTAGAACAGCAGTAAATTTCATGACCTGCCTTTAAGTGCTTCAAACTTCAGTGTTTCTGGATATCATTAGCATATCATACAGATGATGATTTTCAAGGAAGAGGAGAATTACTGTTACAAGGTGATTTGTAGAATTATTGGGTTATTAAGGTTGGAAAAGACATTAAGAGCATCAAGCCCGATAGTTAACCCATAACTGCCAAGTTCATCACTAAACCAAGTCCCCCAGATCCATATCTACATGTCTTTTAGAAACCTTCAGGAATGGTAACTCAAACACTTCCTGGGGCAGCCTTTATCAATTTAATCATCCTTTCAGTGAAGAAATGTTCCCTAGTATCCAATCTAAACCTCCCCAGGCACAAACTGAGGCTATTTCCTCTTGTTCTGCCACTTGTTACTCTGGAGAAGCAACCCCCACCTGGCTGCAACCTCCTTTCAGGCAGTTGAAAAGAGTGGTAAGGTCCCCCTCAGTCTCTTTTCTCCAGAATAAACAACCTCAGCTCTCTCGGCTTCTCCTCATCAGATTTGTGCTCCAGACCCTTCACCAGCTCTATTGCCCTTCTCTGGACGTGCTCCAGCACCTCAAGGTCCTTCTTGGAGTAAGACTGGACAGACATAGGAGACACTGCTTGTGCTCCTGATCACTTAACCAGTCATTCCATGAAGTCTCTCTTGATTGCCCTTGGAATTCTTGTTGCAACTTCATTTCTGATTACCTGAAAAATCAATGAAGAATGATAATCTGAAGGCCGTACTAAGAAGTAAGTATTAAAGGGTAAGAAGCTTTTTTCCCACATCTTTAATCCAGAAGGTGTTACAAAGTGGTGAGCAGCTGCCAACGCTGGCAGGACTTGAACAGGCACAGACACGGAGATGCAAGGATGCTCAATCCAACAATTTAGGTTTTGCCCTGCTGTCAAGCAAAGGGATTCCCCTTCAGTCTCTGGATTGACTGATAATGTCAGGCAATGAAGAGGCCAGACGTAAACCTTGGGAAACACGCCTATTCCTTTCTGCAGATGATGGTACCAATTTGCCTTTCTTTCACCCACTAAGAAAAAACAAAGCAGTAGAAAACTTCAAACACCAGAAACCTTGAAATACATAAGAAAGATTATGAGGCCTACCATGAAGTTTCTGCCATGGTTCTTGCAGCAAACTACTCCAAAGTAAGCACAAAGAAAGAGGAAGCACACAAGTTTTAAATCACATTAGTTTTTTCAGTGATGGGTCCAAATGAGGTCAAAGAACAAAATATTGACACAAACTGCTCCCTGAGGTTATCGCCTTACCAGATCAATAAAAAAATCTTTCCCAACCCATGTCCACAGAACTGCATAGAATCTCACCCAGCCATGTCTAGTCTCATAAGCAGGAATTCTCATTTTAAAGGCTGATTTGAAGTGCCTGTTCTTCTATGTAAAAGTTTTTGCAACCTCTCTTATGAAGAACGGAATGTAGCTCATGAATGTATATCTACATAATAAGATTATGGCTGAAAAAGTGAAAAGTAGAGCTCATTTATTCTACATGCCTACTCCAGAAAAAGATGATCATCGTCCTTCAATAGCATGCACTGGAATGAAGAATCCCAGAGAGGATAAACACAGCTGCTGCCAGAGGCACAAAGACGACAACATCGTGATCAGTGTGGGGAGACCATCACACAATATTAGAGACAGTCATTAAAAACAGCCAACAAAGCCCAGTGGCATTAGCAAACTGTTTGGTTCAGACTCATTTAACTGACCACATGGGCAGTTTCAACAAATTATGGCATTTCAGAGTGGCTGCACTGGAAGTCTACTTGAGGGCAAGAAGAAGCATGAATCAATTCCTCTTAAAAGGCAGTTGTTACAAAAATTATAGTTTAGTCTATTTAAATTGTATTGGTGTCAGGGACAAAATCTGAGATGTAAAGATGATCTTAAAGGTCTTTTCCAACCTTAACAATTCCAAGATTCTGTGAATATTCATTAATGGCCCAACAGGCCAGTATTGCAGCACAATCAGGAGCACAACTCTTCCAGGCATAACACAGTCTCAATCATTTGAATGGGTCTCCACATGGCAAGATGAAAAGACAATGAACTTAATCACATCCCAGAAAGATGCAGGTCTTTCTGTAACACAGGTTTTACCAGAATTGCATTTTGGAAATAAACCATAGAGGAAAGAAAAGCTGGACAATGTCAGCGTAACATTGACCTTTTCCAGCTGAAAGGTACTTTCATTCCATTTGACTTTTCTAAATGTTGCATTATGCTAATATGTACGGTATGTATGGTAAATATATATATATGTAGCAGTGTGGATTTTTTATGTTTATTTGATATGTTAGAATGGTTTGTTCTATTCACCCCCCTTGGTTTCCTAGGTATAGTTGTTCCCTGCTCTGTCTCCTGTCACTCAATGTATCCTTCCCCAGTTTCCATAGAAATTGGNTATATATATATATATATATTCTTTTTTATTACAGAAAATATGTAAAGAACGCATTCCATAATTGCCATGAAATCTCCCTGCTTTCTACAAATATATGCGAAGTTCACTATATACAGCATTTGAAGTAGTGTTTTGTACTTATTCGTTACTGCACACATTCAAGAGATTTTTATCTTCAATGTACTATTAACTGAGATTACAAAGATTAAGCCAAACTTGCTTTGTTTCTATTCTTCACAAAAACTCCGTCAGCTAGATATCCCTATTTCTTAAATTTCTAACCTCTTATATCTCCTTTCATATTGTTTTATCTCTTGACAAGAAGGCATAAAAGATGGATAGACACCACCCATTTCTTATGAGCAGTGATGGTTTGGCTATCTAAGGCTGTTTGTCAAAATATAATTTTGGTGTGTTCCAAAGGAAACTAACATAAAAAGTAATTGCCGTGCAAAATGAAATTACTAAATTTATTTATATAAGATACAGCTTGATTCAATATATTGCACCATGATTTCAGCAAGCCAATAAGAAACACTCAGCGCTGCAGCAGTCTGCAGCGCCTTAATGTGGCTTGGTGGCGAGCAGAGTTGTCGCTGCTGTGACTCCCAGCAGCACTGCAGATGCAGTCTGACTGAGCCATTAGCTCATTTTCAATGGACAAATAAATACCTGTATTTTCATCAATATGTAGTCTTACCAGAAGATGAAACTGAAGTCTACAGGTCCCAATGCAAGCATATTTTCCACCTTGATTTGTCTTAGTTTGATTTTGTTTTCCTTGAAGTCTGTGGTGTTCTTGCAGTTTTTCTGGTACCTTCTACCTTCTGGCACATTCAGAAAATTACTGAATGAAATGTATTGCTGAATACTTCTCTATTCTGTGCATTTTTGCTCTGAATATTCTTACTGATCTTCCTTTTTTTCCTCCTCTTCCTAAATAGATATTTTAACAAATTTAAAACCAAAATCTTATTTTAACTATCATAACTGTCATCACTAAATTGTCTGCATAAAAATTTCACTGCAAACATAACCCCCTTACTGTGTGAAAGTATATGGTTACCTATGAGCTTTAATATGCTTACAAGTGGATTTTGGCTGTTCAGTTTGGCACACGTGAAAGTGATCTCACAGTGACACATCAGGAAATTTTCTCCATGGCAGCTGCTGGTGTGACTGAAATCTTTCATGACTTTCTGGTAAAGATAAACTGAATCTCAAACAGTGGATGCTTTCAAATCCTAAACTTCTGAAAATACTCCCAAGGGCTTTTGACCATGTCAATCATGACTATTTACTTTAATATCTTAACTCATTGAGAGAAATTGAGGTATGAAAACCAAGAGGGTTTTGCTCCTGTATATGCTGAAGGTAGTCAAGACAGGATGTGCTGAAATCATTAAGACCATTTTCTTTGAATCAGCCATTCCATCCTGCCTCATGCTATTGCCAAAGTCAGCATCTCCATAGGAACACTTTTTGTGTTGCAGAGATTGTAGCTACTGCTTCTGCATTGCTCAGGACATGAGAGGCTTGAACACACTGGATAGAGTCCAGCAAAGGACCACAAATGTCATTAAGTAACTGAAGCATCTCTTCTGTGAGGAGAGGCTGAGAGAGCTGGGACAGTTTGGGAAGCAGAATTGAATTCATTAATGCCTATATATACCTGAATAGAGGGGGCGAAGAGGACAGACCTAGGCTCTTCTCAGTGGTGCCCAGTGACAGGATAAGAGGCAATGAGCACAAACTGAAACATGGACCATTCCCTCTGAACACCAGGAAACACTTTTTTACAGTATGGATGACCAAGCACTGGTACATTTTGGCCAGAAAGGTCGTGGAGTTTCCATCCTTGGAGATATTCAAAAGCCATTTGAACATGGTTCTGGGCAGCCTGCTTAAGAAGAATTGTTGTACCAGTTGACCTCCAGAGGTCCCTTTAAACCTCAATGATATTGTGATTCTGTGGAATTCTGCTTACAGACACAAACTCCAGTTTGAAAGAACTGAAAGCTCTGCCATTACTATACTGGAATTCAAAACATGAAATTTTGAATTTCATGGGGCTGAAACATTCAACCTTGGGTCTTATGTGGAGTGTTTCCTTCACACAGGGAGCAGCCTGTGTAAAAGAAATCTTTAGTCAAGCCACCATCTCTCCTGAGATCCTGTAAACACTCACAAGAGGAAAGATCTGTCAGAGAGCATTAAAAAGCAGAAATCTATTTTAGCCATCTGTCTTCTCCCTCTCTCCCTTGACTACTTATCTTAGGAAGAAAAGGCAGCTCTTTCCTGCGCTGGGGACAATGCCCCTAAAATTTACAAACAGCTGTCCCATTGCAATGGTATACAGTATACCTCATTGCAGCAAGAAACTGGCTTTTCAACAGCTCATTAAAACACAGCTTTTGGGGTCAGAGCATGAAATTTTTGTTTATCCTCCAGGAGCACACAAGCATGCAAGAGTATGATTCACACAGAAGAAGGTCTGCCAAGCCCAGAAGAAATGCACATTAAAGTGCACACAGTGCACAGCAGGTTTGAAGCTGGCCGGAGGGTGCCCTTCCTAGCACAGTCACACAGGATCTGACTGGGACAGTGGTCACAATGGTAGGGGAGGCTTTGTTAACAGCCCCAGACAAGGCAAGGTGATTAATCTGGTGATGAGGGTCCATGCAGGAGCTCCCTCACAGAGCTTTTGGAGATGGAGGTAGACACAAGGTTGGTGGCTAACCTACAATATAGGCCCAACCTCCACGCAGGGAACAAGGACTAGACACAGGCTAAAAAAATATTCAAAGATTTGGTGTCTGGATCTGTGCTGAAACAGGGCTCCTGGGCATGTGGGCAGGGCTGATGAGAAGCTGGGCAGAGCCAGTTGAGCCTGGTAGTTCCCTCGGAGTCTGGACATCTTTTGACATTACAAACGAACCAGTGATGGATCTTCCTTGGCCATATGTTGGCCTATGAGGACTGGCTTTATATGTACACAGATACAATTTCACTTGCTTCTACTAATGATACTCTTCCAGATGTGGAATGACTTCCAAAGGCAATCTTTGCCAGCCACTCTGACATAGAAATGTGAACATATTGGTTTCCTGGGTGAGGATTTGCACCCACCTCTAGTACATTTTTACCACTGTATCTCACTTTAAAATTTAGGTTCCTTTTATCTAGGAAGATAACTGTGAAAAACCGGGGAATCACCAATAGTTTTGTTTCTCCTTTATTTAAAGGTTAAAGGTAACCCCTGTTTACTTCTCACTTTAAGCTAGAAATACAGTATTTCTTCAATGTGGTCTTCAAAAATATTTTATGTATTATGGTACAAACAAACCTATGCTCCTCAAAACTCGTTCTAAACTGTATTTAAAAAGCTTAGATCAACAAATAGCGTTCTAAAGCAGTTATTCTAGAAATATGTAGAAATTAAAGTTCTTGTTTTATGAACTATTTTATAAAAGACAGATAATTTTCTCTTATATCCCTAAGGGCTTTCTGACAAGGTTGGATAGGTTGTGCATTGGTTAAAAAATGTGGGTTCAAAACAATACCTGAAAGAGATGGGACCTCTGCAGTGCTGTCACAGCACTGTGGCTCATGGCAGTGAGCCCACTGGAGGTGACCAGCTGCTCCTCTGGAGCTGAGTATTGCCTGTAGAGGGGCAGAGCAATCAGCAAGGCAGGAGGGAACAGCAGGGGCCTGGACTCAAGGTGCAATTATGTGTCACATGGCCTAAAGGGCAAAACTGATAGATGTGAAAAGAGTCCCTAGTAGCTTCAGACTAATTAATCACACAAGCTCAGGTCATATCCTGACATTCTACAACTGTGCCAGGAGGTACAGAAGATTTCAGTCCAGCCTACATTTAAGCATTTCTGAAAAGTGCATTCATCCCATACTGTTCATTTTGATTTCTTTAGATTTTGGATTGCTGCTTTATTAAACCCCATACTTTACAGGACCCAAAATAGGAACCTCACATGAGCAGAGTGCATGGTTAACATCCTGAACAGCAACAAAATCCAAAATACAATCAGCCTTCCATAATTAAGACAGAAATTTATAGAGTACCATTATTTTCTATTTACATCTCTGCAGAACACACTCAGCTGCTGTATTTTATATATATCACAAAATATTTTATTCTACACATTCAAATCATTAATAATGCTCTCCTTTGCCTTTCCCTGCTATACAAAACACAGTTTCTTCTATCCTGCATTGGGTACATGGAGTAAATCACAAAGGTTGCACCAGTTTGTCAGAAGACAAGTTTATGTTCTTGTTCTGTAATGTGACAGGTTGCTTAAGCATATTTAGAGGTGCTAGGTAATTTTCATTTTCCAGGCCTCCAGCCTCCCTTTGATCTCCATATATCACTTTCCAATTCCTCTCAATTCTATTCCCACGTGCATGGATGCAGCTATGCAACAACAGAAGCTATTTGTAATTAACCCTGGATTGAAGACACAACCTTCTTGCCAAGCACCAGCCCTAGAACAGAGCCTTCTCCACCTTTCCTGTTGTGTGGTTAATTGCCACTGGGGCCATGGCATTCCCTGTGAAGTGTCTGCAAGCAGCTCAGAGCAAGGGCGACAATGAGGACCTGCATATGCAGTGGCTGATGACACCAAAATTACAGCTTATTTAACAGCATGATTCATCCAGATACAGATTTAAAAATAAACATACATTCTTTCCATTTGAAGTTAGTGAGACAGAAAGACATCTTACTGAACAAAGCATGTGTCTGAAAAATTCTGTAATGAATCAGGGCTTTCTACCACCAAGTCTTAAATAACTAAATTCAGTCACATCTCTACTCTTACAAGCTACTATTACAAGAGTGCCCAGGAGTCATCAGTGAGGGCTTCAACTTGTTTAGTTCTGTACAGGGTCAGGGGGATAAAAAGGACAAAAGCCTGACAACACAAGAGAAGAGACAACCAGCAGGGAGGAGATGGGAGTGATGGGACAGAGGGTGGGCAGCACAGCTAAGAGGGGCTTAGCCTGGCAGCAGCCTCTTTTTCTGGAGACTGTCACAAGCACCCTGTCCTTGGAGAGCTTTCCATGGTGTGTGATGGAGGGTAATGAGGCAGCTTCACCGAGGTGCGCAGAGAGCTCCTTGCAGGCAGAATGAAAGAAGACACAAAACTGCTTCCTTGAAATGCTATCAAGTGCAGCCTGAAGCTGGCTGGCACCAGTGACCTATCAGGGCTAAGAGATGACATTTTCTGGGAATTATAGGTGATCTAAGGAAGGCGCAGCTTTGAAGTGCCTTGAAGGTGAAGTCAAGTGCTTCACCTTTTATGTGATATAAAAAGAAAAGCCAGCAGTGGGGTGATGAGAGGGAGCAAAGTGACAACCCAATAGAATTATTTTGCAGCAGCATGATAAAGGTCAGGAAAAGGCTGCATCCCTGCCCTGATCATTCCCTCCTATGACCACAATCTCCAAGCTGATCCTCCTCACTACATGAGTACATGAGGCACTTCCACTAGCACTTGGCAAGTTTGATTTTTTTATTCTCAAATTCAGAGCATGTATGTGGTGGAGGCTGTACCCAGGATAAGGAGCATAATAAAAAATGCCTGAAAAATAATAAAAAATTAAAATATAATAAAAAATTAAAAATTCTTTAAAATTAGATATTAATAAAATAATTGCCAAATAACCAAAAGAAAGTAATCAATCATTGCCTTATTTTTAGATTTTGACTCATGTTCTTTATTTGCCAAGAATTCACAAGATAAAGGGGCATATTACTCCAGGAAGATGTGTGTTTCATAATCAAAATTACAAGTGGTAAAATCTACTTAACTTTTAGCATCAGGTATAAATAAATGGAACAAATAAATTCTATTAATAAATACAAGTACTTTGTTTAATTGTGACGGAGTTTTTCATCTTATAAAAGCATTTTCTTTCATGTTCTTTCACCTTTTCATCTCTCAGAATACACAGGTGATGTCATATTCTCTTGACATTGACCTTCTGAATAGATCACTGGGGATCTAATCTGTCATATCCCTTGACATGTCTGAATCCCCATAGGGGGCACATACTCGTCATTGCCCTGTTGTAACATTCCATATCCACACACTGTTTTACTGTAATTTGCTCCCTTTATTCTGTTCTCCAGCTCTTGTTAACAACCTCATGCACTGACTGTTTTAAAGGAAATCCCAGACTTTGCTTCTTAGCCTCCAGCGATGACCAAACGTGACCAGCAAGCAAAGAGGTCTCGTGAACAACGTTCTTCTACATCTTTCATTAATAACCAATAATATATATCACAGATATATATTACATATCATAATACATATCACAGATCTTCTCAGCATTATTTCCTACTGGATTCTTTACACAACATTACTTCCATTTCCTTCCTCTCAGTTTTGCTTGGAATGCACACACACAAAATAGCAAATTAAAAACATCCAACAATCAACGGAACAAGCAACAATCAAAAAAGGCTAGGTGCAGCTGCATGGAAAAATATCCCAGCATCCTTGCACATTTGCATATGAGAATTTGCCTGGGATTCACCTCCCTTAATTTTAGCCATCTAAAAGGCATTGCATCTTAGCTGTTGATTTTGGCTGCCCCTTTAGTCTGTGAAGAAAAGTGGCTATCTCTGGCTATTGAATCATCCTTCCCTCTTTTTGCACCTGCTTTCATGAGGCTCCTGACCTTTGAGTAGCTAAAGGTACACACAGCGCAAAGCCCTGTCAAGAGGCTTCTTCCTCCTGTGAACAGGGCTCCTTCTTGTAGTGCTACTCTACTGCCAGAGTCCTGCATTCAACAGGGATGAATGATTTGCCTTGGTTAAAACAGAAATGGTAGAAAAAGGTTCACTATCTCACTCTCCACCAGACAGAAAAAGAAGGCATTCTTCTTTTTCAGCAGCCTCCTGTGTAATGACAAGGTGATGATTTAGCCTTCTACAGATGTCCTTAAGTGTACTGTGTTCCAGACCTTCCTGAAAGCACACTTACTCTACTCTCTTGTCCGACCACCTCTGAAACAGAATATTTCTGGAAACAGTCCCCTTCACTCAGCAGTTAGTCAAGTCACTGAAACATTTCCAGCTGTAGGAAAGTTTTTCCTGATAAGGAAAACTATTTGGCTGATAAGCCAATAAGCCTTTAAATAATTGCATACATGTGTACAAAACCCCTGTGTTATTTACATGTGTAAGTTCAACAATATTTTTAAAGTAGTAAAATAGCTGTTGAAACAAAATATTTCCTTTCCCAAACCCATAGTTTTGCTTTCTTGTGAAGTTCATGCCTCTTTAACCTAGTTTCACCCATGCGTGCTCCTAACTAATCAAAACCAAGAGAGAAGAAACACATGCACAGCTCTTAAAAAGCAAACAGTGTTCTGGTAAGAACTCAGAGCCAGAAGAAAACATTTTCATATTAATCAAGTGCCGAAAACATTGTTAAAAATTAAAAGAAAGAAAAAAAACCAATGAAAAAAACAGAAAAATGAGTATTCTGAGAAGTTCTGGACAGGGCATGGGGCAGGCTTAACACAACTCCACCTTGACTGCTAGAATAGTTGTGGATGTAGCTGAAATGCACCACAACACAGAAACTATCTCCTCTGCACTTTCCAGGTGCATGTTTAAGGATTCTTTCAGTTTTCCTGCATCTTATTGTCTCCCTCCCTTTTCCGTGGACCTTGATGTCTCCTGTGCTTTTAATTTTCACTTTTATCCCAGTGATAGCCTTTTGAGATAAATTTCTGGTAACACTCTAGAAAAATTCACATTTCTACAAGGGAGGCATCACATCCAGTATTAATTCTTGATTCTATTATTTAGAAGTCCCAGTGAAACTCAGGAAAATTAGAAAATAACAAGGCTTCCAAAAAAAGTGGAATTTATCTTTTAGAAATGCACTGCTGAAAGTGGAGGAAAGACAGATATTTAGATCAAGAATGAATGAGAATTAAGGGTCCAAATTAAATTTTATTGGGCAATTTTGCAACTTATACTTCAACCCCAAGACACAAGATTTTTTGTCTTACTATTATTTTTTCTAAATCTGAGCTCTAAGAAATATTTAAAACATTTTTCTTGAAACTGTGACTTGAACTATGTACTCATTTATTGAATAATCTAGCCCAGAATGAAAATAGGAAGTGTTCTAAACCTAAAAGGTGGAGTCCTTTCCAGTTTTTGAAGATTTTTTTTAGTCTTTGGATCTAGTTTGATTAAGCAACACACAACACAGCTACTATGCAATGTTCCACCACATTCACGCTGTCCTTATCTAAGAAGAGAAAATGTCGTACTAGCTGTTCTGGAATCTGGTTTATGAGATTTCAGCGTGGTTGTTTATACTGGAAGATTAAAGCAAACATCAAAGAGCAACATTAGCCCCAAAAAAGAGGACTGAGAAATAACAAATTATTAATAAGTCTATAATCGGGTGTGGAAAGTTTAACTCATGTCATTGGAAACATTCTTTTCTGCCTCCAGGTGAGAGGAATTCAAGACTGGTTAGGTAGGAATGGTGACAGAGCAAACCTGGAGTGCAGAGCCACCTTCCAGCCTGGCTCCTCCTCCGTGCCAGCCCAGTAGCACCAGCAGCATAAGATGCAAAGGTTGGAAAAGGTTAGAAACATCCTTCAACCTCCATGGATCAGAATAATGCTCACTTACGTTTCTTGAAAAATATGTTTAAGAAAAATTTGATTCCACTAATGGAATGTTTTGAATAATATTTTAATAAATTACCAGAAATATTAGTTATACATTCATCTAGATTAATAAGTAACTACACATTCATCTACATTAATAAACCTCAATTCTATGCTTCTAGCACTATAGTTAATATTTTAAAAATACTCTGATTTTGTCTCACTGACAGTCCAAGAAAAAATGTGTTTGGGTTTATAGGAAAGAAAATTTTCCCTTTACTGGAGAATATATTTTTTAAGTTTAAGGTTTTATAGAAATTAAAGATTTCATTGCACTTGTATTTAAATCTGCCTGGTCTTTAAAAAGTATCACTTTTTTTCAAACCAAAGTAATTTAAAATTTAAAGTCTTGGGGTTTTGTTCTGTCTTCTTTCTTGTGTGGACACTAGTATCTGAATTCATTATTAATTTGTGAATGACTGAGGCATTTGATGAGGCCTTTTCTGTGAATAACAATTTTCAAAATCTTTAAGCTCACATCCTCCTTCTGTAGGTACATGGATGACCTAGAGGTGGCATATTATACAAACATGTTGGTATATTTACATAGGTATGTATTTCTGCAGGTGTATATATAGTGGTGAAAAACAATTTTAAGTGTGACATAAGACATACCCACTTTTGCCAGACAGAAAACAAATACTAAAAGCAGAAATTGAAACAACTTTGATTTCTTGTTCTTCCACTAAGATCTGAGAACTACGTTGATCTCAAGTAGGAATTAAATTCTGGAGCAGTAGAACATAATTTTCAATGTATGTCCAAACACAACTTTGCAAAAAGATCAAAATAATACAAATTTGTCCTTAAACAAAACATCTAAATTTCTCACTGAGAACTGAGATCATGCAGACAGGTTGCCGCAGAATCTCTTGACTGTTAAAATTATTAAAATAAGTCTTCTAACTTTTATTTCTAAGACTGATTCCACTACTGGAATCATCTCTCCAATGCAGTTATTTTTCCTCTTACTGAAATTCTATAATTTGTTACTGAGAAAAAAAATACCACTGAAACGCAGTAAGAGATGTTCAACTTGTGAAGGACAATTCAACTGTCAAACAACTGATTTCACATTGCTTAGGAGAAAGAATAATGACACTTCTAGCATTGGAAATATAAATGGAGTTTGTTGTTGTTTTCAAATTGTGGTCTAAAATTATTTTGGAAACCTCAGAGTACTTCCCCTCAGAAATGTTTTCTTTGTTGAAAGCAAACTAATCCATTAAAAACAGCTTTGATATGACATTTTTTGACGTCCTTGTCCATCAACCATGAAACTGCATGTCATTTACAAGGCAAAATAATTATGAAAAAAATCGGTTTGTCAATCTGCACTGGAATGAAATTACAGTCTTACTCCTGAGCCAGGTACAAAGACACATTTAATTTCAAAGAATTGATAAATACATAACAGTGACAATACTGACCTTTTTCCAGGGCTGACCATTTACTTCATTGCTTTTGCTAGTACAAAAATGGGTGGAAGGAAGAAGTTTACTTAAAAATAAGAGAAATATAATTATTACAGTTCATGAAAATACAGGTTTCTTGATGCCAGCAGAGGGGCTTTTTGACAACTTTTTGTGTAAGAAAAGTATATAGAAAATCCCTTCACATCTTCAAAGAAGGACTTAGTTACAGTTACTCTCAGGAAAGAGTAGTAAGAAAGGATTATCTATAAATTAGTGGAAGAAATATATCTAAAAATAGATAGAGGTGAGACAGTCAAGATAGATCTTTCTTTGCAATTTCCAGAAATTTTGAACATGTGGATATAAATTCTGCTGTGGTATTTGGTCTCAGGTATTATATCCTACAGAACATACTCTGTTCAGTTTACTGATATGACAAAACTTTTCCTTGCTTTTTTTTCCTGCTTATATAGATTAATTTCATACATGTTCATCACCTTTAATTCTAGTTTACATAAAGTACTAGCTAGAGCACCAATTTTATTCAGTACTTAAATTATATGCACCTTTTACTAGGTCACTGTGTTTCAGTATTCAAAGCAAATGATATAATCCCCATCTTGGAAAGAATGGGCAACCAGAAGAACAGCCTGTCATGAATAAATGCATTTGGATCCAGGGCTCCAAGTGCTTGCATCAGCTGGTCACCTCCCATGGGACAAGGGAAGAGTCAGCTCTCCAAGCCTCAGTTCTTCAAATGTTATCAAACCGCATGCTGAAATATGGTTTTGTCAATTTTAACAAGCACATACTTAAAGTACTGGAGATGCTAATATTGTCCATTATTCATATCTTGATTCCACTGTTCAATATATTTGTACTGGAATTTGACCAGTGCACCATCACTAAGGGTGAAGTAGTTCCCTTGCACTGGGTTAGCAGTATGATATGAAGAAAGTAAGGATGACAGACAAGGCTAATGCCGCTACTCCAATGTTTATTAGATGTGGCAGAATACACAAATGATGAAGAATTACAGTGCTCACAGTAGAGAAGTTACTTTTTTGATAACCAAGGAAGACCTCAAAGCAGATTTTTATATGGCATTCTCTCATTTCAGCTGTTTTGAGGATTTATTGAAGCTGAAGAGCGGTAACTTCCTCCCACTGAAGTCCCACTGGAGACTACCATGCACCCTTGCAATAACTGGAGAGCTATCAGTGGAGACCATAGAAGGATTAATTGAGGTTTTTAGGATGAAATCTCTCATGCCCTGATTAAATTCCCATAAATCCCTAACGCAGGACCATCATAGTCCCAAATGAAGTCCAGGTTCACTTTTGGCGAGGCCTTACCCACTTTCGGTCTGGCAGCACATACAGTTTTATGCAGCTACTTACATGGAACAGGAGTCATCCCATCAGCCACTGGTAATCATTGCTTTATAATGTTGTGTGGGAACATTATCTAAAGATGCAGCTGAGGCCAGTGCAAACAGCATTAATTGAAGACAAGAGACTTTCCATGGGCCAAAGCACTTACAACCCAAATAAATAAGATACTAAAAGAGGAGAGAAAGTTAATAAGTTTCATTAATATTGTCAAGTTCATATTAACTGATAAAGATAGGAAATCAGTAACCTGTGTCTCAATGCACACACAGCCCTCCAGCGGATGTGTGTTAATGTCCCCTGGCTGCATTAATCCGCAGGGGATGAGTTGATACTTCTGAATTCCTGCTCTCTGTCAGTACAAGAGCTTGTAACACACATTATTAATTAGGGAAGTTTCTTGGCTTAACCTGTCATGTATCAGCAGCAGATGAGCAGGCAGAGAATGTACTGGTATTGAGCATTAAAAAGAAAAATGGACTAAATTGTTGTCTAAGTTCATGGGATGCATCTTGGTAATTGAACCTTGAGCATGGTACTTGTTAAGTAAAATACATTAGTTTTAAACCACCATTGCATTTGCCTTGACAGTTGCACATAAATAGACCTGACTTGCTAAGCTGCAGTAACTCTTTCTGTTCCAAATAGTTCTTCACATTTTTTTCCATAAAAGAGTACAAAAGTACTAAATTAAACACAGTGAAAAGCACAGTTTTGTTTTTTTTTTTATTGGTAACTCACTCTCTACTTTCCTTCCTTCCCTGTCTATGTTCCCCATCCCTTCTGATCAAGGATACACTGGTCACTCACATCAGAGATGACATCTAGCACTGGTGTGACCAGGACATGGACCTGCTGCCCTCCTGCTCAGTGCCTGAGGCTGCAGTGCAGAAAGTCTGAGTGCTGCTGTTCTGGTAGGAGTCTGAGGTGAAATGGGACAATAGGTAGGACCAGCAGGCAGGAGACACAAGGCAGATTTGGGACTGAAGCCACAGTCCTGAGCTATGGCAGGACAGACACAGATGGGCCAGCAAGCCATGAGAGTGGGGCTTGTCTCTGATGGAGCAGTGACCCACCATGGCCAGGATGCTGATATTGGGTTGGGGTTCGTGTTTCCTGAAGTAAGTTAACCTCTCACAGGGCTCCACTGGCCTACAAGATCTCCTCTCTGCTTTTGCCTTCTGTAAAGTAACATTGGAGATGGGAAACACAAGAAAAAAACCCAAAAGAAAGGGAATATCACATCCTAAGATCTCTACCTTGGACAGGCAGAGGAAGGGGCTGACTGTGAGGTATCCTGCATTTCTTAACCTTAGCCAACATATAAGCCAAATTCCTATCATCACAACCCTTAGATTACATTTATAAGGTCTCTTTCTCTTAAAAAGATAGCAAAAGGTAGTGTGGCTGGGGTTTCTTTCAGCTTTCCACAAGCTATTTTTTAAACCTGGATCTAGCCTTCAAACAAAGTCAGACCTGAGTTTAGACTACAAACACACTCAAATTTCAAAAATTAGGAGCAGAGAATTAGATTCTTTCTCCAAATCAGAATTGCTAAATAAATGACCTGATTTTCTGAAGTTCTTACATGTAACAACTCCCACAGATGTCAGCAAAAACTTTAATTCAGAGTTCAACTTCAGTGCTTTAGAAATCAGGTCACTTGTTCAAGTACCTAAATATAGAAGAGTAGCTGCTTTTTTATTGCTTTTTTTTAATATTTAGGTTTAGGGTTCAAAGCAGGTTATTATTTCAGATCCTGCAAGAGAACTTTGCAAAACTTGTTTCAGGATTCAAATTTGGTAAGCAGACACAAAGCCCAGGAGTGTACAGAGCCATGACTTCAGTCCCCACCCATCTCAGCCTGTTGTTCTAGTTATCCTGCAAAAGACCCTGACAGCTCAACAGCAGCCCCTTCCACAGGTGCTCTTTGTTCACCTTCAGAGAGTTTACTAAAACCCTGAATTAATAGTAAATGCATGACTAGGTACAAGAAACTCAGGCAGGTATTAGGAGTGCCACCTCACATATTAAAAAAGGCATGAGTATGCAGAAATTATTAATGACATGGGTTTGACTGTTTATAATGGTATAATGTACACAACCATAAAAATAAATGGTAAGTGGAAGATTTCTATCTCAGTGCTTTCCTTAGATTTGCCTAAAAGAGATGATTGTTTGCTTTTGTGCATATTTGTGCCTATTTGTGTACTAATTTGCTGCCAGGAAGTAGAGAGATTAACAGAGCAACAACTTTTGCAAATGACAGATCTGGAATCATTAAGCAGAAACCTACTAGAGACATAATCAGATGGGAAGCTTGATATTTTCGGGATGTATCCATTGTGCATGACATGATCCGTATGATTTTTTTTTAGGGTTCAGTAATTAGTTTAGTACTATAGTTCCAGCTGTTGAGGGGTGGTTACTTGTTCTTTCTCTACAGCTGTCTTCTTGCCTCTCTGCTTTCAGCCTAGCAAAACCATGCAGTATTGTCCCTGCAAAGCCAAATCTTTGTTTCTGCCCCTAAACTTCCCTTTATTTGAATCAAAGAAATCATCTTTGGAAGGTCAAAGACCTTAACACCTGAGAAAGGAAAATTACTCCCAAACAGCTTCTTCAAAACAAATTCTTCCTGCACCTCAAAATATAAAAGGCATGCCAAAAAAAAGAGTTAATGTTGGGCTCTACATATAGATTTCTATTTACCTAAATCTTTCTTTGCATCAGTCTGCAAACCTTCTTTCAGCCCAGATGGCCTTCATCTCTAGCTGGAAGACAGGGATAATCCCTGTGGTAGAGAGTAATAAGCATGACTGGCAATGGGTCAATAGTCTGTTTACTCCCCACTTCTTCCTAAGGTCATCTTCTGTAAGATTTAGTATGCTCTTTAATGGTCAGCTGAATACTCATAAATCTGTTGGTTTACTTTCTAGCATACTCTGCAGACAAATTGCACCCTGTGCCAAGTCCATTACGAATACAGACATACGTCATACCTAGCTGGCACAAAGATGGGAGAGAGAAACACTCTGGGTGACTGTGCAAGGTGACACTTGAGAACAACTTCTACTTTGGGGAGTTTTAATAGGAGCAGCAGCAGCAGAGTCTCACTCTTACCACATCTCTTCGTAAGAACAGATAAGGGGTCCGTAAAACCACAGTGCAAATTCTGCAGTGTAACTGCGATTATGCACACAAGAAGCTTGGTTTGAGGAATTTCATTAACCCACTGAGAAATGAGAAACCCAATGTATGTTGTGGCCAGCTGAGGCAGTCAGAATGGCACAACAGCAAAGGGCTAGCATACTGTGTGAGGCAGAAAAGAGAATGGCCTGCAGCAGCAGGGAGCTGGCAGCCCCAGGTGCTCCAGGCAGGTCTCAGATAGCAGCTGCTAGACGTGCATTTCACTGTGCTCCTCTTTACTGCCTCCCCCCACTGCCATTGTCTGTTTTTTCACTCCTATTCCATGCAACACTTGACTAGAAACCTGATGGATTTAACAAGTCATAGAGAAAAGGTTTTTTCATCCAGAAAGACAACCATGTCAAGCATTCAGGTTTTCATATACAAGTACCCACAGACATTCCTGGATTTCCCATTGTCGCCTGCCTCCCAGGAGCTGCCAGGGAATCAGAGAAAATTAATTCCCTTCCTGCATTCTCCTTTCTATACGTCTGTACTATTTCCATATTATTTAAACTACTTGGATGGGTTTCCAAGTGACTGCAACATAGATGGAAAGTTCAGGATGCTGACAGCAGGGATGTTGTCATGACGACAGAGAGGGAGACAGGGTGGTTAGAAACTTGGAGGCAGGTAATTAAAGATACCCAGAAGCCAGGGACAAGGGTTTGATATTGCCCTGTTACCCTGAGGCAAAATTCAAACGAAGATGAAACCTTCTGCCCCATGTTTGTAATTAATTCTTCAAATTGTGCTCTCAGGCACAGGGATTCAGAGTCTTTGCATTCAGCTGAGGAAAAGTACTGTTTGTAACAAAACACTGATTCATCATTTTCCTGTGCATTTTGGTTTCTCTGTTTTTGTAGTGGCAGCATACAACTGGCACAAAATTTCTTGCCAGCTGTGGATGACCCTGTAATTTTTGACATCAGGTTTGTTTGATATCCATTATTCACAATGTAAATCGTCAGTGAGTGTGGTAGGCTGGACACCACCTGCCCACCAAGCTGCACTGCTCCTCAGAAGGATGGCAGGAGTGGGGGGAAGAAAATAAATTGGAGAAAGGTCATGGATCAAAATAAAGACTGTTCAATAAAGCAAAAGCAAAGACCACACACAAAAGCAAAGGAAAACAAAAGATTTTATCTCCTCTTCTCATCAGTAGGTGATGTCCAGCTATCTCACAGGAACAGGGCTTGTAATGGTTGCTCCAAAAGACAAACTTTGTGAACAATGAATGTCCACTCTCTCTTCCTTTCTCTTAACTTTTGTTGCTGAGCACGTCATATCATATGGAATATCCCTTAGGTCAGTTTAAGTCAGCTGTCCTGGCTATGTCCCATCACACTTTGGGTGTGTCTTTCCCACCCCCAGCATACTGGTGAGGGAGGGAATGCTGTAGAGATGGCACTAGTGCTGTGGCAGCAGTTCTCAGCCAGCATGCTGCAGTGTTATCAGTGACTTCCTAGCTCCAGATATAAAGCACTAAAGCACAGCACTGTGAGGGCTCCTGTGAGGAAAACTGATTCCATCCCAGCCAGACCCAATAGAATGAGTCAAAATATTCTGAAAATAAGATCTGTCTGACTCATTATAGTGTGAATGATGATATGATTTAAAAAAACACCTTTTTCTTTTTAAATTACCTGCTTTCTAGGAGAAATAAGATAATCCAAGCCCTCTGCCTTTGGATTGCAAATATAGATGGTTCAGCACAAAAAATAAAATTTCAACTTGCTCCCCTCTGTGTTACTAAGCATACAATTATGCACAGTTCATTTATTTGCATTCATTACGTCCACATGGATACCTAAGTACCCTTGACTGAGACACTTGTGCTGCTACAGGCAGGGTCCTTTATGCTACGTGATTTAGTGACTCTGCAGTTTATCCCTTGTTGCAAAATATGTTCCAGGTACTCAGCTTTCCTCGTGCACAAAGGTGGCTCTAGCAAAGCCTTTGTGGTGCACGGAAAAGGCTGAGAATGAGCAGAATGCCAACTGCAACAGTCATGTCTTCCTGCACTAGCAAGCGCTCTGAAACAATGGGACACAGACCTCAGCAGCACAATTTATCTCAAAGCCCTGCTAACTCTGAAGCTCTGAAAGTAGGAAATGATCAGCAAAAAGTGTGGAAACATCAAAAAATAATATAGCAATAGCAACAGAAGATTCTATGCCCAGTTTTGAATCTGAATCTCCATTTGAACGCATGTGAAACTCCTGCAGGAATGCTTACATTCTCAGCAGTGAGGTAGAATCTAGGGACCTTGGTGAAGTAGAATCTAGGGAACTTGGCACAAATTTTGGATGCATTTGGTTTTGTTGTAGGATGCCTTTCACCTACAAACAGATGCAATTATACATGCAGAAATCTAAACACATGACTATTTTATTATATGTTTGCAGGAAATATTATTGTAGCTAGTGTAATATATCTCATTAACCAGAACCTGGAAAACATAACATGACTGATATGTATGTGATCTTTTTGTACCGAAAGTCTTTTTATCCATTGCATGCTGTCTATATTTTGTGTTGTCTCCACACTAACTAAAAACCTGAAACTAAAGAATAATTGTGAATTTTATAAAAAAAAAAAAAAGAAAAAACCCCAAACAAATAGAAAAGATATACTCAGAAGAGAAAGCATGGTCTCATTTTTGTTTTGTTTAGAAATGTTGAGGTATCAGAGCATATCAGTAGTATTTTAAAACACTGAAAACTTGGACATTTTAAGGAAGATGTACAAATAACCTCAATTCTGCCCTTGATTACTGACACACGTGAAGTCTTTTTTCCATCAGCTGATTACAGCCTCCTTCCCTTGCAGCAAGTAAGAGGCCATTGATTCAGCTCAACACCTGGCAACTTGCCTTGCTTCTGGAGCTAAATTTCTGTTTCAGAGATTTTCAGGGGAGGACAACAGTGGCAGATCCTTTAATAGCAGCCGCTTCATTTAATGAAGGGAAAAGTCTTATTGCTGGAGTCATTTGTTGCCATAGCTTCCCATGTTAAAGCCAGAGAAACCATTAGAGCATCTTTCTATCACAGACCAAAGATATTCATTCAATTACACACATTCTGAGTGCAATGATTTGAGTTTAGCAAAAGTATATCTCCCCAGAAGCTATCCACATTCAATTTGAATGTTCATGCTATTTTTAATTTCAGTTTCTGAGGTTTTGACTTTTAGCTACTGGTTTTCATCCTCTTGTTGTTGGATATTTTTGAAACCAGGAGAAGATTTAGACATTCTGATCAAGTCCCTTCTTGATATTCCATTTGATAAACCGTCTGTTGTGACCACTTGTCAAGCAAAGCGCATCCCACCCTGCATTCCTATTCTACAATTTTTGGTTCATAAGCTAGTTCTCACCTTGACATAAATAGTCAAAAAATACTTTCTGCCTTCCCTTTAAAGGCCTACAATGCCCTTCTATGCATCAGAGTGAAGAGTGCGCACTCCTGGGGAATAAAAATCCCTCCCCCTCTCTCAATCATTCTTTCTCTCTCCTCACCAAGGAAGTCGGCAGCTTTGTTTGTTTTAAAGATGGGCAAACAGAAGGACAGAAAGGATAAAGCCTTGCTCTGTATTACATATCAGGCAAGGGCAGACCCTGCAGCCTAAATCTCCTGGCTAAATCCAGCAATGCATTAATAACACCAGTGCTGTTATTCCTTGCTGCTGGTTGTCTTCACTGCACAAACATACTCTCGTATTTCACAGTTTCAATGTGTTAAAATGTATCAAAGATGTCTATCACTGCAATTTTGTAGGAGATTACTATTTGTTTTCCTGTAAGGCACTTGCGGATTCACTGCAAATCTACAAAGTTCCATTTTTATCCTTTGGTTTCTTAGCAGACAGAGAAGAAAACAATGCAGGCAGGAACCCAAACCATTATAACTTCTAGTTTTGGGTGTTCTGTTTAAGGTGCATGCCAAACAAAATGCAAAACAGAAACAACAAACTATACCAGAAAAAATGCAGTAATTTGGACATGAAGTACAAAGAGTGAGCCCTGCACCCTGTATGCGGCATACACTGATCTCCCAGACTAAAAGAAAGGTAATTTCCTGCCAACAAGGTATTGATCTCCACATTGCACACACAAACATATCCTGGAAGTGTCAGATTGTGGATTTATAAAGTCTGTAAGAATTAGGAGCAAAAATGCGTTTACTGAATTGTTTCAGTACTACACATGCCTTTCAGTTTCATGGTTTAATTCAAATAAGGAACCTATATTTAATAAGTTTAGTGATTTAATTACTGTGAAGTCTCAATGTACATATGCAATAGCAAGTCAACAAGCTTGTATTCAAGACAGGTAAAACTGATCCATGCCACAGTTGTAACTCAACACACATCAGAGCACAGATCAAACTACACTCTTGGTGTTCCAAAAGAAAAAAAAAAAATACGCTGTCAAATCATCGTGTTCTACAGTAGAAGTAGACAATCACATGGAAGACTCAACTATTTAGTTGTTTACTACTAACACCGTGATTTACAGAGAATAAAGTGTCCAATTCCTTACAAGACATGATGTCAATCTGTTGGAATGATTTGACCTAATAGTGTTAGATAAGTCATTCATAATTTACCATATACAAGTGGTATCTTTCTACCTACGAGTGTTCTCAGATGGATCCCATTAAATCCCTTTTCACAGCGGTTGTGGATTTCTTCTGATATATTTGATTATAAAGGCAGGAAATATTTTCAAACATTAGATCATAATTTGACTATAGATGCCCACATGAGTGTCAAACAGTGGCAGTAAAGATAGGATGTCTTCGGTCCCAGGTTGAAATTCAGCATCCAGGACAACTGAAAGAAGATGGAAGACTTGGTTTGTCCTGCAGTAGACCTATTGCCTCCCCAGCTGATGGAGGGATTCAGATGAGATTCCCTAAGGAATCTAAAAGTGTGCCAAAACATTCCACTCCAGATACAACACTTGCTTAAGAACTTCTAAATCAGGGACTGAATTTAATGTTCAAAATGACAACAAGGGACATGGAAAACAATTCCTTGTCACCACAGAGTAATGTGGTCCTTGTATACGTTCACTACTCCAAACTTTTCTAGGAAATAATGAAGACTTTTAATGTTCTACTTCACTGCTTTATTTGCAGGTTAAAAAGACTTGTAATCATTCACAGGGAAATCTTGGACCCCCATAATCAAATTTGGTTATGGAGACAGGCTAGTACTGTCAGGATTATGAGATTATTGGGATGCACTGTGCTGTTTTCAAATGCCAGTGTCATTCTCCTCCTCTCTCCTGCCACTGTTGACAGCAACCACGTGGCGAGGCTCTTCCCACAGTGCAAGATGGTCATCCCATTTCAAATTGCAGGCTGGACTTAGAACATGATCAAAACTGTGTGTGTATGTGCATAGCTGCACAGCTACGAGGGGCCTGGGGGGCACATTCCTAGGTTCCTGCCTGTCCATCCACCCACCTGCCTGTGACTATGTCAGAAAGTTTAAGATAGTTATGTTTTCCCTTCTGTATTCTCGAGCCTTTCTACTGGTTTATGCAAAAATCCTTGAACTGCTATTCTAATTCCCCTACTTCTTCCACTAGGTTATATCTTATGGTAGAGAAGTAAAACTTTCACAGCTTGCCGGTCCTTGGTGAAGAATAAGAGTTGTTGCTTTTGTAGGTTTCCACCAGTAGGGGAGAATGAACAGGGAACTCTTACTGCCTCAGTCGCAGGGGGTAGACACAAACCACCCTGTGTGTTTTTCACCCACAGAAATTAATTTTATCATCACTTTTCTACTTGTCAGGTTTTAGTTTAGCTGGTATGCACTGGGAAGAAATCTGAACGACTGGATTCCTATTGGCATAGTAATTATCGTCAGGCTTCTGTGGTCTCCAAGAGTCTCAGTTGTCTACTGAGACTCTACTAAGTCTCTGTCTACTCAGTTTCTCAGGCATCTTTTGATTTTTACAATATTATTAATTCAGAACTAGCAATTCCACAGCTGTTTCAATGTAAAATTGATTAACAAAATGTCATGCAGATACACACCTTACAGAGTACTGCTAGTTTAACTATAAAAAGAAGTTTGATAAATCTTTAGCTTTGTTTCAGGAGTTGCTTTACATCAATTAAAAGCCCACTAAATGCTAAAACTACTTCCAAGAATGTATACCATGAATTGATCTAAATATACTACTTTGATTTTCCTTGCCATCTGTCAAATTATAGACTTTCAATCCATTATATGGAATGTATATCTGGTAATATATGTATATTACCAGATAAGTCATTAAATAGAAAAAAATATTTCAGAGTTGACATTGCTATCTACAAAAGTCAAACCTAGTACAAACAAGTACATTAACCAAAGGGAAGTGAAGCACCTCTGATTAAACTCAGAATCAAAGCATATTCAGGAATGATTGGTAAATGGTATTATTTGCATGAACAAGACACATTCAGAATGCGACGGCAGGAGGATAACAGAAGTCTGACATAACTGGTCTTACACCAGAAGCAATAAACTGAGGGAAGGCACAGTGTAGATAAAGTAATTTTATCTGGTAGCACTCCAGATCTGGAGCACCCACTGCCAGTAGCAGCTGAAAGTTATCATTTGCTAGTAGGCATTTCCATTTGTTTTAAATTCCCTGAGAGTAACTGGACACAAAGTTAGGAGCTCAACTTACTTAAAAAAAAGAGACTGCGGATAAGTGTTAGAAGTATAATCTCATTATTATTAATTCTGACACTAGAAAAATATGGGAATTCATAAATGCACCAAAAGCACTGCATTTTATGTGACTTACTACCCTCAGAGTTAGAGATGATGAAAATTAGATTGAATGCTCTCCTGTATATTTAGAACAATTTTGTTAAGTAAGTTTATGCCAGTAAAATTTTATTGTGTGGGGTTTTTTTTTGTATTTCCCTGTCCTTTTAAACTTCGGAATACAATTTCAATTGATCTTAGTATAATACATTTTTAAATAAAAAGTAGCATAAAGGATCAGAACAATTATCTTCATTAACTGGTTTGGAAACACATCAATACTCTAGAAAAATGCATATTATTATTTCCATCAAACATGAAAAATCTATCAGCTCCTCTAGCTCACTTATGTGCCACAAGAAACAACAATAGACCCTTGGAGTCTGTCAAATCTTAGATTAATAATAAATGAGCATGAAATGATAAACAGAACCTTTCGCTGTTCTATTGCTGAAGATTACTGCAGGGTAAATACTAACAGGAAACTGAGCAAGGTTAAACATACAGCTTAATGGATACATTATTTACAACCTGAAAATAAATCCAAAATACACAATAAACTAAAAGGATTATGTTATGAACTACAGGGCATATGTTAAAAAAATAATGTGTTTTGAAACACAAATTAAATGGAAAATATTTTAAAATAAACTAATTGTCAATATTTAGTTGCAGAAATGTTCAGGGAATTCAGAGTTGTCTTAGGCTGTACAACTAAAACTTTTGATTTGTTGATGCTGCTGAGGTAGAGATATGTGATGATAAGGAATCAAAATGCTATTTTGGAAGGTCAGAGGACCTAAAATTTCAGCACAATTTTGGTGGAGAAAATGAATTTATCCAAATCAGAACTCATTCAGAAGAGAGTCCTTGCTATAGTCATGCTTACAGAGTGACAGATCTCATTAGAATTTATCTTTTAGAAAAAGAAGACAACAAAATATCTTCTGACACCACATTTGAATATAGCCAACTGAAGGATCATGCATTTAGGAATCTTACCTAAAGGATTCATGAAAGCAGTGACAATAAGGAGCATCTCAGAGTCCCAGTACAAAGTTAGACAAGCCATACCTTCATCCTGTCATGAATAGGACAGCAAGCAGAAATCCATGTTTAGAAATAGGTATTTGAGGGAATATTTTCCTTTGCTTAGCACATAAATGAAACTACTAGTAATCTAATAGTAGTAATCCCTCATATTGTCAGAAGTCTGTTGAAAACATGCCTCATCCTGAAAGTAGCTCAGTAGCACTGAGTTGCCTGTTTCTTATGTGTGAATCAAAATTATATAAAAAAAAAACACCACTTTAGTCTCTTTCTCTCTGACCATCTTCATGCTCTGATTTCCTTAAGGGAGGTTACCTATGGTTTTTGATGCCAGAGAGGGACCCCATTGTAAACATTAAGTGTTAATGTAAAATGCATATTCAGGAACAGATCACAGCTTGAGAAGAACTGGAAATGTACTCCTAGATTTTGCAGCAGTGGTGGGCAGAAGATTGTATAAAATGCCAAGAGGATTGCATTCAGATTCCTGGACAGTTTCTTCTATTGGAACTTGCATTTAGGGGTCCTCCTTAGAGGAAGAAGGAGAGGCAGCAGGGTAAGGTCTGTTACTAATGGATGCGAGATAAGCAAATAATCATCATTCCACCAAAGACTAGATTGGAAATAAGGGAGCGTTAATTAATCTACTCCTAACTCAGCTGTTCCTTCACTGCACCTCTCCTGAATATACAAATATAGTCCTTCCCCCATCCAGGACAAAGGCTTTGGGTTGGATGGCACCTTAAAGATCATCCAACCCCCCACTATGGGTAGGGACATCTTCCACTATACCAGGTTGCTTAGATGCTTAAGGAAAGGAAAGATCCTGGGAAAGAAGTCACCTCACTGAGCTTCATGGGCAAAATCCTAGTTCTATAGATCAAGATTTTCTTGGGTTTCCACATAAGAAAAATCTTGTTCCTCTGTTTTAGAGTCCTCATAAAGTTACGTTGTCATTTTCTGCAATAAAGATGATAAAAAGTCCATCTCAATTATCACTGGAAAATAAATATATTAATATCAACAACTCATCTTCCCTGCATGTTGGGGAATATGAAATAGGAAAGCCCTATAAATATGATTCCTTAGCTAAAGACTTTGAAAATATAAAACCTATAAGCCAAGTTGAAATGAAGGCGAACTTTGAGATCTGAGATGCTAAGCCATTAGTTACTGAACAACTGAAAAAGACAATAGCTTAGCTGACTGAAGAAGCATCTTCCTTGATTGAACAATACCCTTGGCAAATAGGGGGATGCCAAGGGTCCAAAGGTTGGAAGAACCTCACCAAAGCAGGGAAGAAAAAAGGGTCTAGGAATTAGCTTTTAGGGTTTTAAATGTAACACATATGGTAATATTGTAGTTCTTATAGGCTGTATGTAAATTCCATAGGATTCCTGTCTTATACCAGTTAGTTAGTGTAAATCAGAATATTCAACACAGGAACAGATATAATGTATTGTAACAGGGACCTAGCCTTCTTCGCTCTTCTACCTCTCTCTTGCTCCTGCTCTCTTATTTCCACACCTCTCTCTACCCCTCCCCATCTCTCTCTCTCTTGGGGCATGCTTCAGCTGTGGCTGGCAGCTGAAGCAAAGCTCTAATACCCACAACCTATGCAATAAATCATGTTTCAAGAACTGCATTGGACTCTACAGATCTCTCATCCCCGCCGTCCCAGACCTCACCACCACAGTCTCCTACACGTGCAAGAGCCAGGCTTCATTCCAATGTAAGGGAATATGATAAAGTTTGATATCCTCATAGCTCAGAGACCCAAGTAGGAAGAGCACCAAATAGGGATGTGTGTCTTCTGGACTATTTGTCCACCACATTAAAAATTTCTATGAGTAAAGCTCAAAAATAAAGATAGCCCTTTTCTGCTTGTTTTGCTGCCAAAATCTCAGACCGTTTTATGACCAAAACTAATGATGCATCATTCAACCCAGTATCTTTCCTTTCTCAAATACAACCATTAACAGACAATCATAACAAGTTCCCACAAAATTATTTTTTCAGTATAGAGAAAAGGCAGAGAGAATGGATATCACTAATCCATCATTATCATTTGTATTCCTTGCACAGTTAGCACCGTGCTTTCAGCCTTTACATTCAGCCATTCTCCTGAAGTTTCTACCATTTTCCCTCTCTTTTTCTGCATGGTCCTTGTGTTGCCACTTACTCCTGGACTATTGTTGCATTACCTGGCTGTACAGAGGAAGTTAACAAACTCAGCATGCCTAAAACCATACAAAAAAAAGGAGCACCAGGAGGTCCTTATCATTCACCTCTGGCAGGAATTTCGAGCTTTGGTTTTTTTAAGCCCTCATCTTCTTAGCCCAGTGGCCATTGAAAGAAGCAAAACAGCCAACAGAACACCACAAAATATATATGTGAATTTTCAAATCAGCTTGCTAAAAGGTAAAAACTAAAAACCTCAAGTGCTTCTCTGCTTGATCACTTTGTACCTTTTTTATTACTGCACAGGTCCAGGCCTTAGGAGAGTAGACAGAACTAAGAGTGAATCACAGCTTTAAATCACCATATTTGGGGTTTTAATTTTTCTTCTTAATGTAAAGATGGTGGATGGATATTAGGAGGCAGTGACATAATTAGTGAAAATCATACCAATTATATCGTTTCCATTAGTCCTCTACGGTACATTCCATTTTGCCACCCCTATTACATGCTTATTTCTGTAACTCCAGGAAAAAGAACATTCCAGATTCTCCTACATGAAAAGCTTTGAAACAAATTGATTTACACACAATGGTAAGTGTTCCTCAGCACCCAAAAAAAAAAAAAAAAAAAAAAAAGAAAAAATAAAAAGGCCTAAACTCTGTCACCAAGCGTGTTTCCTCCACATTGTTTCACCCTTCGTTTCCTCAGGGTCCCTCCTCCACTTTCTCTCATAGTTTTCAAGAGCAGTCTCATCTCAGGGCAGCTATTGTGGACTTCACCAGCAAGAACTTACAGTCCTCTCAAGAATTACTGCAAAAGCTTTTATGTGAAATGCCCAAATGCCTTGCAAATATCTATTCACTAAATTCTGTTGCAGTCAGTGACATTATATTATCGCCATCTGAGAAACAGGCAGGTTAAAATAAGGAGAAGGTAACTCATCTTCCTGAAGTTAGAGTAGAAGCCACAGGTATATTTTAAATATCCTTGCTGCTCTCTGATAAGAGCAGTACATTTTCTTAGCCCACCTGCATTTTTGGTGCTTGGAGTGTTCATGGTTCAATGAACATCCAAATTACCAGAGTACTAAAGAAAAAATGGCCTGGGATACTGTTTAAGTCTATCATGGGAAACCTGTTCCGTCCAATCATAAAAAATTGCTCATGGCAGCCTGGTACTAGTAGAAAGACTGACATTCAGTGCCAGTCACTATTAGGCAGAGGCCTTTAGTTCCATGCTATAATGTCAGGCATCTGCAGAAAGAGTAAAAACCATCTCTACTTTTATATATTGTTCAGATCAGCACACTTGCAAATGGGGAAAAAAAAAAGAAACCACAGCAAATGCTGTATGTTTTATAAACCTCAAAAGCTTTTTTCTATATGCTTTTTGCACACCCAGGCACTCACTAAATCTGGCCCATCAGAAAGAATTCACTTGAGGGACTGTCTTGTTGTTTTCTATCAGGAACCAAGAAAGCAATTTTCCAGAGAAGATGGAAAACCCACGCATTTCTTACCAATATTTGACTAAGAACAGAGCTACGAAAAGAGAAACAATGGGAGTCACCCCCTTATACTTATCACCAGGCCAAGACTGCCAAAGTGGCAGTCTCTCAGCATAATCAGATCATCAGGCTGCTCTACAGTGTGGCCAGCCTTTGTTTCCTTTATGTGCTTGTTCATTACTTATCTGTGCTGAAAATCAAAGCTTAATGGCTGACACCCATTTTTAATGAATCAGTGTGACAGATAGAAGGCACGTGATCATTACTGCCACCCCAATATATGCAAACATTGCTTTTGTTCAACTACCCTCTCCACATCACTTGATCAAATTGGACATGTTTCTTGTGGATCATACACCTAACCAATTTATAAACATCAGCTGTTTCAGACCTAGAGGTTTTCTTTGTAGTCTACATAGCCCAGTAATAATAATCTGCTTTCTTTAAATAAATAATAAACAAATAGAAACAGAGTGAACTGAGTCTAGTGAAAGCTTTAAAGATGGTAGAGCTTGTTTCTGCCTTTGCTCTACTTCTGTAAATTATTATGCTGCAGCTACAAGGAGAACATAAGCCATTATGACCTGCAGCATTTCTCCAGGGATACAGTACAAAAGTGGTCTATCAGAAATGCAATCAATTCCAGAGATGACTGCTTCCTGCACGCTTCCAAGCTGCTGCTTTATAAAACAGCTCCCCATAAAAGGAGCAGGAAATGCATGACATCGTTTAGCAACCAGTCATTAGAACTTAATGGAAGAGGATTAAAGTAAAAAAAATGCCATGCCAGACCTTTCCATACATTACCACAACCTTTGAGAGGAGGAATTGGTGACATATTGGTAGAGCCTTAACCCTTTCCTCGGCTTTCAGAGATGGAAACATCCCACAATCAAATAAAAATCTTATTAGAAGGATAAGTCGAACAAAAATAAAACCTCTGAATGAAAGTGGAGTCAAAGGTTAGATTTTTCCATTTTTACCTAAAAACCCCTGGGGGAAATGGAAACCTGTTCCCTAATCTTGGTTTCTCTGACCTGTGTTTCCTCAGGTGCTGTACCATGGCATTTCTGGTGTTTTAGCAGTTGTCTCATTTCTAGTTGCCTACATGAAAGTGCATGTGCCCTCCCTCTTGCATATGCTTAAGGTACAGTGAGAGCAAACCAAATAACCTCTGTAATTATGTTCCTACTGATTTATTGTGAAGACATTTTTTATACTGAAAACACCTGGCGCACAGTATCATGTGCATTGATAATAATTCTAGCAAAGCTTTTTTCTAGAGCAAAGCAAGTATTTACAGCTATAGCAGAATGCTGGTGATGAAGTCATTCTTATCACAATCAAAAGATAACTTGAACAGTAGAAATATATCCATCTCTTGAGGTTCATCTCTCTCTAAATCACCCCCAGAAGGTTCTAGGAATCTTTCTCCCCTCTGCAAGTTTTGAAACCGACAACTGCACAGTGCTGATAAGCAATATCTGTATAAATGCTTTTTCACCTATATGTTAAATTATGTAGCTAAAAATAAGCTACAGATCATCTATCTTTAAAAAGCATATTACATATCTCTTAATGTCTCTTAAATGACAAGTCTTTGCACTGTACTAAGCCAGAAGCCAGAGTAGAGGTATGTTCTTTTTTGGCAACTTTTCTGTCTCTCTCACCACACAAGCACTTGGGAGCCAGAGCACTGCCCCCCATGCAAATGATCTGGTGCATGTCATGGTCACACCTTGTCATCCCATAGCCTGAGGTCACTGCCAGCAAAGCGCAGTTACAGGAATTCAAGGTACTCAGCTGGTAGGAAACATCTTGTAGTACTCTGAGAAGTGTTGACTCACAAGGTTTGTCCGACTCACATTAAATATTTACCGTTATTCGTTACTTTAATCGTTCAGCTGTAATAAAAAGTATTCCCTACAGCCATGCCCGGCTGTGATCCAGCCATACTCCACACCCAAGGTAATGTCAGCAAGCCAGCAAATGCTGTCTCCTGCCATCTCCAGAGCAGTGTGGCAAGGACAGTTGTCTAACACTTGGGAACAGCTGCCACTCCAGGACCAACACCTCATCCAGAAGGAGCAGCTGGGAAAAGGTGGAACTGAAAGCACTGCAGGCTGGGTGAAACTAAGAAAGCATTCGGGCCATTTCTGACTATTAGATCAAGAAAAATGCCTTCTCCCAAAGCCCAAAACTTTAATTCATCACTCTAAACCAACTGATCTTCATTTGACTCAGAGTTTGACAATCCTCTTGTGGTTTTCACACAGCATCACCTGACTATACCACTTCTCTAAGGACAACGATCCAAATCTCCTACTATTGTAATCAGACGTATCATTCCTCATGTCATAAGTGTCAAATCTAGTGTTGCTGTTTATTGCTAAAAAATTGTCATATTCAATCCAAAGATAGATTTCACTACTATACAAAAACATTCACATATATAAGAAAAAAAAAAAAACTTGTTCCTCGTGCCAAAAAAATTACATAAACACCAAGACTAAGAAAAGTGAGCTATCCCTCAGCTTTCTTCCTTTTTCCTAACTGCACATTCACTGCACTCAGCTTTTTTTTTTACACCTGTGAAATTATGCAACATTACAATGATTGTAGTAAAACTTAAATCAAAATGAACATAAAATATCAATAGGAAATTATGGCTGCTTCAAATCAATACCCTTTATTATTGCAGTCATTTAGAGTTCAGGTAGACTGTGATGCTGAAAATCACCTAAATGACTCATTTAAAACTTCTTTTAAAAAACACACTTCAATTTAACATGCACAGGTTTTTGAGAAGCATTTCTAGTATGGAAATCACCAGCACCACCCACAAAGGTAAAATTCAGATCTAACTGTCTGTTCAAAGATCATTTTTACAGTGTTTCTTATATATATTATTTTTTTAATTATATAGGAAAAATATAATACAAGAAAGAACATAACACTTCCTCAGAGCAAGGGCTTACCTTTAACAATGTTGTGCCTCTATCAGTGGTCACAAGGTGGCATGTAGGGAAGAGAAGGGAAAGGGAACCTATGGGATCTACCCATTTTCAACAGAGATTTTCCAGTTCTGGCATAACTGGTAACCCAGTGAGTAAACGTCAACAGATCTGTCTCCTAAGCATTTGTCCAATCTGCTTTTACACTCACCTGAATTTCATCCATATGAAACATCCTTTGACAAGGAGCACCACAGGTTCACTGTATGCTGCACAAAGAACCATATCATTTCCTTTGTTTTAAACCTGATCCAAATTAATGCAGTACCTAACTCTATGGGATCTGTATCTGAAAAATACAATGACCAGTTGACCTCTAGCATTCCTCTCCATGCCACTCAGAATTGTGTGGGTCTGTGTCATACTTCCAATAAATCATTTATTTTTCAGGTTGAAGCATTCACCTCAGCTATGCCATATTGTACAGTAGATAATAGGAGTGCATTTGTAAAACAAAATTATTGATGTAGAGTCTCCAGCACCCTCAGCAGGCTTTTTTCTTCCAATTAGTATAAAATTGGTCCTGCAGATTGTATAGTCATTAGCAGTTATATTGCACTGGGCATGTTCCAGAATTGCACTAGGCATGTTCCGGCATGGGCTGGCTCTTTTTCCCATGGAAAAAATGGAATTCAGTTCAGGTGCTCCAAGACTGTCCTCTGTTTGAAGCAAAGTGCAGTAAGTGAGGATAATTTCAAGATTTATTTCAAAACCACATGCCTGATCTGAACTAAAACTGGTAGATGTACCTTAGTATTCCTTACACAGAAGCTGCTCCATTACTCTGAGTTATCCTTGTCACTATGCACTGAACCTTTTCCCCTTTAAGGACATCCTTTTTGAAGATGGAAGGACCAGAATTGCACACAGCCATCAAGGTGTGAACAATCATGAATGTATTTGCTTTCATAATGATGTATTTTTTTTCTCCTTTACTCCTTTCCTAATATTTCTATTTGTTTTCTTTTCATACTACTGCTGAACACTAAGCGGACAATATCATGGTCCTCAAGGTTTCATTCCTGAGTGGTAATGGTGTCTCAGAACTCAATATTTTATGTTAAGTCAAAATTTCTCTTCCCTGTATATATTGCTATACATTTATCCATGTATCTCATCTTTTCCACACATGTGAAATCTAAGAATAGAAACATCTTGCATAGCACAAAAGTTAATTAATCAGCCCATTATGTCCCACAATGTTCTTTTGAGGTATGTAAGCACTATTATGTCCACTTAAACACAGTTATATCAATTTTTCAAGAGATAAACACTTAGAAAGCAAACACAGACTAGGGGGGAGCTTTTCCTCAGTGGAGCAATGAATTCCCCCTAAATTTCTCCTACTTTTAGTAGATTAAAAAGTTGCCACAACTAGATAGAAATCTTGGAAAACCCTTCTGATAGAGCTACTTCCAGCACAGATCCTCCAGTTAATATGCAATTTGGGACCACTAGTATCACCTAAATAACATATTATAACCTTGGGTTATCACGTCAGAAAAGACCATCCAAAAGTTAGTTATGCTTTTGAATTGCTTGGCTGTTCCTTACCACTTGCCAGTAGCAACCTTAGGAAGGACGTCCAGGTGCTCCAGACAGCAGCATTCTCTGGTAATAGTAACTCTAGTTCAAATAAGCACAGCTAAGCTCCCTCTTTTTCACACTGAGATATTAAGTTTCTAAATTTAATACAAAGCTGCTGAATTTTAAGAATTTTAATGCATAACACCAGATGATAGGCTCTAAAAAGAGAACTCTTGAACAGAAAAGAAAATATAAGAGACATTGTAGCTCAGATCTAAATTCTGGCAGGACATAACAGACATCTTAGTCAGCCAATACATCAAACTTTTTACGGGAACAGCTTAACTAAAAAAAACGCTCACATTTTAATTTCAGATTTTCAATTACTTGGTCCAAAAACTTGCATTTTAGCTTTTTTCTCTCTCTCTTAAGGAAAGATTGAGAGATATAAATCTTCCAGAACAGAACACAGACCCTTGACAAGGAGGATATTAATCTGAAAATCATGAGATTAAATATATTTCATTCATCCTATTATATAAAACATACTTATTGTATAATTTGAATATATATTATATATATGCATCATATGGATGCCTTCTGGCTTCATAGGGTTGGCATTCTCTCAGGTTGCATATCCTTCATAAAAATGAAACCTGGAGAGCTTTTTGAAAATGAATGCTTAGATTTTCCAAACTCTGATTTAGGTCTTGCAAAGCAGCCTTTTGAGGCAAATGTCCTCCTGCTTGGCTTTTCTCAGCATAAGCACTTTTTACCCCATGTGATAAAAGATGATCCAGTGCAGTGTGGATGACAAGCATTAAGGTGTGCAGGTCCAAAGCACTGTGGTTTTAGTGTGTGCATATTTGAACTTCCTTCCCTCTGTCAAGTGTCTTTGCTTTTCAGTCGAAAGGCTTGTACCTTCCTCTATAACAAAAAGACACCATGCAAAACAAGACTGAGCACAAGGCAGAACCCCTTTAGGCGTCAGTGAAATTCTTGACGAAACTGAACTACTGGGGCAATCAAAGCAATATCTTATTATCTGCTGAGCTCTTCCGGCCCAGCCCCCTCCAACCTGTGCTTCAGCAGAAGGGGGGCTGAGCAGGACCAGCCAAGATCTGTTCAAGTGCTTTGCCCTGTGAACCCTGCAGGTACATCAGAGCAAGCTGCCGGTGCAGATGAAGTCATAGCAGGATAAAGAGAGCTAAGCCAGCACAGATTATATCTGTCACCATGGGCTAGACATTGCAAAAGGCACCTTTGTGTGAGATTCAGAAGTCATCCTCATCAGTAAGGCAATATCAATTCAACTATTGTATCCTAAGCCTGCTAGGGTTATGTCCTCAAAAATTGTGTAAAAAAGTTCTGAAGGTTCAACTCTGCATCCATACTTGAAGTCTTTTCTTTGAAGGAGTAGCTGTGGGAATTTCCTTAGAGAAGGATCTTCTCCAGAAATTTTATCTTGTACAATGATTTCTTGACCTAGAGAATTGTGTTCCAATATGAATCTCTCATTTTCACTAAGGAAATGTGATTAATGTAATGCTAAGACACCACTAATTCAGAAAGACTTCTCATCTCATTTATTTTCTTTTTTCAGTCTGTTGATTAAAGATATTTTGTAGCCTTAACTTTTTAGATTAAAGTAATGGTTCAAACAATTGAAATGAAAATATATTGTCTGTTTTTTAGTCTGTAGGAATAATATAATCCATTTAGCCTTTCATAAGTCCGCATATAGAGAATAACAGAATTTTAGGAAGTGTATTAATTAACAAGTGTGTCTGTGACTGTACCTAATACCCACAGCTACAATATATACCACTGTATATCCAAGCATATAATACCTGGATGAACTCCAGAGAATACATGGGAAAAACCTATACACTAGAGCTAGTATATGATGGAGAATCCTCTTAAAAGGTCACTGGCATGGAACTAAACCTGTTAAATGAGGTTTTACTATGCTCCATGGGTGTGCTTTGAAGAAGGTTCCGTTATATTCAATTACTATTGATTCATTAGGTACACGGACTGTAAAGCTCTAACTAAAAACCTTTTCTTTCCCTCTTTGAAACCAGAGGGGAACCTTAAATAGATTTACTCTGGAAGAAAAATAAAAAAAAAAAAGTGATCAAAAGATAAATTAGAAAAATGGTAACCCAAACTCCCTGGCCTAAGTAGCCATGGTCACCCTGCCTTTCTGAGATGAAGTAGCAGATGATGCACCTTCCAAAGCTCTTAGATTGCTTGTCTTCAGCAAGAACATGCCTTGGCATGTCCCACAGGCAGATGCTGCTTGCTCACACACTCTGCCCCTTCTGTCTCCGGCAGGACAAGGTCCCAGTGCTGGGAATCCAAGAGAGAAAAGAGGAATACAGAAAGGAAGAATGGCTTTATTTGACTAACCAGGCTTCTGACACACTGACTCAGAGAACCTTTCTCAGGCAGGGGGAGGACTAGCAAAACACAGTGCTGGGAATGGGTCTGGCAAAGAGGATTCTGCTGCCTGGATACATTACAAAAGCTAAGGGATAACTGCTGGATTGCATTGAGCTTTCATCATTCTGTGGATGAGGTCCAGCTTTTACTGGTGACCCAGTGGCCAGACTGCATAAACCCCAAGAGCCTTTCCTTGTATAAGGTTCTTTATCCTCTGGCCCCGTCCCACAGCATTTAAGAATTTAGATAGTCCTCCAGATGTTACTGCATCAGTAAAAGGCTTTGCCAGCTGAATTGAAAAAAAAGACTCCAAACCTACCCTGAGAGAGTGAAATACACCTCTCTCTAGGTAGCTTGCTACTTCATGCTTAAAAGCCTATCACCTCCACAACTTAGCCTTTGATAGCCACTTATAGAAATAATAAATAGACAGAGGTATTTTAAATACTTTATACCTTCTGATTACCTTGCGATTAGTAGCTAATCAGAGACAGTACAAGTCACCTTATCCTTCCAATGCCTTCCCATGTATTAGTGAGTGGCCAGACTCCCTAAGGACAAAAGAACATCCTAAACACTGCCAGCGCTCTCCAAAACAATAATACACCCAGGCCTTTATTTCTAATTTATGCACCTACCAGGGTCCCATTTGTGGTAATTCACTAGGCCAGGATTGAAACTGTAGGGAGGCACTTTTTTAACACAGACTTCTACAACCGCCCTGCTGTTGCACTTCTTGCTGAGATGGAGGCACATTCAGGCTGGACCAGGGCTGTGGTGGCTTGGGCAGGCACAGCCCATATGCCCCATTTAACCCAGTGTGAGTGGCGGCTGGCAAAACGTCAGTCCCTGCCCAAGTGATGCTCCAGCAGGGCCAGGCTCCTGGTCCTACAGCCTTGCCCAGTCACAAGCCATTTCTTTTGAAAGAAATGTTGGTATTCAATAGCAACAGGAATTTTGATTACTTACTCAAGATATCTTTATGGAACGGAAAATTCCACCTCTAATCTCCTTTAATCAACCTACAAAGTCTTACAGTGTATATATCTGTATACGAATTACTGAGGTCAATTGACTTTTCCATAAGGATGTCCTAGACTCAGTTGATTTTAGATAACCATTTCCAATACAGGTCTTCTGTTCTGCTTCATCTTTTTGAAATTTCCTCCTCCTGTGTGATGGAAACAAGCCCACGAGTAGCAATATGTATTTTTTTTTATGCCTGCTACATCCAGTGCTGTAATTGTGACGGTTGCAGCTTCATCAAATTCCTCTCATAGCAGCTACTTCTGCTCAGCCTCCAGCAGGGATCCAGACCAACCTGCAGGTACCTTTACACATGACTAAACTACCACCAGAGGCTGCTGCTTTAATGAGCACTAGGTGCAATTTAGACAAATCCTGGTCTACCCTCATTTTTATCCACTTAAATATGTTTCAGCCTGTCAAGTGAACAGAAAGAGGAAGCCATTACTTTTGTAAATGTAACTAGAAAAGTGTCAGTTCCATTATTTACATCTGAGTTGGGTAAGGTAGAGGATAATGTATGGTAGAGACCCATTCAGCATGGAATGGACTAAACAACCCACTGAACTCCATTTCATCAGCAATTTACTGACTTTGATTTCATTTTCCTGCATCAATAAGTTTGGTTATTAAGGCACATACCCCTGCCATGCCTCTGAAAGGCCTCAGCACTGCTTTGTACAGCAATTTCACTTCCCCAACCCTGAAAGGATCCTATTTTCTTCATGTTGAGGATATGTTCAATCTAACTTAAAACATCTGTGCCCAATAGTTTATATAATGCCAAAAACCCTGCTCCCCAGCTCCATCTTCAACAGCTCCCTATGGTCACATGCTAAGAGGACATGCTTCTCAAAGGAGTTCTAAAGGCCAAAAATATAATTTTTATATAATTAATTTTCAAAGTCCAAACAGCTTCAATAGGAGTTAGCTAAATCACTGCACAATTATTTGAAAATTCCCTGTTTGTCCTTTCTTGTTACTTTATGAGTAATCAAAAAAGTCTTAAAACTATACATAGTCCAAAGGAGAAATTTAATCTTGCAGAGTTTCATTTCTGCTAATTGCTAAAGCCAAAAGGAAGTCTGTCAAAGGCTAATAAGTCCCCAGCATCTTCTGAGACGTGAACATACATTATCAAATAAGATTATGCCTTACATTTGTCCTTTAGATGGCATTCTATGAATAAGGAGTATGCTCTGGGTAACATTGACAGTCAGATCTACTCTGGTGTATATTTCCATATTTGCACTTAGGCTAATGAAAATGCATGAGTTACACCACTTGCAGACATTACTCTTTGTCTTTAAATGCTTATTCCAAAAGCCTGAACTGACCTAAATCTTTTCAAATGGATCTACATGACTTCTCTGTAGATTTCACACATGGCTTACAACTGCTATTCTCTGTGTTCTTTTTGCCTATATATGTTACTTGGTTGATAAAGTAGAGTCACCTAAAAGGAATGGTTGTTGCTTACTGTCCCACAGACTTCACTGGTAGGAATTGTTTCATATCTGACTTCTCCTTTTCTAGGTCTACTGATGTGACTATATTTAAATAATGAGTTCTACAAACCAAAAGCTCATCACAAATTAATCTGAAATAACTATGTATAATTAATAATATTTAAAAGAGCTAATATTATTGCCTAATAATCGAAAAACTATCAGGAAGTCTATAGCATGTTACCAAATCTTGTATGTAGTCCTTCACTAAAGGTGATTTTTGGCATAGATTCCCTGAATGCTTTCCCAGTCAGTGATTTTATTGACATGGCTTTGGTAACCAGAATTGTAAAGAGAGTTGGACTGGAAGAAAGATCCATGGATGTAAAACATGAAATATGAGACAAATTTTTGAGGAATCAACCAGCTTGGATGAGAGAGATGTAAGTACACTTAAAGAAGAAAGTTCAAAATATATTGGGAGAATATAATATAACAAGGGGAAATGTCCTCTTTAAAATTCAGGCTAGTAAAAGAAACTATGGGTTGCCCACCAAGAAAGACAGAAAAACCACAATGTAAAGAACCCCAAAGGCTCTCGAGCAAACATTCAGCCTCAAATCAGGACCCAGTCATTACATACAGTCTTCTAAAACAGGGACAAATGGTGGGAATACACTTCCAAGAGGAAAATACAGAATATACTTTGCCTTATCTCTCATTAACGTGTTTCAACCTGTGAAAAGAAATGTATTCTTCGAGGCTATATGAATGTCTAAAGTTGATGCTAAGCATGTGCCAGTGGGTTGACAGATGGCATTAAATATGACATTAGAATTCCTGTCCCCACTCTGAAAGGTTGCATAATTCTGAGTTGTTGGGCTGATGTAAAAAAAAAAAGTGTAAAATTACCCATAAGATTAACTCTCTCTTGTACAGTGGTGACTTTCAGTATGACAAAAGGGTATAAAGAAGTTGAACTTCAGCATATCTTCTGGGACTCAGAAAAGGCTGCACTGTCACTTGTGCCTTGAAATGAAACTCCAAAGCAGTTATTCAAAGAATCAGCAGTTCTACCGTCCCTGATCATTGTAATTGTGCACTGTGCTCGGAAGCATAGAAGACTTCTCTGCAGTGTAATATTTTCCAGAATATTTGCCACAAAAAAAGGACAGATTGCTATAAGTGCCACTTATCCTAGCAATAAAGGCCTCTAATTCTTACATCTCTTAGAATTTCCTATCAGTGTTTGATAGTTTTGACTCTCTGACTTCCCAGCACATTTTGAGCAGGTCTTTCATCAATCCCACTTCCTGCAATTTTTAAAAATCAAATATTGCTAGTGGGGGCAATCTTAAAATGCAGTGTGTTTATGTAAAAAGCACTCTTATATCTATGGGACAGAGGCATTCAGGTTCCTTCAAGCACACCTCTTTTCCTGTAACCTCAAAGAGTGTCAGAAGAAATAATGCAATAACAAGTTTCCAGTAATGCAGGAAACAATTTTCCACCTCTTCTTAGAATCCAGTTACTAAACTAGGAAGGATAAAACAAAGATTTATAGGATTAAAAGATGAGCATCATGCAAAGAAGGAGCAATCAAAAATATGTGTATTCAGCAGAACCAAGACAAATTTCATACCCTTCATAATCCAGGGAAAATTAATTCAAAATTCAAATTGGATTATACGTATGTATCCATCTGTGCGTTTGTGTGCATGTGAGCCATGCCTCTCTCATCTACTCCACATCTGATTTTTCCTCTCTGGGATTCTATTTATCATTACATGCCATGGCTGAACCATACTTTGAGAAGCTTGATAAATGCCATCTGTTGCTATCCAGTTAGTTACCTCTATGCTGGTTAAATGTAAAAACATGCAAGCCCCAAAATTTTTGGCTGAGCACGTGTGTGGTTCCTCAGGCTGGCTGTGTATCTTTCAGTAGTCTAAAAGGGAAACATTTTCAGTTTGATGTGCATTTCACCGTGAGCACATGCAAACCTGCCCTAGAAACCAACCACAAAACAAATGGATGAGGTAGAGTCTTTTCAGATGGGAGTTTTTTCATTTATCTTTGGTATAATCATAGCTGAAGTTTGTCCAGGTCTTGAGAGCAGGTATAGACTTACTAAAGTCAGATAGAAGGTGGATCTGAGTGAGTAGAAGTGGCGAGTCTGCTTTCAATAGCAGAACTAGGCATGGACATCCTGAGAGCAACCTGAACAGACACACCCATCAACTTGAGGAGTTGCCTAAACCTCACCAGAAGTAGCTGAAGCAATAGCCTACCTGCCTGATCAAACCATACAAGAGGAAAACCATTTAAACAGTTTGTCTGGCATGACACAAGACAACTGATAAACTCAGCATACTAAAAACATGAGTTTTTTTAAATGACAGATCTTGGTTGCAGCATATCCTTGTGCAAGATCTTGCTTAACAGGGAGAAGAAACTCAGTCCAAAGATGGAGAACCCTTATCTCTGTTTCCAAAACTCAGCAATGCAACTAAGGATTTTAAAGGAACAGCTGTGAAGAATTCTTATAAATAATATTTGCGGCTGCCTTTAGCCTTTGACAAAATGTCAGCAACAGAAAATATACTTCATTCTTCACTAGCCTATCTGTACAGAGAGCACACCTGTGTTACTCATGTTCAGCCTTCCAGTCACCAGCAATTTTTGCTTCCTCAGTCTGCAGGAGAATGATTGCAACAGCAGGAGGTAAATGAGACAGAGTAGTCAAAGAAAAAATGAAAATGTGTGAAAACAATGTTAAGCATAACAGTTCAACACATACTTTGCTCAATATATATGACAAAACTGCTTTGAGATTTCCTAAAGGTCTAAAAATCTTTAACTCAATTTTATACTAGACAGTAGAGTATGAGAATAACAGTTTTTATCTGTAATCCTGCCTTCTCTTGTCAACTGAAACAAGCTGAGATTTAATCCCTCTCTGACTCCTTTTTCTCAGATGTTGTTTATTGGGTTGAATTTATGTGAAAACCAACAGAAATGTGAGTTTTATCTCCCTTTCATTGGAAGTGCAAGCGAATTACTTCATCTTAGTGTCCAGAGTCCTAAGCCAGTCAGTAGTAAATCTGCCTTTCCACTGAAATCACCTTTTAGTAGCAATCTCATAACTCCTGAGGAACATAAGTTATGAGAAAGCTCAAATCTGTGGTAAGAGAAGGTATCTGAGACCTCCTGTATGGCTGTCATAGGGAATCAGTAATTGATCTAAATCAAGTGCTGAAGGAGAACTGTGGATGGGTTCCCAGTAGCTGATGCTCTCATTGTAGCAAGTTTTGATTTCAGGGAAACTAGAGGAAATGAGGTCTGTATTTGTATTTGCTACTTTGAAAATGTCTGGAAAGTCCGCTTTACTCTTTACCATGCTTTCAAATGCAGTCCAGGTTCATCCCAGGCTCACTTTAAATTTAATTAGGATTTTGGTAAAATTAAGTTTCTGCCACAGGCGATGATTAGAGAGTGATGCAGAATCAGCCTTTTCAAGTGCATCTCCCTCATTGTGATTAGAAAGGGGTGGCTTGTATTCCTAAAACAAATATCCCAGAAACAACAGTCTGTCCACTGGTTTCATAGCAGCCACAAGTATTTAACTGAATCACTAGCAGCATTCCTGATGACAATACTCCTAGCATTGCACAGCCTGACTGGCTGAAGGCTCTGTTTCCACTTCAAATCCAGGATTTCACACAAATCCTGTGAAACCCTTCTCTAAACTTTCCTGTCACCATCTACAAAGAGACACCAGCCTGTGTACTTTTAATACAGGCCACCCAGCCCCCCCTCATCTGGCAAAGTAGGTGTGCTATGCATGGAGAAAAAGAGTGATTTTAGTCCCCAAAGAAAGACTATTTATAGAAAGATGTCAGGGAAGCTTGATTTGGATTTCAGTTAGGGTACAGAAAATAAAGTTCTCTGTATGATACCATCCATCCCTTTAACCAGGGCCATACAGAATAACACTCTTATCTTCAATGCCTAATTCTGAGTTCAGGACCTATGCAGGAAATTCCTCTTTCTCCTTCTCTCTTCTAGCAGAAGAGCTGATACCAGCTGATGTAAGATTTATTCTTCTCAGAAATCCTTATCAGAGAGGCTTTCCCTGCTAAACCCAGGGGAAATCCAAGAGCAATTCAATTTGTGAAAGCAAATGGGGTCACTTATCAGCTGTAACCTGATGGAATTGACAGGGCATTGGGAGCACATGTGTACCCCAAGGCATCACAGTTCAGATTTTCTAGAGGACAGTGAAGTTTTTCCTGGTTCCAGAGAGGACAGGGTTAATTTTTGTAAGTCCAGAGGTTGCTCTCTACCACCTCGCCTTATTTCTGGGGACCGGCAAAGGGTAGCGTGGTGGTAGTCTGTGTATTGCCATTTTCCACATGGTGAGCCTTTCACATGTGAATTGTGTACCTTTCTGTAGTGGTTATCACATTCGCCTAATTTTCATTTTAGTGGAATAGGATTAAAAGAAAAGCAAAACAGGTTCAATTCAAAAAAACAGAAACAGTTAGATTTATTAACATACAGTAAAGGAAAAACAAACAAAAACTAACTACGAAACCCTCTCAAAAACAAACCCCCTCCTCCCTAATAACAATCTACTTTTCCACGAAAACAATGCAAAGAGACAAAACATCAGAACTCTCAAGTCAGTAGCACTTAATAAAATAGTCTTTCATTCAGTCTTTTGAGAGAGACAAGTCCCTCCTGATTCTTCTGGTAACTTTCCACAAGAGACACAGTCTGTTTGTGGCTTCCAGCTCTTATAAATACAGCCCGCCCGACACTGTATCTGTGAGCTTCCCAAAATGTAGCTTTTTATATGACTACATAAGGGCTTGTGGATTTAAAGCACGAGGTTTCACTTTTTAAAGATGCACAGCTTCACAATAAAGGACTT
>WBMY01009908.1:0-35961 GCA_013397315.1 Donacobius atricapilla | reverse complement strand
CCAGGGCCATCTCTCTCTCTGCGGCATCCGCCGAGCTCAGATGCCCTAGATCGCCCGGCTATCCGGAGGGCTGGCCCTGATCCCGGCCCCTCGGCCCGGCCACGGCTCCCGGGGACTCCCGGGGCCTCCTGGGGCCCTGGGGCCCGGGCCCCCTCCCAGCCCGGCCGCGATGTTACCTCATAGCTCGGAGCCCGTGGAAAGAGGGCGGGCCTCCCAAGATTCCTGTTTTTTAAGCGGTGTCCCAGGGGGTGTACACTTTTTACCTGATTGGCCAGCTTAGCTGTTAGTTCCAAAATGGATTAACAATTGGTTTTTCCTACCATTTATGCTAAACCAATACACTTTCTCATACACTCTTTAATTATTGTTGTTGCTGTTACTGTTCATCTGTTATTTCATTGCCATTTCCAGTAATTTGTTCTTTGCTTGACCTGTGATTTTACCTTTTGTGCCCCAATTCTGCTCTCCAGCCCTCCACAGTGGGGGAGGAAGGGGCCAGGGGGAGTGAGAGAACAGCGCAGGGTTTGAGTGTTTCAGAAGGGACACTGAGTTGGGGAACACCTTTCCTAAACCACAACAAATACTTACCTTCAAGTATTTCACAGATAGATGATTGGCTCTTCCTCATTAATGAATTCAGACTTCACAACATATTGTCTTGACAAAAGGATAACATTCAAATATTCAAAGACAGTAAGTAGCAAAAGAAGTTGTCTGAAATAATTTATGTGAGTAATGTTCTTTAATTAAGTTTAAGGTCCTTTGAGTATAGGCCTGATAATTACAAAGCCCATGCATAAGACTATAAACATTTTTAAAATATCTACTTAAGCAATACTAAGAGTCTGATACAAATATAAATGTGAAAAAATCTCAGATTTAGTATCTTGGTTCTGTTCCTTTCTGACATCCACATTCATTTGGTTGTGGTTTATCCTCAGGAATTTCAAACCAAAAATTCTGAGACCTTCTCTGACGACAGAGGAGAATTTAAGATTCTAGCTATAGTTATGACTTTCATCAATTTCAGTATCATAAAACAATACTCATTCTTTCTTTCACAGTATTTTCAGGCTCTAACACACTGTCTTTTTTCAAAGCTTCCCTCTTATTACAGAGATTATGGCCCTCTGTGAACCTCTGCTCAGAGGATCAATTACTCTCCACAAGAGTGATGAGGAGCAGTGGCCAGCAAATGGTTGTTAATAACAATGCTGCAGCACTCTAAGAGGGAGAGAAACCTTCTTTTAACCGCTCATTGTAGAGAAATATCCAGAAATAGGCATCTCCAAAATGTCCAATATGACAAACTGAAACAGTCTTAAAATGTGCTGGGTAAATGCTGCTGATATACACATTCTAAGAGAGGAAAGTTGTTAACAAGAGGCAGAGCATTTTAGAGAACATGGATGGACTTCGCTTGCTGGGCTGCACAACGTCCTATGAAAAGAGATCCAAAGCTCTTGTAGTTGTGGCATGAAAAGACACTTTAAACACAATGATCTTGATTTGTTCAGTTCATTTCTTTTTATACCGGTCAGATCAGGTAGTTGCACCTGTAGAAATGAGGGCCAGATCATTACAGTCTCCCCACCTCCAGCCATTACTGTGAGCAAAGAAAGGGTTTATTCCTCCTAATGAATTGTTGGAAAAATTTTCGAAGTGAAAATCAGATCAAAAATATCTGTAAATCATCTCTCTTGTCCTCACATTAACCTGGTAGAATTGAAGACAGAAGAACTATGGTCTCCACCTGTTCCCCAAGGTACCTCAGGAGGGACTGTGCTGTCAGAACAGCATGCTAACTAAAAATAAATGAGTAAAGAAGAAGAATTTGCTCAAGAATTTTCCTAGACTGTTAAAACCAGTGGGAAATGCTTCTTCAGAGAAATACTCTAACAAGGAAAACCACTTCTGCAAAAGCATCAGATTTTTCTAGGGGAAATGTCATTTTATGCTAGGAAAAAGACATGCAATTTTCAGTCAGGAGAATAAGTGTTAGTTTTGTGATTGCCCACCTGGAGGGACTCTATCCATTAAATTCACTACTCACTAGAAGAAAGGAAAGAGGTAAAAGCAACCCCTCATGAAGCTGCTACCTTCTGCAAACATTGTTGTCTTCCACACAGATATTGATTAAGGCCCTAGATTTTCTTCCACATTTTCTGACTTCTATAACAGTTTGGGGTTTTTTAGTTCTCATTATTTTTGTTTCAAATAAAATTTCCTAGATAAACAGATTTTTGTAAAATCTTAAAATCCATGCTGAGTCAGTACAGCAATATCTTGCAGAACATCTTTAGGAAAGGATCTGCTATTACAGAAAACATGGTAAATTAATTTTAGTGAATGGTTTCCAGGGTCTGTTCAAAAGCCTCTGGTTACTGGGTAATTCACAGGTGACATTATTTCCACCCACATGGATTTGCACCAATGTGAAAGGTTAATTTTCATATAAATTACACAGGAAATGGAATGTCACCCCCAGAGCTGAGGAAGAAGTAAGTAAAAGAAAATGCAGATGAATGGAATCACCTGAGAGAAAATAAAGGGTAGAATTGAAGTAGGATATTTCAGTTCGTAAAAATGCTGTAGAGATCACAAGACTTATCTCTTCCTTGCAGAATTTCTCTTCTACATCAATATCAAGGTCCAGATTTCTGTCCCCATAATGTACCTTTTTCCAAGAGGAAGGCCCAATTTTCTGAGCATATTTTGATTTCTTTGTACATATTTGTGAATGGGTTGCTACATAACTCATGAAAGTGTAGTAGAATGTCGCACATTTTCTGTTCCTTCTACAGCAAAATGGTGACATGATTGTTGTAATGAAAACCAATCTGTCCATGACCTTAAATACTTACATTTTGATGTGAAATTGAAAGAGGAGGAAAGTAGGTTGTGAAATTTATCTTTTTCAACTTAGTACATCCAGGACAGAAATGTATATCAGCACAGACTGCAGAAGATGGCATTCCTTCAAGAGGGAAAAATCTTTACTTCCAAGATCCTGAAATTTAGTGTTTCGAATGTAGAAAGAAATAATTATGAGAGTCCCAGTATATTTGCAATCAAAGCTACCTCTGAAGAAAGAATTGAGATAAATGACAAAGAGCTGTGTGAGGCAGGCAGGAGAACTGGGAGTAAGGGAATTAAGAAGCAGTGAATAGCAAACATCTGCAAGAAAACTGCTGATTTGTGGCTGAGCAACTTCTTGTACTGAGCCAGATGGTTCATTAGCAAAAAAGTATGGGTAGATGCCAAAGCAGCTTTAACTCTGCAGTGACCAGCACCGGTACCTATTGCTTCCAGGAGCATTGCAGAGGAAGGGCGCTCCAGAGATGTGCCATATAGTTTTGTTAATATTAAGGCTGGCAATATTGAATCATGGGCATCCACTGCAAATTCTAACCTGTAAATAGCCCCCCAAACATGCATGGAGTCTGGGACATAAGGCAGCAGATTATTTTTAAAGGTATAAGAGATGTGCTTTGTAGGAGCATCTTATTGCCCTTTGCTGTTACCCGTCATTTTATGACCTCTTCTCACCATCCACCAAGTTTCACAGAATATGTGACATTTGCTTCATGTCCAGTTTGTTCCATTTTCATTCCTCAAGGCATTGGAAGTTCTCTTTCCATCTACACTTTTACCTTTCTCTCAGATACTAATATCAGCTATGACAAATGTTTGGTTTTTCTTGTGCTCAAGGTAGAGACTTATTTTGCTCTTTGTAAATATAATACACTCTGAGGCCAAATTTTCAGTTGCTCTTTCCTGTCATCTTAGTCACAACTGTGGTTGAGTGAGTTTGTTTGAAAATCAGGTCCACCCAGGCTCATACAAATTCTTTGTGACAATATTTGAGCACCTGCTTTAGAGCAAACAGAGAGATTGTTGCCCTCTTTCACCTCAAAAACATCAGCACTGTAGATTGCCCATTATAGGAAGCTCTGAGAACACCTGGGTTTGTATCTCTGGGGCCATCTCTGTGGAAATCAGGTAATACTTCATGCCACTCTCACTAAATCTGTAAAATCAATCTGTATTTATACCTTCCCAAGGCCACCTTGCAATGAAAAGAGCTGTGGAGTGAAGGACAATGGCACTAATTTATAATTACAACCCTCTTCCCAGGATGATGGGGTACATAAGCATCCATCAAAAACAAGTAAGTGCTTAGTAGATACTGAGTCAGGTTTGTAATTTCCCAACCAGCTGGCAAGGACACTCTTCCAATGGCTGAATATGCTTTCTCCCATGCTGATAGCTTTGTGCTTAAGGCTAATATTATATTTAAAAGTATACTTAGCATTACATCAATATAATTCAGTCTCTTCACCTTGCTGGAGACATCTGTCCACAGTATATATAGCTTGGAAAATTTGGCTCCATCAGCAGTGATGATGTTTTCTGTCTCTATTCTGGAAGTGGTTATATCACTTCCAAGAACCTATATACAAACCACCCAATATAGCTAGCCAAGCAAAAAAAAAAAAAAAGCCTCTCTTCTTTCTCCACTCTCCACTTGAAATAGAGTCTCCATTGCCTCTGGACATTATTCCATCATGTACTTTCTATGCCATTTTCCATGCCATTTTCCTAGAAACCCAAATGACAAAACTCACTTATATTCTGCACACACTACTCAGGAATTGATCTCAATCTTTCATCTTAACAAAATTCTAAAATCAGAAAAAACATCCTGATCACATGTAGCTGGTCTTCCCATTGTCCACTGAAAAATCAGAGTGTCATTTGAATGTGTCTTCGTACACTGCTGGTGGGGTCAAAAAAACTGAGTGCTGAAAAACCACCATAGCCACTGACCATCTGGCAGTATTCTGAACTCCAGGTGTTGAAAGGCTAAATTTCCTGCTGCCTTACCTTCACCCTTCTAGTCAGAGGGATACACTAAGGTCCTTTGATTAAAATTGTGGATATAGACATGGAAAATTAGAATATTTCACACTTCATCAAATATATCTTAGAAGTGGATTCATATTTACCTGTCAGAAAGCTATCTGGGTTAAGACATCACTACCTGCCTTCCCCTTAGGATATGGGATTCCTTTGTGATTTCCTCTTTTTGCGTCTCAGCTCCTGTTTTTCACTAGCTGCTTCTCTGGGATTCAACCTTAATTCAAAGACATTTCGGGGTTTTTTATGGAAGTGTCTAGATGTGAGAACAGATACCTTTACTTCATCCTTGAGAGAATCTATCCTTAACTTCTGCACCACATGATCTAAAGGTTTACAGTGTTGTATGGTCCTTTGATTTCCTATTTGCACTTCCTCTGATAGCTTGTGTTATTAGGCTCAGCTTGAGTTTAGAGAAAAGCCTTGCTTTTCTTCCCTCTCAATGCAAAAGTATTTCTTGCATCTGTGGCCTCTGTTTCAAAGTATTTCAGATTAATCCTTGCTATTTTTCAAACAGCATGTACTCCAAACCTCCCTGCGATACTTGAACTTAACTGGAATTCCCTGCCTCTGTCTATACTCTCAGGAAGTTTCCCTTCTTCCTTCTCACCTCAGTCCTACACTCGAAAAGACAGTGGCGGTTTGATCCTGGCTGGATGCCAGACACCCACCAGAGATACTCTTACTTATCACTCTCCTCCACAGTGGGCAGGGGAGAGAAAACATAACAGAAGGTTCATGAATTGAGATTAAGGGCAGGAGAGATCCCTCACCTATTACTATCATGGGCATTACAGACTTGACTTGCATAAATCAATTGAAATCATAACTTTGACGTCAAAATCAGAGCAAGATAATGGAAAGCAGAATAAAATCTTGAAAATACCTTCCCCCTCCCCCACCCCTTCCTCCTTCCTGTGTGTTGTAGAAGGCAGAGGGACGTAGGCATAGGAGTTATTGTCAGTTCATCACACACTGTTCCTCAGGGCGAGGAGTCCTTCTCCTGCTCCAACATGACAGCTATCCCCCCTCCCATGGGTGACAGTTCTCCATGAGCTCCTCCAGAGCCCTTGCTATGGGTTACAGTTCTTCACAAACTGCTCCAGAGGGGGTCTCTTTCCATGGGGTGCAGCTCTTCAAAAGCAGGCTGCTCCAAGATGGGTCCCCTATGGGGTTGCAAACCTGGTCCAGCCTGGACTCTCTCCACAGGTTGGCAGGTCCCTGACAGGGGCCTGCTTCATCATGTGCTTTCCACAGGGCCACAGCCTTCTATCCACTGGCTCCAGCAAGGATCTCCTCCATTGCAGGGGGATCTCTTTGTCACCATTTACCCCCAGGGGTGCAGGGGCAGAGCTGCTTCACCGTGATCTGCACCATGGGCTGCAGGGGAATCTCAGCTCTGGTGCCTGGAGAACCTCCTCCCACTCCCGCTCCACTGACCTTGATTTCTACAGAGCTGTTCCTCTCACATATTGTAAATCCTCTCTTCTCTGAGCACAATTACAGCTGCACAATAATTTATTTTTTTCCTTCTTAAATCTGTTATCACAGAGGCATTACTATGATTCCCAATTGGCTTGGCCCTGGTCAGTGGTGCGTCTTGGAGCTGGCTGGCAGTGGCTTTGCCAGATATGGGGAAGCTTCTGGCAGCTTCTCACAGAAGCCGCCCCTGTATACCCCTTGCTACCAAAACCTGGCAACACAAGCTTAATACAAACCCAAATATTCTTGTTGGTTGCAGATGTTACAACCTTGCTGCTGCCTCCTATACAAGGAGTAGGGTGTCAATAAATGAGATAGTGGTTGTGGTTAAGTGGCCTATTGCATCCTCTGATATATGTCTGAAACACTCCACCCTCCCACCAGTTATGCATGATAGGTTGGCATGCTTGGCACATAAAGAGTTGGATGTTCTTTAAAAACAGTAAAGATCTCTTTTCTTAGGCATCATACAGTTAGTGCATCAATCAGTAAACATTTCTTTGTGCAATCAAACTGAGAAAATAGCTTAGTTTTGCTATTCATATTTTGGGATAGCACACAGCATAATTTATTAGGATTTGCATTCATGGTCCTGTATTTGACAACTGATTTGCAGCTCTGAACCCTCAATACACACCTAAAGATAATCACCAGTAACTGTCTTGTTATTGTTCCCTTGCATGTCAAGGATGTTTATTCATGGGCCTCTGGTTGTCTTCCCATCACTTTAGCCCTGCTCTCAAGTCACTAGATCTGAGTCTGTGTCTTCACCTCTATTTCCCACTGTCATTATAGAATAACCATTTGTATTGCCACCCGTCATCACTGAGCTTTGATCAAAACTAAAGTCACTGTCTGGAGCTGTCACTGATTTTATGTTCTGGAGACCAAAGCCACAGAGCAGCTCTTGGGGACCCTATTTTTGTGCCATGCTTCATGATTTTGATATTTCAAACACATCTGTATAACTTTGGCTCTTTGGCACTCCAGTCCTCATCTATGCTTTCACCCTTTCAACATACTTTCCATTAGCTTCATGCCACAATCTGTTTCACAGTTTCTCATTTTTACTTCGCTGCAGTCAAAAACAGAAGCTGCGAATCCTCTCCTGCTCCCTGCTCTTACATCAAGGACGAGAGCAAAGACAGTCATTTCATGTTAAAATGCCATTACTACTGTTGTGAATTTTTTCATTCCATCCTTTTTAGAAATACAGGACACTGATGCAGCAATGGAACTGGTCACTGTAGAAGCACCTTAAATGCTGAGATGCCAGGGACACTGATGCCATCCTCCAATCATACATTTGGGTTCAAAATGCATCTTTAACCTTTGTCCCTCTCACTGGTAGAAGAAAGAGAAAGAAAGAAAGAAAGAAAGAAAGAAAGAAAGAAAGAAAGAAAGAAAGAAAGAAAGAAAGAAAGAAAGAGGATAAGATTCATTTATGCACCTCAATATGTAAATTTTTTTTGAAGATGTAGCAGCAAAAAAAATGCAGAGACAGTTTAAGAGACAAGTCTTATATCTGTTCAATCAATATTAGCATAGTGATTTCATATATAAAGTACAATAATTTAATCTCTTTTAACCAGTAAATCAGATGGAAATTTATCTGTTTACAACCAGTGGGTAAAATATTTCATCATTCTACATAATCACAAGTCCACCTATCACAGCAAAGATAAATTCAGTTGATTGAGAAACCAACCATTACACAAGAAGATTGAGTACATGAGTATGCAGAATTGGGCATACTTTGATCTATAGTGTCTTTATCAATAGTACCATCAGAATACAGAGTTGAGATCCTGCTGGCATGTAACATGTGTCTGTGTACCCAGTTTGGCTGTGTATAGTGGTCAACATATATTTTCAGCAAAATGTCTTTCATACATACCTACAGTGCCCTTCAACTGCACAGCACAGCAACAAAGCTAGTGGTAAAAGGAAATTTAATCCTATATAACATCTATGATATACTGTATAGAGAGATTCTAACTACAACTCTCACTGTCCCAGATACATTCACTGTACACAGCACAAAGAATATAAAGAAAAATATCAGTCATGTCTAGACAGGTGTAAATTGTGGCCTTACAACTATTAGCTGAATATCAGATTTAAATATAAAGACCCCATTGTGTTGTATTTCCCTTTGCTGAGTAGCCATTTTTGACTAACTAACAAAGACAACTTTTTCAAAACTTTGCCAGGAGCTTTTTTTGATGTATTTGATGACCAATCCCACTAGCCTAACATGTTGGTGGTTATGCTCTGCAAAAGAGCAATCCACCACTGGAAGTGTCCAAGGCCAGGCTGGAAGGGGCTTCTGAGCAATCTGGCCTGGCGGGAGGCTGGAACCTGCTGGAGCAGACAATCTTCAAGGTCCCCTCCACTCAAAACCATTCTAAGGTTCCATGAATGTCTGTGGACACTTCAAGCACAAATTCAGTGGATCTTTCATCTACAAGAACATTTTTTCTGATAGTAGCAGAAGTTGCACAGGTATTAAGACACCATTAAACTCTGCCAAGGATCAGCTTCAGAGGCAAAAATAGTTCTCTTTAAATAATCTCAGAGTAAAAAGTCAAAGCCTCTAAAACTGGAGCCCAGAAGAGATTCCATAGAAGGAATAAGGGCATAATTTTCTCTTTAAATCTGATGAAAACTGTAAGAAAATCACATCTCTGCTCAGTTTCACAGACAGGCAGATTCAGCCAATCCACCTGAAAATATCACAAGAGTCTAAGAGTAGCAGGACAATTCTCACTGGCACTGAAAACCTGAGTTTCTAAAAGGCTTTGTCAGTGAACAAAAGGAGATTTGTCCTTTAGTCTGACAAAACCAAGAAGACTGACAACACCCCTACCGGCACAGATGTCACAACCCATTTTAGAGTGAAGACTACAGGCAGATTTAATATTCTCATAACATACCATATGTTTTGATCCATCTTGTTTTGTTAAAGGTACATGATGAAGACATAGAGTCTCTAGTATTATGAAATATTGGAGCAATGCAGGCGGTCAGGAAGTCACTGTACACTTTTATTCAAATTCATTCTCTTTCTTCAAGACACTTAGTGGGAATGTCAGTCATATTACCAGTTTCAAAGGACACTATACTATCTGTTGTTCAACAAGTTGGCTTTTTCAGGAGACATATTTCCATTTTTGTAATGGCCTGCAGCATTGTGTGAAGCCAAAATGGCAGATGGTCTCACAGTTATATTGTTGTTTCGTTCCCAAACTCACAGAACCAGTTTTGTTCTAACCAAGATGTTTATATTCTTTGCTTATAAGAGCTATCTTGGGCTAGCTTTGTCTTACTGTTCACATTTCATTCCCCTTATTCTTAACACTGCCAGTGTGAGAATCTGAGTGGGGCTATTAGCAAACTGCCTTCACGACTCATATTTTTGCACCTGCACACAGAAGTCGGTCTCACATGGTGCATGGCAAAACAAAAATTTTGTCTTGGTCAATTTCACATGCATTTGGAAAGACTGTTCTCATCAAAATACATTTCCCAGTTAAAATGTATTTTCCTAGTTTAGGAAATAAAAATGATTAATTGTCAGGTCCTAATTCTTCTAAAATTTTCTGTGATATAAATGTTGTTCTTGCAACAATTTGTCGTGACATTAGGAATGATTTCATGTATCAGAAAACAGCTAGAGGTAAGAGGTAAAATATCTCTTAATTATTTATACCTAAAGCAAAGCAAAAACATTAAGAATGTATTCTTTTTAAAGAAGTAAAAATGCTTGTGCTTGAGACAAAGAAAAGGCACATCAGTGTTCCCACCTTCTTGTCCAGATCTCAGTGATTCTTTCAAATGCTGTTTTACTCAGGTTGCTCATGCAGTATGACAGGGACTCACTCCCTGCAGGGGCATTGGCAACCCTCAGCAGTCACCTGTTCTGTGTGAAGGGTGATGACAGCTAAATGTTGGTATCTGTGAGGGCTGGCAAGAGCTACAAAAGCCTAACCAGCAGGCAGTGTTGACTGACTTCCAAATTCTACCACTCCCCAGGGACTGCAAAATATGGGAAGTGCTATGAGGAGGTGAATCCTTTCATTCAAGGTTCTCAAACATACATCATCTTCAGGTAGTTTTGCTCCAAGATCAAGGCAAAAATAATAATTTATGGATTTAAAGTTAAACAGCCATTATATAAAATGCAAAAGTCATCAAAGGAGCTAGCACTGAAATTCCAGTCTGCTTTTCACCAGCCAAGTGTCCTAATTATGGCCAAAGGACCTGATTTGTTCTGGAAACTCAGAAACAGCCCAGTGGTTTTATGAGGACCACCAAAATCTTTGGATGTACCTGCTGAATTTATGAATCATATTCTGACTCTTTGAGTAAAATAAGGAAAAAAAGAAAAAGAATAAAGCCAAGATGTACATAGCTAGTTAAAAAATTATTATTCTTAAAATGGGTCTAGTGATTTACACAATGTATTTGTGTTGCTTTGTCATTGCTAACTACTATTTTCTTGCTCATGCCACTTACAGATGCACAGTGTTATGCAGTGCATTGCCTGTTTTAATATGTTGCTCCATAGATACTGACTCATTAGCTAATCATATGTGGAGCCAACCAGAAACATTCTTGAAAGGATTTTGGGTTTTTGATTTTTTTTCCTCCAAATGAAAATTACAATTTTTCCACTCCAGTCATCCAGTGTTGTAAATGTTAAGTTATAAATAATGTTTCTCACAGGGACTGAGGCACTAGCCGGTATTCACAGGCTCCTAAAGCTGTTTCTGAGAGACGTTGACAGTAAAGTGGAATGTCTTTGTCTCAGTTTCATTCTATATATTCACATGTAAGTGCAAGAGAATGCATCCTGCTGAACCCAGGCTCAGAGATGGAAAGAGAGGAGGTGTCCCAAGCACCAGAGCAGGAATTCTCCTGCAGCCTGTGGAGAAGACCATGGTGGAGCAGGTTGCTTTCCTTCAGTCTACGGAGGACACCATGGATTCTTCAGCTTCTCTCACTTTTCTCTGACTTACAGCCATACATGGATAGCTGTAAGATACCAAACTCCTGTTTCCACACATGACAATACATTTTGATTCTCTTTTTTTCCTGATTATACTATTCAGTTCTTCCACATTCTGTTTGCCTTTTTACTGGTGGAAAAATAAGAAATACAGGTATATTATATATTCACAGGCATTTTTACAGGAACAAGTGCCTATATAATTTCCGCATTCATAAATTAGTAATTAGTATTCAGGCACACTTCAGACTGCTGAGCTTTCTAGCACTAATAGTATGTCGCTCTTTAGCAGCAAAAAATATCATGTAGTTTCCAAAAATAATTCAGCTTTAACTAAACCATCATTTTAGAACCAATTTTAACATTTAAAAAAAGTTTCTGGTTCTCAGATGAGGCAGTCTGTAGGAATCTGTGCAAAATTGAGACATTTGTCGTGAAATTGCGATCAACTTTATCAATGTAACCTTTCAGTAATCTATAGATCATCAAAAGGATGTGGTTTATCAGAGCAATATTTGCAGAATTTTCAGGTTTGTGAGGAGTCTTAAAATGGTCTTCATCCTAATTCAAGGCAGGTGGGAGCAAATTTCTGAAATTTCAGCATCTCCTATAGGGCAGGATTTCAGTGCTTTGACCATGCTATTGACTTGCCATTTCCCAGAAACTACAGCTCCACCACCGTATTATAGTATGCATTGAGACTAAAAGCCATAAGCATTTGAAAAGTATTCAGAAAATGCCATTGCTCCTCTAGGATATATTAAGAATGCTTTTGTCAAAAATAAGTATTTCTACAAGCAGGTAAGTGACACTGTGTATTAGAAGCCAGAGAGAATGATCGTATGTGGGGTCTTCTGTCTAAGAATGGTAATAATAGATTAGTACAAAATCATTGAACAAGCTCTAGGATAAATTCTTTTAGGGAGGTTCTTTGTGGTACTGTGATTCACATTAAAGCAGTGACCCTTTCCATTGCCCTGAGTCAATAATGCATTTCAGCACAGAGGTATGAATGTGAATTTCGTTCAAAATCAAGCATAAGCCTTAACCATATAGGGATCCAAAATGCCTGAATTCAGGAAAAAAACCACGTTGCTAGGACCTCAGCAGAAATGGCTATGAATCCTGCTTCTGGGTAATGCCCCTAGAGCTGATCAGGTAAACTCCCTGCTTCATGAAATATGGCAGTGCAGGGAGGTCCGTCCTTCTAACAGAGACACTCAGAAAATTTGTGCAGATGGAAACTGATAGCACTTCCCAGCTACCTTCCTACTACCGCCCTCCAAGAATAAGGAGCTATGTGACTAAAGAACTGGAAGACAATATATCAAAGAAATTAATTACAGGCTGACTACACATGTCACCAGTTTCATGTCTTCTCACCTTACCCTCAAGACACTTGGACACACAACAGAAGATCTCAGTTCCTGCATTCATGATTTCTGATTTTCCCATCATGCCATATTACAGTAGGAGCACCTCTGTCTCATTCTCTTTCTTTGTTTTTTAGTTTAAATATGACTATAGAAGCACTTGAAGCTGATTTAAAAATGTGGGGTTAATGAAAATCATGCAGATATTGAATGTCAGAAGAATGGGTTGAGGATTTGCATGCATCATACTGGAGCCACTGCATACATTTCCATAACAGTAAGTGATGAATAATAAAACCTTCAAGTTTTATGTTTTTATCATTTCATCATCGCTGATTTAATATTCTTTTTGGTGAAATTTTTTCTTCCTTGTTCACAGTGCTCCTTCCTTCATAATTTAGTTCAAACAATAAGCCTTTCTTCCACCTCTGGGAGTTTTATTTATATGTTTTTCCCTTCCAGATGCAAAATAGAAGTATGCATTAAGAAGCCCAGAGGTGATTAAAGTCATTCATATGTAAAGTAAAAGGAGGACTCTCTGGGGAGGACTACTAAGCTCATGTCACTGTTTAAAAAAACTCTTGTTTTTGTCTTTTTTTTTTCTTTATTTTGCATACCACCCCACAGAAAGAAAAAAACCTTGCACATGCCAAAATTGATGACAAAAAATTTTATGGTGCTCTTTGGTCAAGGTCTTAGAATGTTGTTCTCTTTAGGGAATGGTGGTGATTTGTGTTTTAGCTCTTACCAGGCAGATGGTCAGTCCTTGGGACAACCTGATCCTGTTGTTGCTGAGTGCTTGCAGAAGTGCCCTTAAGTCTGATCCTTTCACTCTGAACCCAAAGACAACATTCACCTTTCATTTCAAAGCATATAGAACCAAGATGTATACTGGAGATTATTATCTCTGTTTCACAAATTAAGATTGGTGTAATAAAGCCTCAGAATAAGATCCCGCTGCCTACCTTGCTTTTGGACAAAATTTTACATTCTCCTATTAACTCCTGCAAAACGGAAATTGAAGGGGATCTGAACTGCGCTTAGCCGTCACCTAGCAGAGAGGCATCCAAATTTCCTTCAGCAAGATATTTCATTTTTTCTTTTTGTGGTGCTCAAGACATTTTTTAGTGAATGTTGTAAAAACGACTGTGTGACTTGGCCACTGTCAGCTTGCTTTAAGATTCTGAGTATAATGCAGGGATTCCCCAGGGTGCTTTGGGTGCTTATTTTTCTAAGAGAAAAATCCTCTTGTTGTCTGACCGTCTCTGAGTAGGAACGCCTATGTGTCAGTAATATTGAATTATTTAATACCCAACCTTTTTACCTGCTTATCTCTTAGCATAATTCAGACACTTTGTGCTCAGTCACACCATTGGAGCTTTTTCCAATATATTTCCTTTGGTATTTACCTACTGGAGCAGCTCTGAGCACATAAAGAGAAATATTCAAATATTTTGAGTTAGACCAAAAATGTTTAAATCAGCCTTACTGGAAGATTTTCAGTGCCCTTTAGAAGCCACCTTAGCCTTTACAAACTTATTCTGTCATTTAATTCTCAATAAATTTAGATACCAATGTTGTGAAGTGCTGAACAAGCTGTATTAGCCAAATACGACTAATATATTTTAAATGTTTTAAGCCTGTAATTATGACAGCTTCCAACAAAGGCTAAGACAATTATGACAGATGTTAAATATAACTGAGAACTAAAGAAAAACTAATATAGATTTTTATAAGTAACATTTTAATTATTTACACGTTAAGAATTTATTTAATAAATAATTTTACCTTCTCCAAGGTATTTTGCTCAATCTTTCCAAAAGAAATAATTTAGATTTCTTCAGTTTAAAACAGCTAAGCTAAAAACTAAATCCCTTGCTGAAGTGTTCTATCTGGTTTATTTGACCTGCTCTATGTTTATTTAAAAACAAACAAAACATCCTAAAATGCTGTCAATTAGGGATGACCTGAAATCTGGTAAGAAAATCTCTATACAAGGTCTATAGTTGTTTGAACTTTTTTTTCTTTAATCTTTGTTTAAATGAAAATATAAACAGAAAAAGGAAAACAATATGCCAGAAATTAACTTTTTGCCCTGACCAGAGAGCAAAGTTTTCATTGAGATTGGAATTTCAGCCCAGCTGGCTTGGCCAAGAAGCACATGTCAATAGTGTGAACTGCACTGTATATGATTTGACACCTTGACATTTAGCAGACTTAGAAAAAAACTATTACAAGAGACATAGATACCTTAAGGATGAGCCTTACTCATACCACTATACCTGTTTTCTGCTACTGTTCTCCTGGATTACCTGGCAGTGTGGAAGGCAGCTTAGGCTGTATGCAAAACAGCAAATTCACCAGTACTGCACCCTCTCTGACACACTTTGCCCAGTCCTGGGCATTTCACAAGGAAATAAGAATTAGTCCAAAGTAAAAACTCACGGAATGCACTCAGTGTGGACATCAGGCGGCATTTCACCATGCAGACCTTGCTCCCTCTGGACCACAGCACTGGCTGGTGTAGATGCTAGCAAGCACATCAGGAGTAACAAAAAGCCTTGGAGTCCCTCAGGTGCTCCACCTAAGCGTCTGAGCCATCTTGCAATTGGATTTCAAAGCACTAAATATTCATCACAATGAATTCAATCAATCAATGGTATAAAGAAGTGCAACTGCAAAATATTCTACAGGCAATTTCTGAAAGCAATTTTTATTGCAGTTTCCATTACAACTGCAAATAGAAACTTGTTCTTAATCTTTTCATAGCAGTCTCCCACTTGAGCTATTATCATGAAGTATGTTTTCTGTCTTGAAGTACTGAGGACAGCATAGCACAGATGGGATGAGCCATATAAAATTATTTAGGAATTGGATCCTATTACCGAGCAGTTGCCACGCTAAAAACTAGCAGGAAGGGTGTAACAAGATTATTTTACAAAGAGGATGCAGAGGAAGATGAATTACTTCTAACGAGATTTACCCACTTGTTTTCCCTTAGAGTTGAGACTTAAAACACCATAAAAATAATACATAATTTTTAATTACAGAGAAGACTTCTTTTTTTCATAGGGTTCTGCAGAACTTCAGGAGACACCAAAGAGAGGTATCCAATGATTTCTCTATACAACACTCCATCAAACTTCAACTGAAAACATACTGTTATCTGTCTAATGACCAAATTGATGATTGTTCTGCTCTTTGAAATGTAATTTTTGAAGGAATTCCTAATACAGTGTCCTTTTGCTTTCTAATGTCACTCATGAAGGGTGGTAGTTTAGGCTACAGCTGGCAACATAATTAGTTGATTAGGCAGAGTAATTCTGGAGCGTCCACTGATCTGATGCCTGGGATCTAAATAATGAAGCATTTTGTCCCTCCAAATGAGATTTTCAAGCACATGCCAGAATCAAAATATATGTGGTTCTGCTGTGGCAATCTTCCAGAAATGCACCAATGCTTACAAGATGCACCTTGTACCTTGTACTGGGATGAAATTGGAGTTCAAATGATGAATCAGTACAAATTCTTCTGAATCAGAAGACAGTCTGCAGAAAAGGCATAAATATGCCTTACAGGACAAAAAAATAATAGCCTATCACATTATATTTTAGCAAGTCACCATCCTCAGTGGAAACAAATAAACCATAAAAATGTCATTGTAACTGACAGGAAAATAAACCTCTCTTTGTTTTAATTGATACATTAATTTTATAAATTTTTTTTGTAAAATTAAAGCAGCTGTGTATTTCCCCTTTCTCCCCTTGATTAGGGAATTGGTTTCCTGGAAATGCTGAGATATTTTCTACAAAATCCAATCCTATCTGACAGATTCATTGGAAAAATTAATTTTTTTTTTGATAAGACTATTTTTGTATCTGTTTTCTCTTTCTCCATCAGTGATAGTGAATAAACTGAATAACATATCTCAGTCCACCAGCAGTAACAAGTGTTATTGATTCTAAAATAGAAAATTAAACTTTCTAAAATTAAAGATTTTCAGTCCAGGTAAAGCCTTTGCTTTGTTATTAACAACTCTGGAGAAATGCATTCAAGATTTTCTGGTAATCCATTGTTCCTATTTGCTGGTACATGAAAATTACTACATATTTCTCTTCTGGGTTGTTCATTTACTTCTACTGTTAATGTGAAAAAAGTTCCTGCTCATGAATCAGTCCACATGGTAAATAGTCAGTGTTCAACCAACAGTCCTTAATTAATATTCACAACATTTCTCTGAGGTTTTGTTTATTTCATTTTATCATCAAAAATAAAATGAAAGAAAAAAAGGAAGATAGAAAATGAAGATAGAAAAAGGAGAATGAATGGATCAAAATTTCAACACATTTATTACTGAAGCTTCAGTTGTAAGCTGCACCTTGCTGACACTCACCATATACATTTCTGCCAGTGCCCAAGAGAGGGCCAAGAGTTATTACCTCCCTTCTTGTCAAATATCCCATGAAAAATCAAGGGATTGCCGATAAAATCAGAAATTTTCGGTGTTGTTTTGGAAGAAGTAAGCATTTTTCCTTGTTCTCCTGCCTAGCTATCAAAGATTAATTGCTCTACACAAGTACACATGAAGACTACTCCCAAAGTCCTTCTACAGAGACATTTTTGACTAAAATACATGGATATGAACCAGGGAGGGAAATTAATTTTATGTCAGCAAGAAGCTTCCTAACCTCCCACTATCTGGCAGCACCACATGTTCCCATTCTGCAAAGTGATTCAACAACCCCCTGGAAGCACAAGAACAGCCTTCCCCTGCAAAGGAAATGAAGAAGGCAAAAGAACCTGGGTTGTTCTATAGAACCATGAAAAACACTGATGGAATTTGAACCTGTAAAGAGACAAGCCACATGAAATTATGTTATTGATATCAAATGGGGAGAAAAAAGGAAACAGAAAATCAGAAGCATTGATAAGCCCTTGAAAATGTTTCATAAAAAGCTTGAAAGCAATCCTGAAAGTCATTTGCATAGATTACACAGGGTAAATGTTCCCAAAATACATGTAAAATAATGAAAAATACTAAGAACACAAACAGAATAAAGAAAATATTTAATAAACAGGAAAGTACAGCAGAAACTAAGCTAAAAACAGCCAGCTCACATGATCAGAACTCAGCTTTTATTCAACGCCTGCCTTAGCAATAGCATTTTATTTGGTATTTATGGGCTTATTGTTATAAAACCCCATGTAACAGCATATATCTACATTGCAATTTGTGACTTACAGCAAGGTCCCTCACCATAATGGTCTCAAAGGTGAGAGGAGAGATCCTTTGAGTGCATGAGGGCCTGGAAGCATTTACACTGAAAATATTAATCTGTTGACAGTGGAGAGGAATGCTTGGTATGCCTGAAGGGGTTTGGGCAGGGGATCTGGGGAGGAAAGGAGAGAGAGAAGTCATTCCTGAAAGACCTTGGGTGGGAGGCAATATCCTGAAAATGCTACAATGACTTTAGGAGGAACAGGGTTAATTTACTGATGGCTTAGTAATTGTCAGGCTCCAGTGAAAGCAACAGAAAACCTTTAAAATTCCTATAAAGGGGACCTGTTTTAAAGAGGTTGTCATTGATGAAAAGAAAAATAATAGACTAATGGGACTAATTCTAAACCCAGCAGGCCAGGAGCTGAGGCCTTGCAGAATAGAAAGGGAAAGCAATCATGTCAGATGAAAAAGAACTTGTAAGGGGAGAATATTCTGCTGTGTACCGTCAAGCCAATTGTGGACTAATGCACATCTCTCATTGCTGTCACTAATTTAAACAGGCTGAACATTCAATCACTATTATTGTGTTATCTTTTTAGCTGAAGGTCGAACAAATGGGCATTCGAACATTATGACTTCTCCTGTACAAGGAAAAAATCTCTGTGCCTACATTTGATATGTAACATTGCATTTTGTAGCTAGAATGTTCACTTGTAAGTAGAATTGAAGGAAATGAGATACAACAAGCAGAAAATGCTTTGGTGGCAATCCCTATCCAATGAGTTGGGACACAGATCAGCCATGTAAGGAAAGGCATGATCCCTTCTCACAGCCTTTCCCAGCATGAACACATAGATTTGGGACACTGGGCCAGGGCTGTAGTCACCAGGGAGCAGTTCTTGTTATTGTGGGTCCTATGAATATTTCTCATAAGACTGTATGTGAAAAACAACACATCTTAACAGGGCTTCTCCTTTATTTGTGCAGTCTGTGATGCAGGTAACCGTAGACAAAAAAATTACAAAGCAGAGTTATTAGCAGGAAACTTATTCAAAATTCTGTATCTCCAAAACAAGAGATGTCTCTGTCCTTTAAGTTTCTTAAAGAGTCATACAATAATTTAGGTTGGACGTGAAATAAATGAATTGGGCCAGGAGACCAGCTCCTTTTTTATATGGCCTTTATTGAGGATTCAGCTCTGGGAAGGGGGGGCCGCAGGGTCACGCACACCGCCGCTGCTCCCTGGGGTGATGCAGAGGAGGAGGAGTATGTCCTGGTTTAGGGCAAATTTTGGGAGGGAACCTCCGAATAGGACCCAAACAACCCCTCCCCCCACAACTGGTCCGGAAAGAGACTTTTTAGAGAAAAGTGGAAAAAACTATTTATTTAACAAAAGAAAACAATATGAAACAATAAAACCTTTNTTTGCCTCCTTGTTGCACAGTCCTATGGTTGGTTTTGTTTAAGTACGTTCGGGCTCGTTGTTTTAGGGATTCTTCTTCTAATTTGAGGCTCCAAGATACTTTACTTTACTAATTTTGCATATTCCGCCCCATTGTCCTGCCTCTTCTGGATAGATGCCATCCTTAGGGAAGCAGTGGAGGTTTTACCCGGCGAAAGGGAAAGGTAAAAGGGGAGTTACAGGCTTGGGATTTTAAACAGCAGGGATAGGGAGCAACATAGGGGTATAAAACAACAGGGTTTATAAACTGGGGATGTCAAATGATGTGAACATAAGGCTTTGCAACCTTTTAGGGTAATGGGTGGGAGTTGGAACCTATTGTATTGGTACTACACATCACAGAAATTGAGAATCTTAACCTATAACAGTAGAAACAAGTAACACTAATGTTAACAATAAATCATTAACATCAAGAACATTTTAAGGCTTTGTTTATAACAGGAAGGAATTTAGGCCATCTAGGTGGACCTCCAAGAGCAGGGCCAGCTTCCAGTTTAATGAAGTTGCTCAAGGCTATGTCCAAGAAGCTTTCAAGTATGTACAAGGATGGCAACTCACCAACCTTGCTAGGTAAATATTCCAGTGTTTCACATCCTCATTGTGCAGAAGTATTTTCTTTCTATCTATCGGGAAGGTTTATTGTTTCTGTATTGAAAGTAAAAATTGCTAACTGGTCTTTTCAGCATGCCAAATAAAGATATTTAAACAAAAAAATGCCCAGCTCATTACTAGAACTTGCAGTGTGACCTGAAATACAATAATAAATTTCTAATACCATAGACCTTGCAAAAAAACAGGGGGGCAAAAAATTCAAGGACTCAGGATTTCTGAGTTATTACACTCACAAATTGAAAAACAGGAATAGAGATGAGATATTATAGCTTTATATTCTCTTTTTTACACTAAATAGATTAAAAAAAAAAAAACAACAAAACATTTTTTTTAAATCATTCNAGTTGCTCAAGGCTATGTCCAAGAAGCTTTCAAGTATGTACAAGGATGGCAACTCACCAACCTTGCTAGGTAAATATTCCAGTGTTTCACATCCTCATTGTGCAGAAGTATTTTCTTTCTATCTATCGGGAAGGTTTATTGTTTCTGTATTGAAAGTAAAAATTGCTAACTGGTCTTTTCAGCATGCCAAATAAAGATATTTAAACAAAAAAATGCCCAGCTCATTACTAGAACTTGCAGTGTGACCTGAAATACAATAATAAATTTCTAATACCATAGACCTTGCAAAAAAACAGGGGGGCAAAAAATTCAAGGACTCAGGATTTCTGAGTTATTACACTCACAAATTGAAAAACAGGAATAGAGATGAGATATTATAGCTTTATATTCTCTTTTTTACACTAAATAGATTAAAAAAAAAAAAACACAAAACATTTTTTTTAGATCCTTCCAAGAGGAAGACTTTGATGCAGCTCTAGTGCCACATAGTACACACTAGAACACATAGGACACACAGCACACTTCATCAGGACTCACCAAACTAAAGTAGATTCAGGTAATGTATTAGAAATTATTAAAGTTATAGTTAATTTTCTATGTATCCTAGTGTCCTAAAAGACACAGTTCTGCTACAGGCTATGCAGCACAAAACAGCACAAGAGTTTCTGTTAAATTTAAACAATAATACAGAACCCTCATAAGCATGGACTGGTCAAAACGGAAGAGAGTAGGAAAGAGGAGCTCATGTCTTCACTACCTGTGAAGGTGGAGGCATTGCTCTATCCAAATTACAGTCCCAGCTGCACTGGGTAGAGACCTGCAGCAGAAAGAATGAAGACTGCAGTGTGCTGTCTCCTTATCCCCCATTACAGCAGCACAGAGAGAAAGGAGTCCCTCAACACGCACACACTGCAATCGCCTTTCCCTCCTCCTCTCCTGCCACCTGTGCTGGGGCTGTGGGGATCGCAGAGCCAGGTGCCACCAGTGGAGAACAAAACAGATAGGGCAGAGACACCTCTGGCATGAGAAAGTGCTACACAGCAACCAATAACTATTGTGGATACACAGAAATGCCCTTCTCTCTGTGACTGGTTTTAACTAAGCAAACTACCCATGCCCAAATCACAATAGAACTCAGGGCAACATCCCACTACTCAATGCACAAAATGCCATTGTGCCTCTTGTCCAAAAACTGTGAGTGATTCAGCAACTGCCAAGCAAGCCAAGAGTGCTGGGATTAAGTAACACAACCTTTTTCTCTGACTGCAACTATTTTTGTAACTCTATAGCTATAGATGCTCCCTAAATTAATTTACACTGACTTGTAAAAATGCCACTGATAGTAAAACCATTACAGACTTTAAGAAAAAACTGAGATGATTAGTAACCCCCATGGTTAAAAAAGTATACCTTTTATCAGGCTAAATACAGGAATCTTTCAGCTTCCAGTCCCAATATGTTTTTACACCCTGGATTTGCTAAAATGATGGTGCCTTTATAAAATTTCTGTTCTTCATGGAAAACTACCCTGAAGTCACTTTTTTCCTCCTCAGGGAGCTCAGTGGATTACTTGGCCTTATTTTTTTAATGAATGGGTCCTGTCCTTACAGCTGTTGATGTTTTCACTCCATGTTTCCTCAAGGACATTTACATAACAGTTCTCTTGAACTGCGCTTGTTGCTCCAGCACCTGAAGCAGGGCATGCCATGGTAACCAGCCCACAATTACCTCTGTGGTCTCCAACAGCGCTGACAATCTCAGGAGATTGTCAAACACACATCATGGTCTTCCATCCTAGATTCAAAACACTAACTGAATAAAGTGTTTGTTGTTTTCTTCACCGTTATGGTTATATGCATACATAAAGAAGTAATCTGGTTTCATCCTGTAAAAAGAGTGATGCAATGCAAGTCTAGAGCTGCAATAGTATAAAAGCAGACATCTTCACCCTTAAACGGTACTCATTTTTCTTTGTCTCTCTCAACCACGCACAAATGCTGCTCGGGGACATGCTACAGAGTGAATCAATGCAACATTGTGGGAGTGAGAGAGGGACTGGCACCTGAAAGCCTAATTTTAAAAAACATGGATTGCTCCAAACACTTCTGAAAGGTGTAATAACTCCCCACCCAAGGCTACGAGGATCCTGAATGGTTCCAATTGCTATTACTTGAATGTGTGTCATTCCAAATTCTTCCACATTATGGAATTTATGAAGTATCTGCAGAAGGTTTCAAATTAACTCAAAATTTCAAAGTGATATCCAGGGGGTATTGCACTGAATTCATTAGGGTTTGCTTTGAAGCAAAGACCTTCAGGCACAAACCCCAGAGTTTCATAAGCCTGAGTGAAGCTTTCAGAAACCACTGCAAGCAGTTTAAAACAGTGATATGACAATGATCTAACATAAAACAGCACTGTAAAGTGTAATCTTTCGTACAAATCCAGACTAAACCCATGGAAATATGTCTGCTAACCGCAGCAGGTCAGAGTTTTCATAAATGGCTTTATGATATTGAGTGAGGCAACAAACTGCCTTTATAAATAAACTACTGAGAAAGCAGTGGAGCCGCTAAGCATGACAATTAATTGTTTCCATTTCAATAAGATGAGGGAAACAAACACGGAGACCCATGGAAGATAAGCCTAGTATCCATCCTGGGAAGTTCAGCAGATAGCTTTTTGGAATGCTGCTGCCAAAATCCTTCTGACACAAAACTCTTCAGAGATCACCTCTGCAAGCCTTGGCCAAGGAGGTTGCTACCTCTACCTCCTGCTGGGGATCAGATCAAGTCCAGAGGGTTGGCAATTGTGCTCATCAACTTCAGTGAAAGAACTGTAGTTTAGCCAGGCCTCCCCTCCTCCCTGGCCCCTGTTACTCCTTGATCACTACTCCTGGTGGGGCCAGGTCTGTTTCCAGCTCTTCAGGAGAGCACAGAAAGCCACTTTCCTCCGGCTAAGCAAATAATCCACATCCCTGGCCAGGCCTTGGCTCTTCTCACCAACGTCTACAGCCGGCAGGACGGAGCCCAAGCTCGTTCATGGTGTGCAACACTTTGGCTTGAAAGTTGGCACCCTAATGTGCAGAGGATTTCTGGCACATGCAAGTGTGCATAGCAGAATCAGATTGCTATTCCGAGAAATTGGACCAATCTCATCCCAGCAAAGCTAGTGGCGATTTTCGTAATTAACACATTAGGAACAGCCCTCAGGAACTATGCTGAAATGTAATTTTCCATTAGCCTCCACAGGGCGGCAGTTTTACAATGTGACAATTATTCAAATATCACTTCATTGTAAAAATTATAGTTTTAAGTTGTGTCATGGGTTTTGACATTTGATAAATTCATTATACTTTTTATTACATGTTCCTACTCAGATGTTAATGTGCAAAATCTCATAAATGCAACAAAATACAATAAAAGTTCTGACTTAAGATATTAATTAGGTGATTAAACTGTCACATAAGATTTGTTTGGCCTTTATAAATTAGTAACTCAACCCTCACAATTTATAAGCCAAACAAATAATAAAACAAAAGGCTCGGTTCACTAAAAAAACCACTAACGTTTTGCACAAGGCCAAAGCAGCCATGGAAAATTGATTTTCCACAGCTTTCCACTCAGTCTTGAATAGACACTGGTTTGTAAAAAATTTCTTCTTGAATGAAGCCAAAACTCATTATAGTTTAGACCATCAGGAACAGTGTGTGTTTGCACAATTATTTCTAATTTCATCAGCATCACATTTTAATCTCATGTATTAAAGTGAAAAGAGCTCAAAGATGTATTTGCATTTCATTACCAGGGTAAAAGAAGGGACTGTGCTAGCTAGATCTTTAGTAAAATGGGGGCTGCTGGAAAATGAAAATGAACATGCATTATTTCTCACAGGATGAACTATGGGTAAAGAGCAGATTCAGGGTAAAACAAAGCAGCAGTTTTTGTACAATGTACCACTATTGAAGTCATTATCATTGAATCTAAGGACAGCCAACACAAAAATGGCACTGGTCAAATTTGGAGAACAGTACATTACACACAGCATTCCGGGTGGTGCCTGAGAAATCTCTTGACCAGTGATCACTGGAAGCTGGGAAGCCCTGGGCAGCATGGACTATCCTTTCTTCAGAATTTGGCTTCACTATGGGAAGCCAGTTGGACCACGGACCTCCAGGGGAAGTCTTTCAACTTGAATTATGGTACATCCCTCTGTCCGTGCCCTTGGCTTACACTGTTGACATCCTGGCTGGTATCAGAAAATATGAGGGCTACAGGGACATATGATTTGAACTGGTATGGAAGACTTTATGCGGTGTTAATGAACAAAATTGTGTCACCTGATCCAAGATACATTAAAATCATCAGTCTTCACTTGCTTCTCTAGTCATTGAACTGGTCTAGTTGATTTTGCCTGGATTATCATGAAGAAATTCATCTTCAGCATACTCTACACAGCTGATTAATAATTGCATAGGGGCTGAGAAACCTGCATTCTACAACTGATACAATTTCTGATCTATGCAAGAACCACCAGATGCTCACCCAGCTCTCGGCAGAGACTAGATCTCATGGAGTCACAGAGCTTAAATCCAGAGTTGCCACTTGTGATCACCTAATCTGATCTACTTTTCACAGGCCATTACCTTTGTACTGAGCTCAGTAACTTTGTGTTTGACTTAAATACATCTTCCAGCATGACATCCTGTCTTAATTTGGAAATGAGAGATGGGAAACCCATCTCTTCCCTTCATCATGTACTTCAATGATTAATCACTCTTTCTGTTAAAAACGGGCTCAGAATTTCTAACTTTAATTTGGCTGATGACAGCTTCCAGCCATTGCTTTTGTAATACTTGGAATATTCTTATTGTGAATATGCTCACACATTTTAATGAGGTCACCTCTGAGTCTTGTTTTTAATTCACTGACATGCCAACTCCTTTATTTCTCATGGGATGAGGTATTTCTTACTGCTCATGAATCATTTCAGTAGTTCATTCCCTTGCTCTTTTAAACCTTTGAACCATTTTAAAAATATGAATATAAACTGGATACAATTTTCCATTTCTCTGCAGAGAAGTAAGACATCTCCACACTCCTATCAGGAATCTGTTTTTTAATGGACATGCTACCACTGACTGGAGCATACAAACTGAATTTGTTTGGATGAAATCATATTAGAAGACTGACAGTTACTACATGAGTGAACTTTCTTATATTCAAAGGTTTAGTTGATCATCCAAATTCCTGAGTGCAAATTTCTTAGTGAAACTTGTTGGCTGTAAAACTGTAACCTTTCAGAAGTCAGATTACCACCTGATCTCAGTTTCCAAAACTATAAAATTGATACAAAATCTTGTTAACTGTGGCACACCAGGGGAAAAAAAATGTTTACTCTAATACTGTCATAGCAATTCTGTTCTTCAGCACTACTGAAATTTTCAAAGAATTATGCCACTTTAATGGGAGTGTTCAAACTGGAGAAAGAAGAGCTCCAGGGAAACACTACAGCAGCCTTCCAGTACCCACAAGAGAAGAGGAGAGGGACTTTTTAAAAGGGCATGACATGATAGGACAAGGTGGAATGGCTTTAAACTGAAGGAAAGTTTAAAGCTGAAGACTTATATTAGGTATTTGGAAGAAATTCTTTACTGTGAAGGTGTTGAGAGTGCTAAGGGTGCTCAGGGAAGTCATGGATGTCCCACTCCTGGAAATATCAAAGGGCAGGCTGTATGGAGCTCTGAGCAACCTGGTCTAGGGGAAGGTGTCCCTGTCCAGAAGAGAGGGGTTGGAACTAGATCATCTTTCTGGTCCATTGCAGTCCAAAGCACTCTGATTCTATGAAAAAATAATTTTATGAAACAGTTCTTTCTTCTCCATGGGCTATTCAGAGCAACTTCTTAGCCTGTGAAACCCTTATATCTGTAAGAAAAGCTTTTATCCTAGTGCTACAATGGTGAGATATATGATTACTAAGGTTAAAAAAAAAGGGCATGGGCTGTACTGTCTTAGTTCAAACCCACTGAATTTTGCAAACTTTTAGCTAACAACTCTCATGTTAGAATTGCTGCTGCCATTATAGATGTTTAATAATGCCAGTTTAAATGCATTACTGAATGGGGAAAAAAAGAGCTCTCTAAATGTGCATTATTTACTTTAGAAATTATTCCTTTTTAGTGATAGGGATACATGGTTTCTCAGAAATGATGGATGCTGCATTCCTTTTGCTGTTCAGGATTCTTATCATCCTTTCAGACAATTGAATTTCTTCCATTTGTAAAATCTATTACCAGCAGAAGGACTGCAAGTAAAACCCAATGACTGGAATCAGAACTGTTTTGGCAATACAGTGAATGAGTCCTTCACTGACCCATATCAATACCCGGGAATCCCATTTAAAAAAAAAAAAATTAAAATGGTATTTACTTTGGCTTAGAAATTAGAATTCAAGCAATATCATGAAAAAGCTACAAGGGATAAGAATTCATTATAGTCATACAATTTATTTATGTAAAATACACTTTAACTTGGACCAATTTGATGCTTTGATTTTTGGAATTGCATTGAAGGAATACAACCACATTAAATGTTTACAGGCTGATTAATCAGAGAGACTGAAGAAAGCAATAGTAGGCTTAGCAACTTTATCAAAAGAGGTACTTTCTGGGCAGAATCTTCTTTAAATGAGATTGAAGCAGCATTTCTTAGTAATCTAAGTGAGACTCTTAAACTGATGCTAGTAGATATGAAATTACTAATAAAATTTGTGATTTCATAAATAATTATTTGCAGAATGACTCAGAGAAAGTAATAGTCCTTTCCAAAGTTAAAAATTTATGAACTGATGACACTCTATTGATTGGAGCATTTACTGTACTTTCAATATGTCTAATTAACAAAACTGCTCCCAAAATTAAACATAGTACTTAGCAGGATGACACTATGGCCCAGTTCCTTGCAAAGAAACATCCTCATGGAGTGGCCTAAGGAGGAGCTGACTGCTTGTCCTAGTGAAGCCAGAGTGTTTCCCATTAGCTTCAATTATCTTATGCTTACCTACACATGAATATAAAGCTACCAGAAGACATGTAAATTGCAGGATCTGACCCTTGATCAAACAACACTGCTAAAAATAAGATGTAAAATAATACTTGGTTTGTTTCCTCTATCATTTAACTTTAAATCATTACTATAGCATGGAATATGTGGAAGAATAAATTTTTGTTATTTTTTAAATAATGTCATTTTGAATTTTAATATATGCCAATGCAAAGGTATAGATCCTGCAACAGGAAGTCTAACATAGCAGAGAACAACAACCTGAAAAGCAGAGCTGCCTCTTCAGATCCCATTGAAAGGGATCTTCAGATCCCAGTGGAGAAATGGCATGAACTCTTAAAAGCAGATACATTATGACAAGATAAGCTAATACAATTTTTGAACATGTTAAAAGACATGAGCAAAAACAGACAGGAAGTTTTTGTCTGTTGATGAGGTAATTTTAGAATAATATGTTTCTACTACATTTTTTTAAAAATCCTAAAAAACAAGGACAGAAATGGAATAAGAAAACTCACAAAGCTAAGTCTCAAGATAATGCCTCAAAGCAAGAAACTTCAGGGACCAAATCATCTTGGTTTTTCAGGAAAACAACTGAAAAGAGACTGAAAACTAAAACAGAAAAATAAAATCAGAAGACAGAAGGCAGAGAAATTCAGCTGCTGAACTGGATGTTTGCATCTAATGTGTTTCTCCATGTTTGGTTGTTACAACGGCTATGCACCATGGAGCCATTGACAAAGATGGACAGCTTTTTCCTCTTCTTTTTCTGTCTAAAGTTCTTACATTATTTGAATCTAATAACATTTGCCTGAATAGGAAATCAGAGGTAAGTCAGGAATTTTTCAGCCCTGGAAAAGATAAAAGTAAATTACAGCTTTAATTGGCCATTGAATTAGCTCATATGAATAATAGCTCATGGCCTTTTCAAGTTCTGTGGCATAATAAGACTCTCTTTTATTTCTTTATCTGAAGATTTACTGGAAAATATTCTTTTCCTCTTAACTTAGTGATTACATTCAAACTTCAGATATGAAAAAAGAAATAGCTGTGCAAAGCAAAAAACCTAAGTAGCATAAGCTACTGGGAACAGAGGTTTTTTACCACCTTCCACACGTCTGCTACAGGACAAAAGATGACAGGGTGCACTGTGACATGGGATTGCACCAGACAGGCTTTGCAGGGCTGCATATAAAAATATGAAAAGACAAAAGGGGACAGACAGACATGCACCAGACAGCAGAACCATCACCCATGTCACAGAGGTGGAACTCATGTGGTACATTTGCTTTTGTAAGTTCAGAGCTGAACTACCAAACATAGAAGAAATTTTATGCCGATCAAAAACTAAATTCCTATGGAGCCCCATACCTACAATGCCCACAAGCAGACACTAACGAAAAGCCACTTTGTGTAGCTTTAATAAGCCATGGCTTTAATAATCAAAACAAAAGGTCAGTAAAGGAAACCATTCTTTATTCTCTGTCATGAGTTACTAAACCTGTGACTCCCTACCTGCATAAACCTTTCCTAAAACACCATTTTCCTTGCAAACTAGCATTAAAGATGTTTAGTTCATCTCTGACCAGTCACAAGCTGTTAATGCATTGCCACTATTTTCCATGACACAAACTAAATATCTACCTGAGTACTATTCATTCTTAGTGTACCTAACCACACTGCTCAGAAGCAGTGACTCGATGGGACATAGTTTGAAGTAAGTTTCCATGAGAGATAGGAACTCAAAAAAAAAAAAAAAAAAAAATTTAAAACTCCACTACCTTCTACCCTCAGCACAAAGTGCACTCATGAACCCTATACATTTAAAATAGGAGTATAGCCATTAAAGTGCTCATCACAAACCTAAAGGTCCATACTATCCAAACAACAGACCCTGCCTAGAGAAAGAAAGAAGCACACAGGTCATCAGTATACCTTTTAATCCCCCTCCTGGAAATCTACCCAGTACAAGGGTGATAATAACTTCCTGTATCTATCAGTCTTTAACTGCTATTTTTGCATATGACCACGATGCTGTATTCACCAAACAGTTAATCAATATTTTGCTTTCACCTCATAACTCACCGTGTGGCCTGTGCTTTGTTCACTGCCCATTATTCAATTGCCTTATGATGCTAGAAATATTAATTTCCTCCGGAGCTTCTCAATGCTGCTCATCACTTCAACATCTGAGTGCTGCACAAAATCAAATTAATTCACAAAATTCACAGCAGCAAAGAAAAGGTACTACTGCTGTTTAAAGGAGGGCAAGGAGGCACAAAATAATTAAAGGCAGAGGTATTCACTGGTTTTAGACCTTATTTCTGAGGCATTACAGATGCAATTTAAAATTATTTAAAAGTATTTCAAACACAGACATTGCAACAGCACCTGCAGGTGGGATTTGTGAGAAAAGTTGATTTAGGGCTCTAAAAGGGATCATTAAAATTAAATAATTAGAAACTATTACATCATTAGAAGTTCCACACACAACTGGTTTAAGCGCCTATATTAGCACTACACAGAGAAGTATCTTTTGTGCAACAGTGCACTATTACACTTGTATGACCTTTCTTTCCCTTCCCATTGTTCATTATTGACTTCCCAGCTCAAGCAATAAATGAAGCAGGAGCCACACAGGCATCACTCGTCTCTCCTGCACAGCCCCAGTACATCCCCAGAGCAGGTCCATCCTGCACAGAGACAGAAATCCTGCATAAAAGCAGCATGTGATCACCCATGTATAATAAGGGGATCAAATTAAGGTTGCCAAGCAACCACCTCCCCACATTATGCCACAAATCCCTGTTCTTCATCTCTTCAGCAAACACATGCCATGCCCTGTCTCACAACCCAACTCTTCCTTGTCTGCTTCTGTGACCCTAATTACCCATTCTCCCAAAGGCTTCTTCATTGCAGTTTCTTTGTCCAGCCAGTACCCATTTTCTCTCATTATTCCAGTTGTTATCCTGTCTGTCTGTTCTTCATAATTAGCATTTTGTTCATCCCATTTTCCTATTTCTCTGACCAGCTCTCAGTCCACTGACATTGCTAAAAAAACAAGGGGCAAGCAACACTAAAAATATCAGATTAAGATAATGAAGTCTGGCAAAGCTGTAAGCAAAAAGTTGTTAAATTAAATTTCCTGTAAACATTTTAATGTACTAAGAACAAGACTAGAACTAAAAAAGTTCTCTTACACTTCATTCTCAAAGTGATTTTCTGCTTCTGTTTCCTTCTAAGTGTGAATTTCACACTAAGATTTCAGCTAATATCTTCAAAGTCTGTTTTATCTAACCTCAGCATATTTTTACTTTACCATCATCTGTTGTTTTGCATGCTAAATCACAAAGTCAAAATAAATTTTAGTTGCAGAAAGAGTAGATGATGTGCCTGGTATCAAAAACCATATCTTTATTTGACAGCCAACAATAATATAACACTTCTCAGTCCTAAAACAAATATATCTATGAATATGCCTGACTACATAGAGAAAAATGGTCTAGAATACACTTGGAGCAGCAAAAGGTCTGTTGGTCTTCTCCAAGGCATGTGAGAAAAAGCCATGATGAAACAGCTGATAACCAGCAAACAGTAAAAAGAAATTTAGTCGATTCAAAGAAGAGTACAAGAAAGTTAAAATAGCTCAGAACTTTCTCACAGCAAGCAGTAAGGGAGGTAGAGGAAAGTGAATTATGTACTCTACAGCATGACTTTGTTGCTGACTTCACCTAACATGAGGCATTTTGCTGTTCAGAAAATTACCGTCAGGAAAGAAAATCAGAACCATGTCAGGATATACCTCATTTGGATGGGACACTTGGAGGAGGACACTTTCCAACCAGGCTTCCTGGTCTTGGAATGACTTGTGATTTAGGTCTGCTGAATATTGACATCAGCATTTCTGTTTTTCTAGAAAAATTTCACTGTGAACCTCTGAGGTACAGCACATGGTGTTGTTCCCCATCAGCATAATCTAACTCCTTCTGTATCATCTATTTCTCCCATTTTAAAAATATAGTTGGTTCCAGTATTCTTCCCTGCACTAACTTTTACTTTAAAGAGGGAATGACCCTATGATTCTAGGGCTGAAAGAATACATAGTATTCCACATCAAGATAAACATAACAGGTCTTGGTAGGACACATGCTCAATATAAAAGAAGATGCTTCTTCACACAGCAAGGAGCTGCTCTGTGGAGCAGATTTCCAAGAGACACTGTGGATACCATAGAAGGAAAAAGATTGGTCAAGGGTTACTGGGTATCAAAACTGCATTAGGCTCAGGCACTCCTGAGAGCAGTCAGTGGCTGGAATGATCCCTAGGGAAGTTCTTCATGTGCTTTTCCTACTGTCAACCTTCCGCCAGAGTTCACTTGCAGCCAGTCATGACAAAGAGAAGCTGTGCTACTAGAGAGTGGGTAACTAAATGTGTAGAGATTACAGGAAGGCCTCAAATTGCATATGCTGGAGAATAACTTGCCCTTTGCTGCTGCTCCTTGGCCTGTGCTTGTGGCTGCTCTTCCTATACAGTTTCCCATTTCAAAGACAAGTGTCAGCTGACCCCTTTACAAAAAAACAAACAGACAAACAAACAAAAAAAACTTCACCTGTTGTCGTAGTGTGACTTTGTGATGCTTGTATCCCCAATCGTCTGTTCTGTTTGTGCTGTATGTTCAGTTCTGTGCCTTTAAGACTGGCTCTGAGAGCGAAGCAAGGAGCAGGAGAAGCTCCGAGTTTGTTTTAAGGAAACTGGCTGACTCCTACACATTCCCTCTCTGGACTGTGTCTGAAGCACCGACTGGCAATAGGACAGAGATCTCCTTTCTTTTTAGTCAGTTTTTGGCTAGCTGAGGCAGAGAAGCTCCCTGGACTGTTTTTTTTTTTTCTTTTCTTGGGACTGTTTAAACCTGCTCTGGACTGAAAAACCCAGAAGAGCACTGGGAGCTCAAACCTGCAGCCCACTGGGGCCTGGACCTCCGGCGGGACTGATAGACTGAGAGCCGAGCTGCACCCAGAGTAAGGACTTTCTGAATTTACTATCTCAATTCAGAGCAACAAGAGGTTTTACTGTTTCATATTATTCATTTTTTATGCTTGTGGGCACTTTGCTTGTTAAATAAATAGTTTTTTCCACGTTTCTCTGAGGAGATTTTTCTCTCAGATTGGTTTGGGGAGGGGCTGTTTGGGTTTGCTTCCCAGAGGGACTCTATTCAGAGGTTTTCTCCCAAATTTGCCTTAAATCAGGACAAATTCATTTTATTGGTGCCCTATGTGGGGTGCCTCTGATAGGTGCCTGTCCTTTCCATAGGAAATCAACAGGTCCTGACAGTGGAGTATTCATCTTTAACTAAAACCAAGCTGTTTTAACCTATGATGCCTGTGAAGAGTGAACTGAAGAAGAAAGAAATTAGGGATAATTTTTTTTTCTTAAGTAAGGGAATATGAAAGTGGAAGCAAGAAGTCAGGGGAGAGTAAAAGAATTATGTAAGGATTCACATGTAGACATCAGGCTGAGCATCTCTAATAGCACTTCTGTCAGCACACTGAGCGTATGCAAGGATGTGGGGATGCTGCCCAGTGGTGGCTAACACAAAGATGGGTAGGATGAGAAAACCAAAACCAAAACTGTTCCACAGGCACTGGGATTCCCCTCCAAGCTGCCTTGTCAAAGAGCTGATGATGAGGGGTTCATCCAGGGTGAGAATGTCACTGACTAGAAAATACTTCTATCTGGTGGGGCCTTGGAAGGGGAGGATATGCAATTTACAGGCTACTGGATAGATGGCCTCCTGATTTAATTCCACACAAGAGTTCTCAGGGTCTCGTGCACATGCTATCCTCATTCAGAATGATGTAATTGGTTTCCACCACAATTTGCCCAGTCTTCACCCACCAGGCCTATGGTTTATGTATTTTCAGTACAGCGCAGATCTAGCTGCAACCAAGTCACTCCCACCATGTGGCCTCGCACAGCTCTAGCTCACATCTCATGGACAAGGTTGTTGAGGGAGATCTCATTATGTACAATACCTGTGCTAGGAGTAAGCCACTGCTTACAGATTTCTATGAAAAAAAAAAATAGTAAATCCACAAATGCCATTAATACCATTATTCAGCTTCCCCATGGTGATCCTGAATGCTGCTGAAAGGAGCACCATATGCAGCCGTGCAAGTATAAAAAGCCTGCACGAAACCAGGCGAGCTCCAAAGCTGCCTTACTACAACATGTGTGGAACAAGCAGCAACCAGAATCACTAATGGTGATATTGTTTGCAGCTGGCTTATCAAACAGTTACCAAGCTTCTTTGCAAGACGATTTTTAGATGGGCTATGCTCAGCAAAAAAAGCACGATTTCAGAAGCAGAGAAATGCTAATGGGAGAGTAACAGTACTGCTTCATAGTGCAAATATTACATAGGGAAATGAAAGGACAAGAAAGACACAATTCAGTAAGAAAATGGTCACCATGCTTCAGATATAAGACACGGTCATACATACATATATATCTCTGCTCGTTCTTTCTCCCTGTGTTTTCAGCGCACAGCTAATCTTTTCATCTGCTTGGTATATTCATACAGTTCTAGAGAAAATTTTGGAAAAAGTTAACAAAAATTCCCAAATGTTACCAAGATTATGAAAATCACACATGCATATATTTGGAGTCATTTGTCTCTACATTTCACATTAAAATATGCTTGCTTATCTGCTTACAGAAACACAAACTATGCTAACACCTTCTAATCTGTGGTTAACCTGCTGTGAAGAGGCAAGACAAAAGATTTTTTCACCCATATTACAAAAATATTCTGGCAAACATTCCTGCAAGAAAATCTTTATTGTACCCATGCTCTCAAGGACACAGAGGACTGTGTCAAGGTTCTTTTTTATGAGAACAAAAATGAAAATAAAATATCAAATAGTGCTCAAAAAGGGAGTACCATCCATCTTGTTATGTATGTAAAGAGAAAAAAAATAGCACAGTGTATAATCTAAAACTCTATCATGATGTGAATGCATTGGGAGAGTAATTAAGATTGTATAGGCACCATTCTTCTTTGAGTTTTGATTTCATCGTCTGAACAATATCTTTCATCATAAGTTTTGGTGAGGACCTGAAAGTAACAGAGATGTAAACAAACTAACAATGAACTAATTACTAACTAATTTTCTAAAATTTCATATACACAAAGAGAAATCACTCTTGAAGGCCTAAATAATGAGTAGAAGTGAACAAATAGGAAAAAATTCAGCTTCTCTAAATAAGGTCCATTCTAATGACAAAGGCTAAATGTAAACAATTCTCCCAAAATTCAGTAGGAAAAAAGCTGACTTTTCAGGTTATTTAAGAAAACTAAACAAGGTGGCAAAGCCTCCCAGCCTATGCAGTGGAAACACATAGCACAGGCAGAGAAAAAGAGATTCATGACCTATTCCCATTGCTGTGATTCACATTTTAGTGCCAATGCAGTTGATTTACTTATCAGCAATTGTCTTCAAACTGCTGCACAAACATTTTTCTTTCCAGTACCACCTCCCCTTCTCCCTTGTCTGCAATGGGGTAAAAAGTAAAATCATTCCTAACAGATGGGGAAAAGAACAAATGGGGAAAATGAACAAAAGGTTTTCAATGATCTGGCCACGGCCAGAAAAATGTCCAGCAAAAATGGGATGAAAGCCACAGTTTTGTCCCACCGCTATGCAGAAGCAATTCAGGGGTGTTTTGCTCAGTAGCACATCCTTACAGACTTCACAGCCACAGACCTGGAGTAGGTCTGGCCTCCAAACGCATTTTAATGTCAATCAAGAAAAGGCCCAAAGTGTGAAGAAAATAGGTCCTAGCCTTGCTAGGACATGCTGGAGTTTAGTTTATGCTCCCATAAAATTTATGTGAAACACAACATGAAAAAGTGGCAGTCAGTGGAACAGAAATGATGTATGAGGTGTCTGGTAACTGCTCCTGTACGCGCCAAGATGTGACACGACAGTGATTGCCAAGCAATTTCTTGCACCGCTTTCTCGGCACTCCCCGCCCCAGGAGCCCGGGAACCGCATCCTGGGGGCACCCGAACTGTCATCGTCTGCGTCCCAGGTCCCCCAGGCCTGACGACCCGTGCCGCCTCCCTCGAAAAGGGCTGCGGGGAGTCCCGGTCCCGGCCTGGGGCATCCGGGGATGGGGCAGGGGCGCCGTTCCCGGCGGCGAGGGGAGCGGGGAAGCGCTGCTGCCACTGCGGCGGCAGCAGGCAACCGGGAGGCGAGCTCCCTCCCTCCCGCAAGGGCGGGGGAACCTTCCCACTCTGCCGGCTGTCCGCGGCTCTAGCGCGGAGAGCAGGAAAATCAGCTGAACAGAAGAGACAGACGCCGGGGCGGGTTCGCTGCCTGCTGGGCGTGCCAGGCGGGGGATGGGGAGCCGAGCAGGGATGCTCCGTGTCAGCGCAGTCCCGGTGGCACGTCCCTGCCCGGGCAGCCGAGCCCAGC
>WBMY01009907.1:175111-230203 GCA_013397315.1 Donacobius atricapilla | reverse complement strand
ACATTGTAACCTAGGACAGAACTCCAGCATATACTTTCTGTCTCTTAACATTCTCCAGACCTGGAGTACCATGCAATGACAACAGATTCTTCCTTTTTCTAGGTAAATTCCTAATTTCTAGGTAAAGCATCAGATAAATCAACTTCAGTCTGCTTTTCTTCCAGCCTCCAAAACATACAGAGTCCTTCAGTAGCATCAACACAAGCAGTCCCAAATAGCCTGGTCATTCAGGACTTGAATTTAAATTCTACGGAAACACTTAAGGGGCAGAGATATTAAAAGGAAAGAAAATATTTGAGTTTAAATTAGTGTCCTCAAGCAATGGTGTGCAAAAATGGGAATCTGTCACCCTGATTTTTTCAGCCTTCTCCTCTGTTTCACAGTTTCATGTTTTAGGTTCTTTCTCACACTCTGGTCTGTAAACACAGCCAATGTTATTATACAGTTTCAAAGAAAGTTTTCATTATTATTCTTAGAGATATGGACAGCTGATGGACAGTTGTCTTGACCAATGGGATGGGGAGAGGTGTCAACCTTCTCCCCCAATCCCTGGCCTTTGTAGTGATACTATAAAATGGAGTCAAACTTTCAAATAAAGTAGTTTTTAGTTCATGCCTTCTGATCAAAGTGTGAGTGTGTGTTTGTGTGTGTGTGATGAACTGCATCAGAAATCTTATCTCAGTTTCCTGACCTGTGTGTTAACAGGCACAAGTATATTCTCCCTCATGAATCTGATTTATAAGTGTGTGGTGATGAAGTTGAAAGGGGCACAGATCCATTGCTCACATCCATGCATCTGCACCAAACAGAACACATCACCAACTGCAGCAGCACTAACGGTCATTATGACACAGGGAGAAGGAAATCCACACTCCTTCCATCTATTACTCCTTCCTCCACCTATTACCCAGGTATCTGGCACTCGCCAAAAAACATATCCCAGCAGATGCTAACAAAGAGATTAATTAGAAAAGCTTGTATCAGCATGTGACCCTCCAGCTGGTATACATTGTGTTGCCTCTACAAAACACTGGTCAAGGCATTGACCAGCTCTGTATTACTGCTGCTGGAACTGGGGAAGGGATGGGCAGACAAGCAAATCCACTACAAATGAGTTAGGCAGAGATTTTATCAAACGACTCAGAGAAACAGGGATTATGAAAGTACAGACACTGTTGCATGAGGCCATTCATATGACTTGTGCTCCCCAATGATGCAAGAAGTAAATGAACTGAGGACTTGACAGTGTACAATTCCTTTTTTGCTGCCTGCAATACAATTTAGAGGTAGATTCCAGAGACAGCTGAGCCAAAGACAAAAAGTGACATGAGGCAGCTGGTAAAGAAAGAGAAACAGACTCAGTTGATTTTTTTTGCACTTCTTTACCCCCAGAGAAATGGAAACAAACTGATTGCTAGAGGCTTATCAAAAGGGGCTTATTCTTCCAGTGATACTGCTTATTCCCCTGGAGAAGCAGAGAAGTTTTCTGTATGACTAAGGCTGTCTGGAAGCCCAGCTCTTCATAGCCACATATAAATCACTTGACGCTAACGAGCATCTTTCTCCACAGCCCAGACATGGGCTGGCCTGAATGTCAACTGAAACACTGGCAGGACTTTTCAGAGACCACAAGCCTGAACTGCTGTTATTCCTCCTAATACTAGAGCAATTAAATGGGATGAACTCCTAGGCTCCTTACCCAGGATTTAGGGACTAACATGCCAGAACATCATTCAGTTTGTATACCAAGAGAACACCAATGTTGACAAAACCCAAGGCTTTTGCAACACTTTTTGATCTGCAGAAGAAGCTTTCTGTGTGAACGTGCAAGTCTTATCTCCACTTCACAGATGGAATAGAAGTCCTAAGGGAGGAGTGGTTCAGTGGTTAAAACCTCTTTTGCATGGGGCACACAAGTGAAATGGTCACTCACTGATCATATCAATGGAGTAAATCACCACAAACCCCCAGGATTTCAATACACGTCTGCTGTCAATCCACTTGACTTGCATTTCTTGTATCTTGCAAAACCAAGTTCCTTCAAAATACTTTATAGTCAAGTGATAAGTATGTTGAGTAACAAGAGACAGTAAACAAATGATAAATAGTTCAGATTAAAAGATGATCCAGTGAGCAAAGGGGCAATGATACCATCTGCCAGGATGGAGTAGATCAAGCCCTGTGAAACAGAAGCAATGTGTGTCATTGGCATACATAAAACCTGTGACCCCTACTTTGCCTTCGGATAAAAACCTCTTCAGGGATGGATGGGGCTATTTTTGCTGATCTCGATTCTCCATCAGAAGTCAGAAAGTAAGGGAGGATTTTAAGTACACACATTCTCCTAGCTTATTTTGCACAAACTTCATAGGACAATCCCAGGAAGGACCATGCCTTGGATGCAAGAATTCCACAGAACTGTATGTTACACTGGTAAAATACTGTTAAATTTAGTATTTTCTAGTATGAGCCAACACTAAATGAATGCCTTAATCCTTTCCCAAAAAGGTAACTTATTTGATGAAGTTCATGAGCACTTTCAGCCACAAGGGATCTTTTGGTCATTGCTAAAAGCCTACTTTATTAACTCTATTTTGTCCAGCCAAATACCTCCTGTAACTTAGACAATATTATTCTCTTCATTGTACTCCAGGTAACAGAAAGGAAACCTAAGATCCAACAGACTATTTACCAAAATGTTCTCATTTGGCATAATGGTTTTTGATGGAGACTGATTTTCATAAAATGTATGTGATTAATTTATTTAACAAGTCTGAAGAAAGGACACATCAGTTTTCTAAGCAATTCTTCCCCAAAAGAGGTGTTACTTCTCTTTTCATCAAGAAATGTTGACAGCCAAAGTAGAGCCAAAGCTACAGCAGCAGCTTGAATGACACAGAAAAAGCAACAAGTATGCCAAACTCATTAGAAGCATTAGAGCAAGAAAGTTAAAAATAACTCTTTCTCTGCCCTAATGACAGAATCAGGTTTGCTTACAAATTGCAAATCTTACTGTCCATCCCTGATGTGATATGAAAACCAGCAATACCCCTTCCCCCCAAACAAAACACCCACAGGCTTATAGGTTGACTCAGCAGATGAAGTTTCTAGACTATGCCCTTTCTTTTGACTGGGGCTTATTAAAACAACAACACCCCTTTCTGCTTACATTAATAACATTAAAGGTTATGAAATACTGTCTACAGAGGCCACACAAATATCTGAAACCGAATCTTTGTTTGCTCCCGCTTCTCTTTAAATCTTCTTACTGAGATTTCCTTTTGTATCTAATATGATTAGTAGATAGAAAAATCTCAGCCTTGGATTTCTCCCTGAACCTTATTTGCTACAGAATTTGTCTCAGCTCTGTCTTACTGCTCCCATAATGTTTCCAGTCTGATCAAGTAAGTAAGCTACTGAAACTCTGTGGATCAAGTAGGATCATTATGGAAACAGGGTAGGAAAAAAACAATTCCCAGGCATGTTTTAAAGTCAATGAATGTGTTATAGGCTTCCCACACCGGATGAGCTCAGGAGTCACAAATGTGCCTCCGGAAGTCAGAAGCACCACACAGCAGGTCAGGATTTCTCCGGAATTAGCAGCACTCTGTGTAGCAGTGCTGCCAAACACCTCAAGGAACTGTTCAAGAGCACTTCAAAACCTCATATAACTTGAGTGAATTTGAAGCAAGGCTCCTGATGCAAAAGGGAAGGACTAGCTTTAAGCTGTGTTTGCTTCACTTCACATTTCCTTCGTTCCTCAACTGCCCTTGTTTCTCTTTAGAAAGATTTATTCTTGGGCCCATTTAAAGGGTATTAACCTATGCTCCCAGAAAGCAAATGTGCTCATAAATTCTTTCACAGAAGAAAAATCACTTTTGTCAGTTATCAAGTCTTCCCTCTGATTTATGCTGTAGAGTTTACTGGCCTCAGCAAACATCCAGCAAAATTGGAAGCTTGCTAAAGGAATTTTTAAAACCACTTCTTCTAACAAAGCATTAAAAAAAAAAATTCCCACCAAAACACCAAAGCCCCAACTTTCTACTCCTGAGCTATCACTAGGGAAGAGCACTGAAATCATACCATGCTGACACAGTACTACAGAAAATAATGGAAGAATACCAACAAATGTAATAGACTATTTCCCTTATCAGAACTGTGTCACTGGTTCTTAAACTTGAGAAAAGACTGTGAATCCATAAATGACATCCTGGAACCCTTCAGATTACACTCGCTCATCTCTTTCTATATGATGAGGTCATATTCAGAATTGAAATTCCTACAGACACTAATAATGTGAAAATATAGAAAAGTATATGCTGATAAGGGGAATGTAGAAACAACCTTAAAACAACTTTTCTTTGATCAAATTCTACTTTTTATTTGAAATTATTAAGCTATTTCATTCCCAGACTTCCGAAATGGCCATCTTATATTTCAATTCAACTAGTATGGGTTTCATAGGTAATACATTTTAAAATGAAAAAAAAAAAAAAAAAAATCAGCTCTTGAAAAAGAATAATTTGTCATTACTGTCCAGTGCTTTGGGATTTCTCCATTTGTTCCAGATTTTTTTCATTCTGAACTTTTCAACTCCTATCATTTCTTCTGATGCCCTACTTTTACCATGTTATTCCCATGCTGTCAGAAAAGTAAAGACAGAAAGATATAAAATGAAATTGTTCATGAGGGACAATGCCTTTCTAAATCTCCTTGTGTTCTGACAGTTCTCTTTGTTGTCCAGTTTTCTGCAGTTGGATTTTAACTTCAAAAACACAACTGTGATTTCTTCGTCATAAAATGTATATAACCATTCAGTTGTTTTCATAAATGTGTTTTGGAGGTAGGTGAAGTAGCAAAATCATTTCCTAGTATAGCTTCTCACATTGCTTTTAACTCTGCAGTTGAAGAAATGCCTTTAGGCTTTCAAAATTTTATTTATTTATTTTTACCTTTGAGCAGAAAGTAAATAAACTATAAGTTACGATCAAATAGTGTCACAAAAAATTCCTTGTGTTCCTTTCAGGGAAACAAAGGCTTTTCCAGTAGTCACTGACTGTTCACGCTTGTAGCATTTGGCTGTCAGAGGCAATCCAGCCTGGCTTCATAGGCGGCTAGTAGATGTTAATTGTTGTGGCCTTCCCTTTGAAATCCAAACCCTACTTGTAAGTTCTATTTAAGACTTATTATTTTGACTTTTTTTTAGGACCAAGTAGAATCACATACTTTCTTCTACTTTTTGTAAGAAAGTTTGGCAATTTTGCATTACCCTGTACAGAAGCTAAAAATACAACTTTAGGAGGACCCAAACAACTGTTTCATAGAGTCAGCTGGTTTTCTAGTTCATTTTGCTTCCATTACAGGTTCAGACCACTTTTTAAATACCTCAATAGCCTGCGCAAACACAATTAGGATCACTTTATGCAAGTGACCTTATTATAAACTAGATGGGGCCCTAAAGATGGACAGCAGCAGCAGCTTATGGATTAACCAGTCAGGAGGCAAATGGAGACTTTTTGTCACCCCCAGGGTAACTCAGTGACAGCAGCACTGAGAAACATGAGTCTCTTGTCCTGTCATATAACCTGAGCAACTCCTTTTAAGTGTTGGCTAGTGCAGACCATATTCTTCAGGGTAACTGATCAGAAATGAACAAACGGGACAGTGTGATGGGGGTTGAGCTTTACGGCTGCCAAAGGAAAGATGACACATGGAAAGAAATAATTTAAAATTGCTCATACAGATCACCAAGCTGTAAATTAAAGGTGGCCAAATTGCATGCCCCCCCCCACCCCCACAATGAAACAAGCAAACAAAATGAAAAAAGATAAAAAAGGAAACCAAAAACCAAAACAACAACAAAAAACTCCAATAAAAATAAAAATGTAAATGAATGCATAAAGTGTGCATAACCTGCACTCAAGTAATATCTTCATATATATACTTGACATAGATCAGAAACATATTTAGAAACCTAAGAGATCTTATCTGGGTGTCTTAAGCAATCTAAGTTGCAGCAGACCTATAGAAAGGCAGGGAGAAGCTCCTGCCTTGAAGTGAAGGATAATGAGACTTACTAAAAAGGAGAGTTACACATGACAGAGGAACAGGGCTGAAAAAAGCTACAGACAAATCCACTAAGATTATCTGTGAAACAGATCTTCAAAAAAAAACATGGGTCAGACTGAAGGTTTTTCTGATGAAAAACACAATTAGCATATGGAAGAACTTTTTGCCACAAAGCATGAACTGCACGTAGAAGCTCATAAAAGGAGCAGCACAGATAATGCTTGCATGACAGACCTGGACTTCAACCAGCCCATGGTCTAAAACCTATGGTGTTTCAAACCAGCTTGTAATGCCAGCAAGGAAGGAACAAGGTGCCATGTCAAAAGGCAAAAACCACTTGCCAAGACATGGCCTGATGCCTTGTACATCTCCAGCACAGAAAGGAAATAGGAGATTTTTAGATTAGGCCATAAAACACAAAAATGCTGATCCACTGCAGAGGTCAGTTTGTTCCCAGTAGTGTGCACCGGCCCCAGGGCAGGATATGATCTGAGAACCACAGCTGATAGTTTAGCTACTGGATTTAGTCTGCTTTAGAAAAAAGAATTTTTTTTTTTTTTTTAAATTTTCTGCAGAGTTGGCACATTGATCAAATCCGAGCACTGTAATAGTATCAGGTATTGATATCCCAAGGGGAAACTTTGCATTTAGTCAAGTTGTAGACAATTAACAAATTACGGATTTCAAAGCTGTTTTACCTTTTCTGAGACACTAACAATTTATCAGGAGCATATTTAATATTTTGTAGGCCAAAGAGGATGCTGGAGAATTCAATAATTGTAAGTAGATATATTTAGCTGCACTCATTAAAAGGATAAATCTAATAAAACTGAGTCAGAGGTTTTGGTTGTTCTTTGTTCTTGTTAAAACAATTCTTACAACTTTAAAGGCAGAATTTCTGTGATAATAAACTGGCGGTTGGGGAAAGGGGGTAAAAAACACAGGTTGCATTTAAAGTAGGATGAAGTAGTAATATTTGACACTTTGGATATTACCCCCAGAACCTCAGGAGGAATAAGTTAGGGTCAATATAATGAGTTTGATGAAGCTTCTGTCACGAAAGCAGATGTTCCAGCAGCTGGCATAAAAAGGCAACATTAAGCCTAATTCTGAACAATGACGACTTCTGGTGAAGCTCAACTTACATTACAATGGTGGGGAGCACCATTACTCACTTTTATAAAAGGGAAAACCAGGACACAGGGATCTAAAGGGAATGTAAGCAACATTTCACAGTCTCAAAATTAACAGACTCTGTTTAGCAGCCAGTTATCAGCTTGATAAAGTTCCTTCTTATGTCTTACTCTAACTGCGATAATAATGCTCAGTTCTTTAATTGAAAAAAACCTTAAACCAAATGAATATGCACTATTTTTTATAATTGCAAAGACAGACAATTTTTCCTTAGAACAGAACTGCTACTGCTTTACATTAATTTCATGGTGTAAAAACATTGGAAAAATTCAAGACGGATGATAATTAATACAGTAGTTTGCCCAGATATTCTTTAACTCTGCCTTAATGAATCAATGTGTTTTCCTTTTTTGCTGTAAGGGATCCTTATTTTTCTTAATACTTGAACACTGATGACATGCAATTATCTGGTACTTGTTTCCTGCTCAGGAGCCTTGTATAGCAACAGAGATTTCTGAGCTATGCTTGTGATAAAAAATCATTAATTCTTACAGAATACATTACTTCAGAATCCAAAGGAAATTAGCAGCTCATTGTTATTTCCTGCTCACCTCAAAAATGCCTGGAAAAAATGAACAAACAAAATCACTATCCTTCAATTTACCAAAAGAAAGCTCCCCAGAGAGATCGGAGTGACTAGAAACTGTCTAAAAATATTCAGCCTCGTTATTCTGTCAAAGTGAGGGAAGTGTCAGCTGGATCACTGAGACTATAAAATGATTACCCATTATCACGTGGTTATATTATATATTTTTACTTCTTCATCCACTTATTTCATTCACATGTTGCAGCTGGAATACAGCCCTCAACAGGCACTTTAGGGTGCAAATAGCAAACACCTGCACTTCTGAACTTGCTGGTGGCTTTGCTATGGACTGTAAGGGTGTAAAAGGAGGCTATTAATGTCTGATACAATGGAGCATTTTGGGCTGTCATCAGCCTCATCCTAAGAGCAGCTAACAAAATGACTGAAATGCTTTTGACTGTTTGTTTATGATTAGCTCCTCTACAGGTGACACAGTCAATTGCAATACATCAAGGCATATGGAAATGGATTTGTGACTAATCAGTAAGCTATAATACACCTCAGCTCTGTGCAGGAGAGACCTTTGTGTTCTGCTTCATTCATAAACTTTACTGGAGCAATGTAACAAAACTAATTGTATTCTTGGCATCATTCTTCAGTGAGTGCTGGGAAAGTGCTTATTCTCTATTTCTTTAATTTCATTATCCAGTTCTTATAAAAGAAATCAACTAACAGGTTTTTGTCTTGTCAACTACTGGTAAATGGTTATAATATTTGACATAAGATTTCATATCTAGCCAGCTGCATGAGTTTTCTCCCATATTTACACCATCAGAATACCTGCTTTTCCATGTCTTTTTCTCACTTATATTTTACATAGATGTGTGTATATATGTTAAGCCATAAAAGCAGGGATGACTTGTTTTTCTCTCAAAGAACATACATAAAATAGTCTGCTGTTTGTATGAATCAACAGTAAGCATCTTCTACCATACATATACAACATTCTTATATCTTTTAGCTTCTTTGCATATAGTGAAATATATTTTATCAGTTGGAGACACACTGGAGAATCCCACTAGAAGCAGAAAAGAAAATGTACCTAAAGTTCGCCATTGTGTAAACATTATGTATGCAGTTTACAAATGTATACGATGAGATGTGGCCCTCTGCGATTGTAGCTGTTGAGCCTTTTGGTCAGTGCTTTCCTGAATGGGAGAGCATAAGAAAACCCCAAAATATTTCAGGTATTTCTTTCCAGATTATGTTCAAACATCACTTTCAGATCAATATATTTTTAAAAAGCACTGCTGTCATTTGCTATTTTACCAGTATTCTAAGATTCTGTACACTGGTAATTTTCTCTAAAATACAAGTTTAGGATGGGGTAACTTTGTGTCAATTTTACGATTCTCAAGCATATCTACCTTCTTTAGATTCAAATGATTTTTCCCAAATTCATGCATAAGCCACAAACTCACCTTTAGTTTTTTAATTCCCCAAGAATTATGATGATCGCTGGATAACAGAGATTGCTACTGGGGAACAAATAACATGGCATTTATGAGAGCAACTAGTTACATAATCACAATTTTTACTTTCTTCTGATTGAAGCAAGGCAGGAGCAGGGCCAGAAGTCCAGCTCCATTGCAGAGGGAAATGTCAGCACTTGGAACTGAAGACCCTGCAGTCTCTCTCTCCTCACTGGCCTTCTTTCAGAAGTTATAGCCAGAAGCCTGCCATGACCTTTAAAGCTTTCCAAGAGTGAAAGCTCAGCAAGGAAAGCTTTATATGGAAAACAGAGGCCAGGTCCAATCACCCAGCAAAAGATGGTGGAGAATGGCACAACAGGAGAAACCTGACTGACCTGGCTACTGGGGCTGTTACGCTTTCCACATGACTGAATGCTAAGGACAGGCTGCATAAAGTGACTCTGTGAGAGGGGAAGAGAGGAGCAGGTGGAAAGAAGCGCTTAGCATATGTCAGAGCTCAGCTCCAAAGACACCTGCCAGCACCCAGCACCACGGCAGACATTTCCAAGGTAAATCCATGCTTGTAATACACCAGCAAGTAAATCTGCTCCCTTTGTTTTCCCTATTATGCTGGTTCATCTTTGCTTCCTCCCCACAGCACTGTGCAAGCCCTTTTGTTCTGTACTGCATCTAACATTCCCCTGACAACTCAGACATTAAGAAAGTATGCCAATGCATCACCTGAAATCTGGTGCATGTGATACCCTGCACCTGCACAACTTCTTGTAAAGGTTCAACAAAGACAACAGTTCTAGTGGAACTTGCCACATCCTTGCGTTTAGTTTCTTGCTTGACAGAGACTGAGTATCCAACTACATACAGTGTGGAGCTATGGACATAGAGCAATACTCAGGTGGGTATGCTAAGTATTATTTTACTAAAAACTTGGAGAGGTGGGTGAGGCAAGAGTTCCTGACTGGCAGGTTGTTCCAAACTCCCATACCTTGCCTGTGGCTCCCCACCCAGCAGCCAAAAATTCACATGGCCAAACAAGTGGACCTCAGATCCTTTCAAAGAAGTCCCCCTGCTGCTAACCTGGGCATATAAAGGTACAGCTGGTTTCTTGGTCTCTCCCTCAGCCTTCCCCTCCTACTGCACACTCTAGTAGCTCATGTATATTTTTCCATTACAAGGGACTTCCCTTTTAATTGCAGAAGCATTGGCAGGGATGGCAGAAATTTCCCATTAGCCTGCAGGCAAAAGACAGAGTCAGAAAAGAGCTGTTTTTCCAGACTGGATATCAAGGGAGGAAACTCCATGGATGTTTTTAATTATTACAAAAACTGGGATCCCCAGGCTAGAGTCTTTTTGATATCTTTGCAGCTACTTTTCCTGTTGCATCCAGAATTATGAATAACTATAATTTATTCATAGCCCTGTTTTCTACAATCAGTAGAGAGATCTCCATAGCACAGGCAGCAGAGATGGAAACAACTCAGCAGCAACAAGCCCAAGGTACATTCTCTAATGGCATTCCCTGTCTCTGTTTAAATTGATTAGAATTACAAGAGAGACATTACATCCTTTAAAGCTAGAAGAATAGGAATATGTTTCACAACGAACCAAAACAATCAGTTACTTGAATACGCCTAACTTCTTTTTTTTTTTGCTGTCCAACCTGCAATAAACATCCAAGATTCTGAAGCTGCTGAAGCTGGCAAGACAGAACACAGAAGAGAGAATTACCCTCCCATTACCTATGCTTAAGTATATGCAGTGTAATAATGTTTCAGCATCTGCTCACTTCAGGAGTGGTGGTTCCCCCTACATTAGTGGGATAACACACCACTTCTCCAGCGTCACAACACAGATGCTGTGATACATCTGGCAAGACTTCACGTTGATGCTTGTAAAACCTGTGTTATGACTGCAGCAGGAGAAAACAGTGTTTAATGTTAATGCTCCTCCCTAGAATACAGTTAAAACGCATTAAGAGAGAACATATGCAGGAACACTACAGAATGTTTGTCAAAACACTGTCAATACAAAAAAATAGATGCAGTGCTGAAGGAAACACGTCCTACATCAGTTACAGAGAAGACTGTGGATCATCAAAACATCATTAAATCAATAAGTAGTTTACTTTGCACCAGTGAGCTCTCAGCATATCTATATGTCCAAAGAAACTCCTGTCATGGCTGTGTCCACTTCCTTAGGCAGCCACACAGCACTCCATTGCTTGGGATTTTAGCCATGCAAATAAACACTGACTAAACATTTTTACCTACTCACAAATTTTAAAAGTAACATTATTTTGTTCATGTAAGCCTTTCTGTTGCCAGATTTGATTTTTAAAGTCTGCATTTGGGGAATAAGCTATTTCAAAATATTATTTAAGGTCATTATAGATGTTAAGATAAATCAAAACATCTTCAAGAAAATCAATGCTCCCTCTACATAGTCCAGATAAATACTGTGCAGAGATAGATTAGTCACAAGTTCAGAAAAGAAAACTTAAAATTTTTGTCATGTTCACTGCATCTCAGCATTCAATATTGCAAGGTACCCCCCATCCTATGATTAGATCACACACTAATGTTATGAACTGAAAGAACTGCATTGCAAGGACAGTGATACACAACACAAGTAATTAAGTCATCTCACTGTACTGTCATGCAAAACGAAGATATGGGTATCATCATAAGAAATGGTAAAAAATAAAGCAATAAGCAGATTTACCTGAAGTAGTAACTGTGTTCTAGTCCTGCTTTGTTTCATATTCCTTTCCGGATAAACAACCCTAAAGTATATTCCCCACTTTGCACTAGTATTTTATTCACAGCATATGTACTCCTCATTATTAAGTGAAGAACTGCAAGGTTTTCAGAAGGAAGGCAGGGGGTGTGGGGGACAGAAAGGCCCCCATTCCCAGCTCTCCCAGCTGAACTCTTATGCTGCAGGTGGAGAGAAGGATTCTGCTGGAGGGAAGTCGCAGTGTGTGCAGCTCCTCTCAGCAGCGCTGCTCTCCCCAGCACAGGCAGCTCGAGTGCAGCAGAACAGCCTGCAGTGGAATAACAAGAGAATTTCTCAAGTGCCAGTATAAGCGAAGGAGGGGGTGTGAGGGAAAGCAAGGGAAGAAAAGGCTCGGGAAGCTGCTTTTCCTTTCAGCAAAGGCATGCTGTGTGTCCCTCTTTCACGGGGGTCCCACACAAGGATAGGCATACCAAAGATTTTAAGGCCCTGAGAGACTAAGATCTAACACAGGGAGTTGGCTAAAATAATCAACGTTAGGGAATGCAAGATATTACATTTCCCATTGCAATACCAACACCTCCCTGTTACAGCTCCTGTAACGCGATGTACATTTTGAGACAAACAGCAATACGGTGTAAGATAACATCTTCGGCCTGAAATACAATAGCAAAATCAGTCTTGCTAGTACCCCTCCTTAAGATTCATTTGACACTTTTTAAATTTTGCTAGAATTTACAGATACCATTTCCCCCGAGGTATTCTTCAGTATTTTCTCCCTTCTGATGATGAACAAACAACTAGGACATTAACTCTTGCTAGTGTGTAAACAGTCCTGTTTACAGCCCACTACTGAACAGTAATTTAAGTAACCACAGAGATGAAAAATTACTCTGCATGTACAAATAGCCAGCAAATCTACACAGCACATGTGCCAGACAGGCTTTTATCAGATATGTGCAAGGCTCATCCAGTCATCATGTAAGTGGAGTGTAAAAGACCTGCTGAGCCTCAGGCTGAGCATGAGGGTTATTCATCTGGCATCCCCTGCTGCCGCTCCCAGGCAGCTCCAGGGGCTGAGCTGACTAACAGTGTATGGCTCTGGTGCTTTCCTCCAGCCCTGGGGCTGGATCCTAGGCATCCCCCACATGTGATCTCACAGGCAGCCACAGCACCTGACTACAAATGCAACTTTTGCATTAAACAACAGGAGTTGAAATGTTTGCTTTCATACATATTGCTAATAGCAGCCTTTTTAAGGCTCTTAAATTACTACAGTCTCTTGTCCATGCTGATTTTAATAACCAGCCTTAAGGGATATGACCCCAATTTTCTCTCACCCATAGCTTTAAAACAACGTTACTTACAACTAGTTGCTTTAAAAAAGCAATGGTAATGGTTATTGTATTAATAGTATTCACAATGATAGAGTAATGACTATATTTTGTAATCCTATAATAATAACTCAGAGAAGTTTCAGGGAGAATTTTCATCCCCATGTGGTGTATATATGCTAATTCCTATGCAAATTAAAAACACACTGACACATCTTATTATAATACTTGTCCATTTTGAACATGTATTTGGTGAAATCATCACAGTCATATTATGCTTTGGAAGATGAACACATCCCAGCCTGTACTGTTGCCACAACAAGAGATGAGATATGGATCCATCATGGGAGTGTATCTTCCACTTTGAGAGGTGGGTGTTCAGTACCACTAAAATGGTGTGGACAGTGGGTGGCAGCAGGTTATAATTTCTTCCCTATATTATGTAATCAGTTCTGTCAATCCTGACCTTTTAAAAACTCAGACTATAAGAAATAGAACAAACAGATGTATTTTTACTTACTGCTTCAATATTCTAGCATTTTAGAAACATATTTTCTGCTCTAAAGAGCATCACAACTATTTTTAAGAAAGAAGCCCTAGTTTCCATTGCTGTAGAAACTGAAGCTTTATGGGGAATCACTACAAGATCCATAATAAAATCATGACTGCCAGCAACATCACATACCATGTGAAGGAGAAACCCCCTAATGACATCATGCTGTCACTAAATACAAACTACTGACAACTTATGAGGAAGGAACAGCAAGTAATGTGAGACCATGAGTGTCACAGTAGCGTATGACAGCCCGGCTGGGACGCTTCTGGATGGGGAAGGGGAGGGGGCTTGGAAGGGGACAGACACACAAACATCAGCCCAGCAGGCAGTGCACCTCTCTCTCTTTTCTCTGTGAGAAAAGGCAAACACAATTGCTGAAAAATCTTTCAAAAGACGAGCACTGCCTCAAGGCTGAATGACTCTAACAAGTCAGGATTAGGGAAATCATGAGCTCAAGGCATTTATATGTTGCTTACCTTTACGGCAGCCAGTTAACAGTGGGTATCCTGGTCTGCTTCTACATGCAAGCATGGTAGTGCATGGCTCCAACCAGCCCTGAGCGAGCACAGTACTGACTGTTCTCTCTCTTAGCTCCTGTAGATCTGGATCTCTAACCACATGTAAAATGTTTGGCTACTTCAGATTCCAAACAGTAGTACAGACAGGTTACACAAGGAATCAACTATTCCAAATCTTGCTACGTGGCTCAAGGCCTGATCATGAGCATACCGTGCAGATATGCAGGGCCAGGTGGTTGACAGACCACGTGCTGACTGAGCACATCTCACTCTTGGGCCACCTACACAAGCACAGGACACGCCACACTCCTGTGTGAGTGACACCAGCATCAGCAGGAACAATACTTGCATGATTCCTGGTCTAAGCCCTGGAGATGGGATAACTCTCACACATCAAAATGGGAAGATTCTTGTCATTATAGCTCCCTGTTGTACACTATTAACACAAGGACCAGGAACATCCATCCCGTTGTGAAAAATAGGCTCTTTGGAACTGTATATGAGAGATAAAATGGTAATACTGATGTGAATCCCTATTGTTACACAGCTGGAGACCTCAAGGCCTCCAACAAAACACAGAGAACTGTACAGACAGGAAGCATTCCTTGCCTAGGGGAGCTAATCATCTAAATGAAAAAGACAGGCAGGGAGTTGGAGAGAAAGCAGAAGCACAGAGAGGTGAAACCAACTTGCCCAAGGCCATGCAGCCAGTCTGCAAGCAAACCAAAAATAGAGGCTGACCCCTTGATTGTCGGGCCATTGTTCTCTCCACTAGACTGAATCTCCCACGGTGAATGTGACACTGAATTGGTATTTCTGTTTCAATGTTGTCATTTTTAAAAATAAAGCATGATGACAATGTCACTGTACTGAACCACTGTAATCAAGGCCACACAAGCAGTTTTAGAAACAATACCATGGAGAACTTTTGCTAAGAGAAGAAAGCAAGGCCCCCAGACACAGGGACTGGAAAGCATACCCTGATTACCAGCTACGCCTCTGCCAGGAGAGACAAAGGTTATTGCCATTTTGAAAGCTCTGTAAACATCAGTGCCTTTACCAGAGCAAACTCTGGATGAGACGTGCAGCTCAAGAATGCAGCTCAGGGCAGACACTATTAGCAACTGAGAAAGGATCTGGCCCTGCAGAAGACTGTATGGATGTCTGCAGTAGCTCTCAAACTGGCAGGACAAATTCTGTGCAGAACATGGCACTACATATGAATTACTGCTGACAACTGATCAAGGTCTTGGCTGCTCTGGACACTACTCCAACCTGCTGAGTGCTTCTCCTTTTAAAGCACAGGTTTTCATTACCCATAAACATCACTTAAAGTGTGGTAAAGTCTTCCAAAAGATCTACATCTACATTTTTAAAGGGCTGCATCAGTGTCACTTCAGACATCGCAAACACAAAACAAGAATTCCACCAATGTGTACCCGAAGCAATTTTTCTGATAACCCTAATGAGCATATGCCATAGTACTTGGAGGACTCAACAGGAGGAATAGCCACACATGCTGCCCTTGTGGAACAGGAATTCAATTACCTGCATTCCAACAACTTTTCTCAAGTGCATCAGAACAAAATCACACAGAATTCTTTCAGTTTTTAAACACACCTCCTTGGTACTACATACTCAGCCTTCATACAAAAAATGGAAGTCAGTAAATGTTTTTCTGATCTTGAAGAAGTACAAGAAAGAGGATTAAGAGAACTACAGGCTGGTCAGCCTCATCTCAATCTCTGGAAAGGTGATGGAGAAAATTCTCCTGGAAAGCATTTACTAACACATGAAAGACAAAAAGGGAGTAATCAGCATGGAGTTACCAAGAGGAAATCACACCTGACCAACCGCATTGCCTTCCTCAATGAGATGACTGGCTTCATGGAAAAGCAGAAATCACCAGTGGAGTCTGAGAGTTGACTATCTGGAAAGCAGGTTTGCCTCAAAGGACAAAGGACCTTGTTGATCCTACTGGAGAAGAAGCTGACTATGAGCCTGGAACACACTATCATAGCAAAAAAAAAAAAAAAGAGAAGGTAAAACAGCATGCTGGGCTGCATTAGGTTAAGCATCCTCATCAGACTGAAAAAGTGATCCTTCCTTTCTACTCTACTTAGCACTGACGTGGATGCATCTGAAGCGCTGTGTCCAGTTCTGGGTTCCCCAGTACAAGAAAGACAAGGACTTAGTTGAGAGATCCAGGGCAAACCCACAGAGATGATTAAGGGAGTGGACCATCTAATGGGAGACAAAGAGAGGCTGGAAGACTGCAGACTCTTAATAAGGGAGAAAAGAAGACTCATGGAGGGATCTTATCAATGTATACAAACATTTCACATGAGGAAATTAAAACGAGGGAACCAAGCTCTTCTCAGTAATAGTGATAGGACACTATTACTACTGTCCTATCACTCAGTGATAGGACAGGAGGCAATATAGGCAAATGAAAATACAAAATATTATATCTAATCACAGGAAAACACTTCCATTTGAGGGTGGTGAAGCAGTAGAACAGGCTGCCAAGAGAGATTATGGATACTCCACAAAGATATTAAAAGCTTGGCTGGACATGTTCAGGGAAAACCTGCTCTAGCTTGAACAGTGGGGCTAGACAAGATGATCCTATGAGGATTACTTCCAACCTCAATAACTCTGTGATTCACTGGTGCTTCAGTACATAAACAGCACAGTTTGCTTCCAATGACCCAACTACAGCTGATGCAAGTGTAGTCAAGTATATCCCCATGGCTTCTTGGTGTGATTTCTCTCCTTCTGCCAACAACAGATTGCATCAAATTGAAGAATTTAATTCCAGTCTTAAAACTTAAATGTATCAAGTAATTAATCCCTTAATAAGCTGTTGTAGTTCACCTTTATATCTTGTGCATGCTGTGCATATTCCACTACTTTCCACCTTTTGGCATGTGAAAAGCACTCATTGACCTCATCCCCACTAAAAATGAAAATGCACAAGAAGTATGTAACTGACTTCATTATAGAAAGCAGAGGAAACTACCTTACAGAAGTAATCATGTCTGGCACAATAGTCAGAGAAATTTGAAAAATGCAAGTGAAAGAATGCAATTTATGAAGATATTTTAATCTACTATTAATACAGGAAAGGTACAGACTCATATTCAGACATGACATATCAGAGGTCTTTAAATAAAGGAAGAAAAGTATCTTAAATACTTAACTTACCAATGTTATACACATTCTAACTTTCTTAAAATGTAAGCTGACAGATTTCAGCATATTATTAAATGTATATTATATTTAGTGCTTGCTTCTCTTTTGGGGAAAAAAGAATAAGAAAACTCTATTTCTGAAGAGTAAAAATTCCACTACTCCTGGGCAGACTTGATCGAGAAATCAGTAATTCTAGATTTATAATGCATCCTACAAGCTAAAATATTGACTTCTGTACTATGATGACAATGTTGGTGTAGCAACTGATCTTAAGATTCAATAAGTCAGACACTAAAACCTCTGGCTATGGCAATTCTGGCTTCCTCTTGTAATCTGCACAGCATGGCAACACTTCAAAATAAAACATTGTCGAACTAGAGTAAAAAAAAAAGCAAGCTTGGAAATTTATGTTAGGTGCTTCCTGGGGGAAAGGAAAAAAAAAAAAAAAACAAACAACAAAAACTTTAAAAACCCTAGTAAGATGGCAAAGGTTAAAAAATTAGGTTTTCCAAAACAGGTAAATTTCATAACACAGATCAACAGTAAAGTAAGAAAACTGAAGTTGTGGTTTCCCTTCTGTATGCTCTAAGTCCACCATATTCTTAAGTCACAGATGGACTTTACTTCAGTATAGTTAAAATTTGCACTTTCAAGTCAATACTGTTGCATAACCAAAGAAAACAAGTAAGAGCCATATCACAAAAACCAAATTAAAACTAAATTTTGTGTTTCTCACACTACAAAGCATACTACTGTGGCTAGTTTATTAGAAGAATTTGTACAGGAATGGGCATACTTGATTATGGCAAAACAAAGTTCCTCAGGACTTCTGGCTGTACAGCATTCTGTTGGAACACTAGTTCCTAGCAAAAGAAAAGTTCAGTTACTCAAGGCACAAATCCCATCTGCCAGCAAGAGAGGAGAAATATGGATTAAGATTTCACAGTAGAACTTCAATATGGTCTACTGTTTCCAATGTCACCTTTAAATTCAGAAAAGGCAAATCTCTCCGCTACTAAATTTTCCCTTTCATGGTTAACACTTAATTGATCATCAGGAGCAGTAAAAGGATCTTGAGTTCAGCCTGGCTTGCAAAGACAAGAGAACCCACACTCACATGATCAAATAATCCATGATGAAACAACTCCCAGCTCTGTGTTAATTAAGGTTATAACTTGATTTTCAGGCTTTAAAAGAAATCTCCACAGCAGGCTGTGAGGAAGAAAGCAAGCCACCTTCCAGAAGGAAAACAGTACTAGAATTTGCTATTCAATATCACACAGGATTTCTGCAGCAAGTCCATCCATATTAAGGCCCTTCCATGCCTGACAACAGAGAAAACAAAACAAGTAGGAGGAGATAATTCCTGCCCAGAAAACCCTGAAAAATTTCCCTCTGGCAATGTGCAGAACAATCTATGAAGAATATGCAAAACAATCTGATCTACCAAAGCCTTGATGGATGTTCTTAACCACAGTACATGGATGGCTCCACTACAGCAATGTACTCCAAGATTTTAATTAGGCTGCAGCCAAATGAGTGGACTGGATTTTATTGCCTCACAGAGCACATCTCACAACCCCAAATAAATCCCTGATCCCCACTATGAGGATAGAAATTAGGAAAAAATGAAAATGGAAACAAGACTCTTGCTTTCTGCTGTATGCCAGCACCTGCTTGTGTCTTAATGCTTTCTCAGTAAATGAAAATACATTGCAAAAACAGGCAGAATTAGAACAGAAAGCAATATGGCTCCAAGGCAGTGTGACACCCTTATATAGTGGCTCCCTTGCTGAAACCATCTCCCTAAGTGTAAGAAAGATAAAAGAATCCTGTAATGCAATAAGTTTCTTAAGTATAAATGGGGTACAATAATCAGAAAAAGATTTATTTGCCTCATCAATGAAAACACACAGTAAGAAAGGAAAATACTCATCAGTGCGTCCCTACCAAGTACTGACTAATTACAGGTTGTCAGGAGGTGGGCAGGTAAGGTCTGAAGTATATTGTAAACTGGCTTATATTAATTTTTACTGTCTTAAGATTACCTGACATCTCCATCTGCTCTTCATTACTTGGATAAACTTCAACTCTTCGAATTGTGTTGTACTGGGAATTTGCCTTACATTAAATATTTAGAAACAAATATCAATGTTGTTTTGCAATTTCTAAGGATGAGGCTAAAACCACACTTCTCACATATATGGAAACATTAATTTTCTGATTTTTCCCTTGAGATGCTTTGCTCTTGCATGTGTTGGAGGAGGACTTCTGAAAGACACCAGAAAGTTGGTGCATTTTCGCTCCATGAAAACAAAAAAAGAAACCTTGGCAAAACGATATGATTTTGAGAAACAACAGTGAAGTTTACAGAGACTTTGCAGCATGGTGTGACTTTGCCAACACACTCCATAGAAAAATAAATGCTCACTAAAGCACACACCCTTGCAAAGGCAGGAGCAGAGCCTGAGTCGTCTGCTGTTGACAGATCTCTAAGAAACAACTTGACAAACCATCGTGTTTTACTCTCATGCTGCCTCCCAAAGGGCAACAACCACCTGCTGCTCCTCTTGCCTCGAGTGCCAAAGACCTGCAAGGTTTGCAGAAACAGGCAGACATTGCTAAAGATGCACATATATCTCAGTCTAATAGCACATGAGGAAGACTTCTTTTGGTTCGTTCTTTTCTTTGCAAGAGGACGAAAGAAGCTGTGAAGATTCCTGTAAAGAAATGTAAGCTGTGCCTCCAGGGCAATTTTTGGCTTACTGACCATATTACTCTCAGCTTCTGAAACAAATGAAACAAGTAAGGGCTTTAACCTCTAGACAGTCCTTTTTTCTCTTCTGTGGCATGGCCTTCTGTCCTTTCTGGGAAGACCAGCAGATAAGTCAGATGTCCTGTGGGCAAACCGGTGAGAAACCACAGACTGAAAAGAATTTATAATGCATATGTTTGAGTTATCCCTTCACTGTCTTCCTTCTTAATCATTGCAAAACATACCTCTCATGTGCTCACCATTGCAGCTTAAAATGCTCTTTAAACACCTTTATGTCACGAAGATACTTAGAGCACTAGATTGTGTTTAACAATCCCGGTGATTTTCTTCTTGCAGCCCTTAAGATTCTACAGAAATGTTAAAAATGTTTTTAAGAAACATTGAGAGCAAAGAAAGACAACTGGATCACTACTGATGCAAAGAGTAAGTCTACTGTATTAGCTGATAAAATATAATGTTGGTAAAAGTAATAACCAGAAGCCTCGTTCAATAACCTGAACTGTATCTTTTCTCAATAACAACCAGCTCTTGTATTTCAAGGTAAAGCTAGAGAATGGGAAAACAGAAAAGGGAAATGTTACCAAGGAAATATAATCAAAGACCAATGACAAATAGAAGGTCTCTGGGAAAATGTCTCAAGTTTTAAATAGCAGGTATCCGGTGTAAGGACAAAATTGAAAAAAAAAGAATTTCTCTGCAGAGTACATAACATTTTTCTTTCACTTGTATTCATTCAGTTATCTGTTCATTTGCTCAATTTTCTCAGTATCTGACCTATTATTTAGAAGATGAAATTTCTACTATTTTTACTGGGAAATGAACTACCAAAATTGTCCCAAAAAAATCTAGGCATTTTTTTACCCCTTCTACAATTTCAACATTTGGGTCTAAATTTTAAGCCTATTTCAATCTAGTATTGCAGTCTGTAGAACTAAAGTTAAAAAAACAATAAAAATCTGCAAATTTGTGTCTGTTATCCCAAACTCACCAAACTAAAAGGTCAACTTACATCTCAAATATATCCAGCTCCATTAAGCTGTGTACCTGCAAGGTAGAATTTCACAAACAGCTAAAAGCAGTACCAATCATAGCCTGCAGTCCTATAAGGCTCACANTAGTGTCCAAGAACATCCAGACATCTGTAACTCTTTGCTTTTTATTGTCCTTTTATTGTCCTGACTCTGATTGTCCAAATTCTTATTGCTCTAATTTTTATTATTGTTTTTATAACTATTTTACGTTTGAAATTTTTAAACAAGCGATCGGCGTTTTTCACACAGTCCCGGGTTTAAGATTTTTAAATATTTTTCATTCCCACTCATACTGTACTGTGGCACAACGGAAGTTGTGGTTCATTTGGGAATGCAAGATGATTATGTTGATATTGAACAGAGCAGGCACGGCTCAAAGTTGCTGTCTGCCCCAGAAAGCATTGAGATCTACTCCCCTTAAGAGATCAGTGAGTAATGTGCATTTTAAATGACTGTCCTGCTGAACAGAAAAGTGTAGGGGAAGTACTTTTGAGACAGCAAAGGGATTTTAAGAGTTTCTGTCAGTGAAACATTATGTCCTAATCCCCTGCTGAAAAAAACCCTTTCATTATAGAGAACGGCAGAAGAACCATATCGTAACTGGAAATTCCCCATACATAACAAAAGGTTTCAGTGATTAAGTGAAATGGGAAGTCTGAACAGCTTGCCCTGTTCTGTCATTATACTACACTATGGTGAGAAATTATTTTTAAATTAGATAAAATTCAAATTAATCAAGATACTTATAAAATTTTCAGAATATTTACTTCAATCCCCTAGATGTATTTGTTCATCTTAGCAGCAATATGAAGGATACATCTTGTGAAGTATCCCACTTGTGGAGCTCTGCTTCAAATATTTAATTCACTTCAGTTATGGAAACACAAACAGTATTGACATAATAACATCAAGTAAATTTCACAGATTATGCTAGTGAGTATTTATTTATAGTTCGTATTTATTTATATAAGCTAAACCAGGACCACATGATCCCACTATATATATATGCACACTGACCCTGAAAGGCGAGTTTGGTTTCAGTGTGGTTTTTCCTTCCTCTGACAGCACTACTGTGGATTTTTAAATATCCCAAATTAATATTTCTCATGTCCTTGTAATGAGGCCAAAGAGGTTGTAAATACACAGAAAAGCCATTTAGACATGGTACTTTTGCACACAACTAAATCCTTGGCATCAAAGGAAACACAGAACCTCAAATGACATATTGCAGAGGCTTTGTGTAAACCAGTTAAAATGGCCTAAGTATTTTGTGGTCTTTCACTGTAAACCTATGAAAACAGGAGTAACTGGAGCAAAACAAACAAAAATTTAGATTATTTTTGAAAAGTAGAAAGCTAGGCAACTCATCTCATGGAAGGAGCTTATCTCTTGGAAAAAAATATTTTTCTATTGCAAACCGAGACTAAGTTAGCAATTATTAAAAAAAAAAAAAAAAAAAGAGTGAGGTGGTACCGCTCCCTGTCATAAGCAAAAGCAAAGCTCATTTAAATCTTGATGTCAGCTTGAATTAATTTATTTCAGACCTGTAGCATTATCCCCTGATGCTGGAGGTTTTTTAATTATTAGGCATAAAAGCTGCTGTCTATTAAATCCCAACAGTAAGGATAATGGTAGAAACATTTTACTTTCTGCAGACTCTCTGAGGCCATAAATGCTGCATTTATTCTGAGTGTTCAGACTGAGATGAATCTATAGAAGCATCTGGAGACAATTATTCAGCTAGAATTAAAAGCAGAACAGATCTGTGAGATCTGTGTCTGAAAGGAATGAGCCTTTGTGCTCTGGCAACAGCACTGTGCCCGTGCAGGGGGCTCTGAAGATTTGTTATGTGAGTTTTGGTACCAAGGAACATTCTACCTCCTCTAGAAAAATGGTGCACTAGTCAGAGCAAGTCATTTTAAATGAGGAAAAAAGAAGATTTTCTGCTTGTCTTACATATATGTCAAATAGGGAGAAGAGCCAAACAACCAATATGTTGCTGTTCTGACAGGATTAGAAAAAGTCACATCACAGAGAAGCAATAAAGATACTTAGCACCTGGTTCCCCACCCCAGATCTCTTTAGATTTGCCAGAATCTTTGCTACTAAAGGCAAAAGACAATTTTAGCACAAGAAAGCCATCACAAAAGCATGGTAAGGGAGTTACGCTTTCTGGCTTGCCTTAACAGAAACTGCCCAGTACTAAGGAAATTCTGGCTAATACACAGTTCCAGTTAAAAGGATTCTCTAATTAAGCTAAATCTTTCCCACCACCTAGTGTCTGCGTTTTTTTCCTTGCAAAATGTAAATAACAGAATTTGGGAGGTTCCATCAATAATGCTTAAATAACAACCTCCTCGATACACAAAGCCTATCTGCAGAATGATCCAGAGCTTACTAATGAAGGGCAAGAATCATGTTTGTTACATGCTGATTTTCTCTTATACATATTGTAACAATGGAAGTTAGTTGAAACCCACAGGATGAAACATGTAGGATATAAGTTATCTCACTCTATACCTACAAGCCCGGCTAAAAGGAAATTACTTCTAGAATCCAAATTCTCACTTATATTAAGCTCTCATTCCCCGTCTGGCTTCCCAAGTGCATCTTTGTAAACTTCATCTGCTGGTCTTCCCAGAAAGGACAGAAGGCCATGCCATTTGTATAAGTACACCCATATCTGATTTCATGAACACGATTTGCTGTGATTTGAGAAATCCCATCACAAGGGACCAGGCTACTTATGAAAAATCTCAATATAGGAAAAATTTTAGAGTTTATTTTATCAGCTGTCCAATTTCAAGCAAATCAGCATGCCCTGGACACAAGCCTCAAACAGTCTGTGTATTTGAATGCAAGATAAATATCTATGTGATAACCAGAAGAAGCACAGTTCTTAGATTCTTTGCTTCACTATTAAAAAAATATTAAACCCATGAAATCTAACAGCTAAAGACAGCTACTATGGAGGAGGTGTTTCCCTTCGCTAAATGCAAGGCTTTATTTTTATGTTTTGGGTTTTTTTTCTGATCAAGACTTCCCATCTGCTATGTTCTCCACTAAGGAATTTTCCAGTGAGCTCTCTTCAGATTTCACTTGACAATCACTTGGACAGGAAAGGCTGCTTTTCCTACAGGTGTCTCTCAGATTCAGTTGCACTGCCTTGACCATTGAAAAAACACAGCACTGCAGTGTGAACCAACTTTTAAAAGTCTACAGTATGGGTTTTTTTTAATCTGAAGATGGAAACCCCAGCTCCATGTCCCCACCCTTCCACTGTTTTCCTATATTACAGCAAAATCTGAACCATCTTGATGCCTTTCTGAACATGGACTTATCTTGTGGGTATAAGCAAGTAACGTTCTTCTGCCTTGAAAAGCCCTTCTCCAAACTCTGGCCAAAACAAGGCACAGAGCACACAGACACACAATAACGATAATAGAGAAAAGTAGACTGGAGATACTCACCTTCTGACAGATGAGATGAGGCTCTGGACTGATCCTTACAGAAGATGTAGAAGGAAAAAAGTTTTAAAATGTCTGACCTAGTTAAGTGGATGGTGTATCTGTTGTTCATCATTCAAGAGATAGTAAGTTTATCAGAGCCTAGAGCCTTCCAAAACCCATATGGAGCCTGTCACATCCATGGTCTTTATTTAAACTCCAGGTCTGTATGACAGCAAGTAAAAAATTATATATCTATATAAAAAGTTCATATGAGCTGATCAAGGTAGGGATTGCATTTCTCTCATAATGGAGTAAAAAAGGGAAAGCCAGAGTGACCTATTCAACACCAGATGGTGAGCACCTTCTAAGCAGGAAGCAGAATTCAGATCTGCCTTCTACTTCCTCACCTGAATTCTGTCACTTACAGAGTAATAAAAATGCTTCCTCCCTTCATGTACTATAAAAAAAATCTACGAGTCCTCATATATATCTTAGATATAAGATACGTCAAGACATGGAAGAAACACCTTTTTCCTCCATAGCAGAATCTGTGTATTAATCTTCTACCTTTAAATATACATCAAAGTTATGTTTTGATTTGAAGTTCTTCTGCCCTTCGTAAAGCATTCAAAGACATTTGAAATGCACAGAATCAGCATCAGCAACCATCCAGAAAAACGGAAGTGTCCAAATAATTTTGAAACCCACAATGATGCCTTCATAACCTAAATGAAAATTGTGCAAGTATCAGACAGCTCATGAGATTCAACACAATTCAGAAGTCATTGCCTGGCTTCAACAATGAGAAGGCATACATTCACTTTTTATCTTACAAAGTAATTCTGACAACATTTTTCAGCTTAAGAAATGCTGCAGTGGCAACTTTTCAATGTGCCCTTTAATAAAACCAAAGTGGTACATGTGAACTGAGTGAAGCAGAATCTTTGTGTGACAGGAGCTAACAAAGCCCATGAAAAGGCTAAACCACACACAGTTTTATAAAGTAAGAGAGCTCAGAAGTGCTGATCTGTATTTACATTCTGGTAGCACCTATCAGCTGTTCTGTGCCTGAGATTTGAGCCGAATTTAGAGGAGCTGCTTTCCCGAGAAGCTCTACACTTAAACATAAAGGAATTACCATCATCATCTATTATATTTAACCAAAAAGGATCTGGGGCATGCAAAGTTTAACACAGCCGCCTTTAGACAGAGGGCATCTGAAGGAAAGCTGAAAGAATTTTGAGGCAGTAATTTCCTCACATGACGCTTGTACATCAGTAACTGGTGCATCTGAGCAATGGCAGCTGCGGGGACACTGCCAAACTTTGGCACAACCTTCCAGAGGTGACATGTATGCTCATTTAGCACAACGCTCCACATCCCTTCAAAAGTCAGCAGATTTAAATAAAGCCTGCAAGGCTGAAGTCCTGGCTGTCTGAGATCAAAGGGGCTTTCTGTCGCAAAACCCCCTCCTCAATGTTTTTCACATCCAGATTAGTCTAGATGCTGTTACTGTAGCTAGCCCATGCTGATCACCTGAGAAGCTTATTTGGCATCCATTAATCCTATCAAAAGTGAGCTGTCACTTAAAAAAAAAGGTATCACAAAAGTGATATTGCTACAGAGAGCTCAAAGTGCATTGTTTTGAATTTACCTCTGCATTTTACTCAGGCTCTCGCTGCATTTGCAAGCCCCACAGAAGCTGCCGCGAATATCTTGCTCTGTTTCACCTTGGACCTCTCTTTTCAGCAGAGCGGAGCTCACTAGAGCCTCAGTCACTACAGCCCTGGCAGCTGGCACAGAACCCTGATACCTGAGGAGAAATACACAGTGCAAATTTTCCAGCTGGCTGTCCCTTTTTCTTTTTTTCCTTAAGTCTATTAATGCAACATATTGTAAAGTCATAGCCAGATACCTATAAAGCTGGAAGTCTGTGTTTGCTAATTATATCAAGCACTGGAATGTGGTAGCTTATGGAGTGTGTGAGGCAGGTATCCATCAAAGCATTTGCAAATTATATACTAGAAGTGCTGATCAGGATCCTGAACATTACCCTCCAACGTTACTAATCCTTTATGCAGATATGTGCTGTTTAATTGCCAGTTGTGATTACAATGACACGTTACATGACTAATTTTTCAAACTACAATTGTACTATTTCCCTCACCCTACTCCTTATACTTTTCCTGTCAATCTCCTTTCACTCTGATGCTCTTTCTCTCGCAAGAACCACCTTCTTTGGTAGTAACTGAAACACTTTAAAAGTAGAAGATACAGTATTTAAATGTACCATACAGAATGGACTCAGTAAAGCATTCTTTCTCACACGTCTCAAAACCAACCCTCTCTACCCAAACCCTATGTAAGATTGCTTTGAAACCTGATGTCCCTCAAGAATATTCAATCCCTTACAATTATCCAATTATAATTTCCATGATGAGAAAATAACCACTGTTGCCACACTATGCCCAAGGCTAACAGAGACACTGAATTAAGCATGTTCTCTGTGTGAGTGGTCTATACTCAGAGGAGTTTCAGGGAGCAATGTTGGCACAGACATGTTCTAAAATATTAGCCTTTAATTCCCTTCCATCCAATAGTCCTTGGATCCTAGATGCAAAACTCAAGAAGGCATTTTGTGATAGGTCACAATGCCAAAGACTGAAAGGCACCAGTTGTAATATGGGGCTTTTTAGAACACATAAAAGAACTACTTCCCTCTGCCAAATGAATGGTGCAGAATTTCTGAAGCACAGGAGGCAGGGTCATCCAAAATGTGGCTCACAGTGGAGCTACATTCACACTTCTCAGTACAGCACTCTACAGTCTTTTCCCCCTGGGACAATTTACAAAAGTATGTTTGATCAAAGGTATGCTCTGCCACCACAGACAGTCCTGGCTACTGGTGAGTTTGCAGGATTGGGAGAAAAAAATTATAATTTTTTTCCTTACTGCTAACAGATATTAATTCACTTTTTATCTTGCCAGAGTTTGAGAGTGCTTCTGAGAGTTGCAACTACCTGAGATACAGAGCTCAAAAAATCCCCTAGGTTATGAAGTCCTGCAAACTCATCAGAGACAAGATTACAACTGTGACTCCTGATAGAATTTCTGCCATTCTTTACATGGGTTTCCTCTATCTCACAAGGATTTATTCAGGTTTCCATACTCCAGGCACTATTCTACAAGCCCCTACATTGACAGCCAGGAAAAACCATGAACACAAAGCAGATCTGATCAGCAAATTGAGAACAACATGAACCCATTACACTATTAATCTCACATAAAAACTCAGAGTGTGACAGATGATGGGAAACAGTATTTCCTAATTAGATGAACAAACTTTCATTCAGTGGTTATTATCTCTCAGGACCTTAATGAAGAGAAGGAAGGCTCTTTCAGCCTGTGGCCTGGAGAAGCACCCCACAGATCTTCACATCAATGGATAGAAACAGAGGTGAAACAAAAATGAACCAGTATGGGCATCTGACTCCCACATATTGCCCAGAGACATCACTTGCCAAACTACATCAAGCTTTAGAGCATATTAAATTTCAAATCAAAAAGATCAGGACAGGCAGTATTACATATCCAGCAGCTGCACCCACCTCACTACCTTACAAAGATTCCTTCCCAAAGCAAAAGTGTTCATTCAGGAAGGCACTGGCCACTCTGTCACAGAACAGCTCTTGAAAAAAGAGACCAACAAAACTCCTTCAAAAGAGTGTAAGAAACTCGCTGTTGGCTTCTAACATCTAGAGACAAAAGTCAAACTGTAAAGCCGCACCATGCTGATTCCCAGAAATGTACATAAGTTTCAAGTATTTTGGTGAGGGATGGGGGTATGAGGAAAAGGACAACATATTTGGTATGATTATTTTTATGTTGGACCTCATTATTTTCCAGTTACTGTGAAGAATTTTCATTTTTACTACAGCACCTTTCTGATGAAAACAATTTATCAAAGTAAATCCCAAGTACACTATAAATCCAATACTAATCTGAAAACAAAAGCTTTCTTCTGCTATGATCAAACAGCATTTCCAAAGAATTCACAACTTCTGCAAGCGAAAGGGTTCTGGTTTCAGGCAATTTTTATTTAGGTACTATGACAAAACTCAATCGTCATTTTTTGAAGCTGCTTCTGCAAAATCAAATTTTAAAAAGGAATAAAAAAACTTGAAATTAATGAGGGTGGAAACTCAAAGACAGCTTTAGGTCAGAGATGGCTTTTCCACTATGTTAACATGATCCTGTTTGTGAAAACAAGATAAATGAAAGGGCTGTCTGTTAGCTCCCGGGCTAAAGTGGACAAGATGTTTGTCTGGACAGCTCTAGCAAAAGATGTAGGTGGGATGTAAGAAAGGAAAGTGCATGAAACACACTTCCAGAACAGGTAACCATTACCATTTATTTCATGATCCACAAATCTAGGATCACATTTTGAAAGTTGAGAGAGTGGAAGATAGAAGATGAGTAATTAACTCTCTAACCAGATTCATGCAGTGCTTACCTAAAAGAAGATTTCACAAAAACCTAGATGCAGAAAAGATATGTTACTACAAAAAACTACAAGAAGCTAAATACTTAATTCAGCCCACAGGTTTGGAAAACTTCATCTTTGTCAGACACAGGGCAATTGCTTTTTCCACTTTCCTTTTCCTGCAAGTTGCAGAAGCAGGGTGGAACATGTGAATGTAGGATCTTGTAGGTTCTTACTGGAGACACTTAAGCAGTGAGTGCTTCAGTATCTATTTCATGTGAAAGGTGGCCCTGAACAATAAGAACATAGAGTGACTTATTTATTGATGTGGTCAATCTTTTTTTAAAGTACAAATTAAATTCTCACTTTAACTTCTTTGGTAACACAAGAACATTTCAAGGGGGTAATACCAGGAACTGCACTAGCTAGAAGAAAGATACATTTGTTACTGCCATTCACTGCCAGTGGCTACAAGTCCGGAGGATTTACAATTTTCTCACCAAGAAAAAAAACCCTTTCGCAAACCACAGTAAACTGCACTTCATTAACTTTTGGTGGTTGCACAAATACAACGGAAGAAAGCATGAAGATTCACCAAATGCTGAAACATACAGCAAACAAGGTAACAATCTTTCATTAGTGATAATAAAAAAATATTCAGTGATATGGCTGTGTGAAAGGGCGCTCTGCTTACAGCTACCTCTAGAGTGTTAACCACAGAATGGCTTCTTGCTTTATTACATACATTTTATGGCGAACAGCACATGAAGTTCAAGGTGCAAAACTGATGCAAGGGAAGTTCTTACATAAATTGTGCTTGATACTTAATATTTTCCATCTCAGCTACTGTAAGACATGATGTTCCCACGTAATATTAAATGCCCATACTTAAAGAATATTGTGCAATTTTAATAAGTTTTGTCACCCTCACTGAGAGTCCCTTAGCTTTTGCAAAAATATAAGTCCAACTTATATTTTGTATGCTGCTTATTATGTGGAAAAACTGTGTTACATCCTTTCATATCCAGCTCTTCATAGGTTAGGAGTCCCAATATTTTTGCACACTATTTACATAATATTTATTACTACTACGGAAGATGTTTAATAGCCTTTCTTACCTTGACTTGCTGAAGGTAGGTGAAGCCAAACACAGGCAAGCATTTTTATACGAATATTGAACATAAAGCAAAAATATTCTACCCTCATTCATTCCCTAGAAGAATCCAAGCATTTACCTTTCTGTGCAACTGAAAACCACCAAGGTTTAGGCATGCTGACTGCAGCAAAACTCCTCTAATAACAGTACATTAATAATATTTAGCACTTTACAATCAGAGCATTTAACTTTCTAACCACTAACCTCCAAGCGCTCAGGGTCATCAAATCCATTCTGCACAGGGGGAAACCTGACACGTGGAAGTTTCCCTAAGGTCACTTGATAGCTAAAACTGGAAGCCAGAGTTTCTAAAACACTGAATAGTCCTCCAGGCACTCAGGCACATGTTCACTTCCAAGGCTACTTAAAGCTAGAAAAGATCACCTAATCAGCACTTGTATTTTAGCTATTTTAATAGACCTCTCTTTCCTACTCTCCTCTTCAATTCCATTTTTAGATACTTTTCTTAAAGCTAAGTGCAGCATTGCAGTCTGCTGTATGTTATGCAAGTTCAGCTTTATTCTGTCTAGCAAAAATGAAATTCCTCACAGTGCATAATTCAAAATAATCAAGACAGATTAGTATAGCAAAAAACCCATCAGAGATCAACCTGTCAAAGCAACCAGTCTGCACATTTCACTCTCTCCTCCTCCAGTTAGGGAACAAGTGAATAAACCAAAGACTGTTCTTGGCTCCTGTGCAAAATCAAAGCTCTTGTCCTTGCTCTTCATGGGTACAGTGAGCAAAAGAATATGGTGTCTATGGTCCACTGTGATGCTAAAGCATGGTAAGGATAAGGAGGTCAAGCAACAGCATACAAAACTATCATAGTGGCAGGAAAAGGAGAGAAAAGGCAAGAAAAAGAATTTGAACAAAGCAGCATGCATTTTTTGAAGGAATTGCATCAATTTATCAGTTATATAGCTGCAGTATATACAGCTGAGAAAAATAACTTTCACTGCAATTTACTTAAAACTAGTAAATCCCTTAAGTACAATACAAATGGGATCATTCAGAGAACTTTCAAAAAAGCAGAACAAGACCCATGGTGGTCAAATGAAGACAACAGGCACATGGTAGAACTAAGACTTTATCTTCTGTGCTATGCTACAGAGCAAGCGAACATTCCTATACAATTCTGTGATATTGGAGGCATAAACAAATTTCCTGGCATTTACTTGACAGTGTCACAGCTTCCAAGTTCTGTAGAAGTTCTCTAATGTCAGACACAGACCTCAAACAGCAGAAATAGCAACTGTCACAACTATACACAAAGCTCCAAGCTATGGCTGAGGCAGACTACCTAAAATACATTTCGTCTTCCTTTTACCAGATGGTTGAGCCTACTTGAAAGCAAAACAAAATTGCTAAGCAGCATTATAACTTCCTTAGTTCTCCACAACTAAGTCCTGAAACTGGCTGTTTTTGTTACAGACAAACAAAGTTCAGTTATTAACCAGAAGTATTACTTTTCCTGAAGTACTATACCAATGTTTTGCCAAATTTTGGTGCTTTTTCTCTCTTTTTCCCTGTAGAGACTGTAAAGAGTTTTACACTAAAACTTGCATCAGCTAAGCAGAAGAGATGTATCCTTTTGGCAAACTAGCTTCAACTTTATCATGTTTCCACAAATACATGCTTTGTTCTGCTGACATTAAAACACATCTCATTGTTTTAAACAGCCCTCCAAACAAAACCATATGAAATATAAAGATTCTATTTAGGACTGTTCCTGAGGCTGGCAAAGCCCCTTTCTATTTGAAGAGAGTTCTGCTTGCCAAGTGAGTCTAGACTTCTATTTTCTGGTGCAATTTTCATTTTATCAGAAGCATTGCTCCATTTTTACATTAATGTTAATTCCAGTATGTGTCAGTTGCAGAAAAATGTACTGGATGCTGCAGGTAGACTAGATCTTAACACATTTTCTCAAATCTTGCTCTGATGTGCATTAAAAAACCCTAATGTACCGCTAGTTAGGCTAACTAATTTTCAAGTTCCAGTAAGACAATTACATTTGCTACTGATGCAAATTGTTATAGTCTAGTAATATTCAGCAAGGCACCTCAAAAAAAACAGAGGAAAATGTAAGGAACATTCAACAAAAACTCTGGATTGAAGAGCTGATGAAGGTAATTGATATACCTTTGCTTTCTTCTTTTTAAAAGCAGCAGTTAAATTGGGTGTATGAAAACCAAAGTTAAAAAAAAAAAAAAAGAGCAATTCTCTTAAACATTCAAATAAATCTGTGCTGCAAGCACCCAGTGTGACAATTTTTGAGACAGAGTTTGAGCCTCCCAAAACACTACTTTGACTGCAGGAAGCCTGAGTACATGCAACATGACTGTGCTCTTCACTAGCTAATGACATAATGGAGAAAAGGACGAGTGACTGGGTCCCTGTCTGTTAATAACTGTTACTAGCAAAGGACCATCACCAACCAGAATAATAAGAAAGCAGAATAATGACCTCCTGCAGACCCTCTCACCCACGGCCTAGCTCAAGAAAGCAAAGCAAGAGTCCATCAAGTGATGAATTTTCACTACCTGAGCAAGAGTTTTGAGAACAAGTGAGAAAATCACACACCAGATGGATCTGAAGGCATAAAAGGATTAGCTGCCCATGCTCCCATTCACAACAGAGACAGAAATCTTTTAACATACAGATGGTGAGACCAGAAGAAGTGAACCCAGAATGCAGGGGAATTCAGTCATGAAAAGCTGAGGTGGACAGCTCAATGTTTGTACACCTTTTTTTGGACTGGACTGTATATACTCATACTACAGTCCAGAAGTAAAATGTAATTATTCTAGAAAACCTGCAAAAATACGCATTTTAGCGGATTATGCTCTTTTTTTCCTCTCTTTTCTATTTTATTATTTTTAATAGTACAAGTGTTAAACTGGAAAGCAGAGTATCACAAGCAGGGTGTTCTGGGTTATGGCTCCCTGGAGAATGGAAAGTGGTCTCAGACACATGGAAAGCATGCCTTATTTCTACTAAAGGAGCAGAGAACCTCTGTGTCTGCCATCAAAAGTATTAATCCAGAGGGCAAAGAACTGTGCCTAGAATCTATTTAGCCAAGAGGACTTAAAAAATACACACCACAACCAGCTGCCTAAATATATTGTCTGACAGTTGTCTAACAAGGAGACATTGTACAAATCTTTGGAAGAATTGGAACTGCACTATACAGAAATCAAAACCTTGAAATTAGTATTATACAATATTATCAAAGAGTACTTACAGTCTAAGAAGATACACATGAGAGGTGAAACCCCCAAGGACATTAACAACAGTATTCAGAGAAAAAATTTAAATCAAAAAGCACTTGAAGCATGTGTGCTAAATCTGGGAAAGTGGGAAATTGAAGGAAGGTTCTCCTGTTCTTCACAAGATTATTTCAGACATTGCTGTAAAGACATTTATGAGCCTGAGATTCCATACAAAGCCCAATTTCTAACTTTTAAAAGATGCATGGCAACTGATGTGCTTTAAAGGAATTCAAACACCGAAATTTCCACTGGTTTATTGATGAGTTTTCTGCTTTTGGAAGAAGCAGAGACTAACTTTTTTGACCGCTTTTCTACAAATGTTCTATGTTTCAAATGCTGACCTGAATTTTTGCTCTCTGCTAAATCCTAATGTAGATGTCTGCCTTGTAAGATGAAAATCAGAATAGGTATCTCCACTGGGGTCAAGCCTTAAAAGCCTAACCCAACATAACTGCTTTTCTTGAGTGTGGAACACTGCCTTCAGATATTGCTAGCCCACTAGAGCTCACTTCCTATTGTGCAGTAAGATGTGCAGGCAAAAAACAGCCAAACCAAGAACCACCTCCACTATCTGTGCTGCCTTATCAAACCTAAAATAAGAGACACAAGCAGAGGAGCTGGGGAGAGGCAGGAGAACAGAGTCCACCTGAGGAGTAAGTCACTGTGAAGATGCCAGGAACTCACAACAGACTGCTGGGTTTTCCTCTGGAAGAAACACTGACCAAGAGTTAAACACCAAAAAAATTTACCACCCAGCCCCCTCCAAACACAAAAAAAAGCCCCCACCAAATCAAAATACAGGAGCAGTCTCTGAGGAATACTAGCCCCTGATCTACTTACAGGGATTTTTAAGTACCACAGAGCAATAAACCAGAACATTAAATTATTAGCAGCAGTGTTAGTTTATTTATTCACTGAAAAATAACTCAGGTTGTGTCTTAGGACTCATAAATAAAGAAAATGTTTATAACTGAGTTACAGGTGGGTGACTCTGTGGGCTGCAAAGGATTGTGGGCAAAGCCCTGACTTCAAGGGTCAGAAATAGCCTTTTTATAATATAACTACAGATTTTTCTTCTGAAATTACATTATTCTGAGACATTTTCTGTGAAGTCAGCAAAAGGTATTTAAAGTGCAGTTCATCAGCATCCACAAACCTGGCTGCTGCGCTGCTGCCCATATGGGTGAACACAGGATAAATGGAAGAAAGAGGTGCAATATGAAATGGTTGAATGACTAATGTAGAAACAAACACTGGCTCCACAGCTCTCTGTGTTGCTGGAAAAGATACTCCTGTCATTCATCTGCCCCCTCACCAGGGAAAAGGGAGTTTCTGTAGGTTTTCTGGGGTAAAAAGCAGAGAATGATCAGGTACCCCAAAGAACACAACCACTTTTGCTTTCAAAGACTGATGCTTGGAAATTGGCATTGTATATCTTGGATCCCTATGACTTTAAGGACCTATGTCAAAGGGCACACACTTAATTCACAGATCCTGTAGGAAAGCTTGCGGCATCCTGGCCTGTGTCAGGAATAATGGGGCCAGCAGGAGCAGGGAGGTCATTTTTCCCCTGTACTGGGCACTGTGTCCAGTTCTGGGCCTTCAGTTTAGGAAGGACATTGAGACGCTTGACCGTGTCCAGAGGAGGGCAACGAGGCTGGTGAGGGACACAAGTCCTATGAGGAACGAATGAGGGAGCTAAGGTTGTTTATCCTGGAGAAAAGGAGACTCAGAGGTGACATCACTCTCTAGAACTGTCTGAAAGGTGGCTGTAGTCAATGGGGGTTGGTTTCTTCCTCCAGGCAGCAACTGACAGAATGAGAGAACAGAGTCTTAAGCTGCACCAAGGGAAATATAGGTTGGATATTAGGAAAAAGTTTTTTATGGAAAGAGTGATAGAGTACTGAAATTGTCTACCTGGGGAGGTAGTAGAGTCACCATCCCTGGATGTGTTTAAAAAAAGATTGGATGTGGCACTCAGTGCCATAGTCTAGTTAGGGCATGGGTTGGACTCAATGATCTTGAAGGTCTCTTCCAATCTACTGATTCTGTGATTTCAAGTGGGTGTTAATGGGAAATAACATAAGAGGGAATAGTATGGCTTTGGTGAGCACAGAAGTATCATAAAGCATTGCAAAGGGACTTGTCTCTCGTCTCCATCCTGCGTTGTCCACTAAAGAGAAGGATGAAGAGTAAAAAGCCATCTCTGTCACATATGCTCCGCTGCCTTAGTTACCAGTGGTCAAAATTAAACCATAAGGAATTGAGTTACTTCATTCACCCTTCTTGTCTGAGTTAAAGGGACTTTGACTTGTTGGTCAGGACTACGTCACCACAGTTAAGGCTGCTTTTGGAACTTGGAGAGAAGGATTATAACAGCTACCATCCAAGGAATGGTCCCTCTGCTACTTTTAAGGGGTTTGCTTCATTTTTCTGGTGCTATCTTTAAATGTTGGGGCTCTGTTACCCTCAGAAGGGTGACATAGTAAATCCCTGATGCCCTCTGCAAATAGAAGCCTGGCAGCATATTCTTAGCAGATGTTACGCATTATAACAGGTTGCACCACTATTTTCTTTGGGTACTTGCCAAAGTAAGCTAAAGGCAGGCCAACCAGTAAGCTAGCATTTAGAAAAGCACTCTAAAACACAGTCACAGCTGGATGATCTATTCACAAATGTTCTTCCTTCCATTCCTGACCCATCAGTGGGATTAGCTGCCAAACTATTAACTGCCTTACCACCATCTGTGCTGAGGTTCCATTCGTAACCCAGGTGTTCCAGGACATCTGAGTCCTGCACAAGCTATGCCCAGTTACTGTTTGCTGATACATCAGTCCAGCTAAACAAGCCTGGAAAATGCAACAGGTAACCAAACACTCTCAGAGCAACTTAAACTCTACAAAAAGCAGGCATGTCAGGAATAAATCAACCTCTACATAAACAAGTACTTCATGTCCTGTACCACCAGAGTCAACTACTGACAAATACAAGGAAAAGCTCAGGTCAGGCCACAGCTATTTTGCACAAGTTGCTGAAAAATAGGCCTTTACCTTGCTTGCTGACAGACACTGCAAATCCAAGCCTTCTCCTTCTTCTGGTAAGTGCTGCAGCTCTTGCAGATGTTGTACTTGCAGTCTTGGCACTGCCGCTTGCTGTTGATAAGAAATGTGAAAGGGGAACAGCAGCGAATGCAGCAGTGCTCATTGAACTTCTGCTGCTTGGAAAGGATGCTGCACTTGTTACCCTCTTCATCCAACTTCTGCTTCATTTCACTGGAATGAAAAGGAAAAGAACAAACACAAAAACAAAATTTCAATGGGAAATCTTTATCCTCTTTCCACATATTCATGTTATACTCTTCAAATAACTTTTGCAGATGTGAAATGAATATGAGAAATGCATATTCTAAATTTAGAATTGGAAAGAAAAAAATTCCTATGTTCCCTTAAGCCACCCATGGGCAACCTGCTTAAACTCTCCCTGAGTCACAAACCAGAGCAAAATTTACTCAGTTCCAGAGAGATAACCCTAAGGAAAGCCAGGTTGCTGTTCCAGGCACTCGAGCTGTGCCAAGCCATAGAAGCCATGTGAATAGTCAGGGCTGCTCTCAGAACCCTTTACAAATCAAAAATCAGTTTATGGACGTCAAAAAGCTTGGTGCACAGTAATAAAAAAAATCCTTCTGACCAATAGTTTTGAAAACAAAAAGTTTGTTTTGTTCTGACCCATAGGGTCATATTATCGATAATAGCTCCAATTTGTCAAGCAACATTAATGATATCCATCATTTCAGAGATCATTTTGGTGCTCTACTAGTTAGGACCAATATTAAGACAACTGCTAACAGTGAGAGTGTTTGCAGGTACTCTGCATAAAGTTTCTTGTATTACAGCAGAAGAGCTCATTTACTTTAAAAAACTGAAATAATTTGTGTATGCATGGTATTAAGTAAATTGCTATCTCCCATTTTACAGTGCTTTTGCTATTTACAAATTAGGCAATATATTCCACAATAGGAATAATAAAAAATCATGCAGAAGGAAAAGTTGTGAAGGCAGACAAGACTGCAAAATCATCACACATTTTGACACGTACAACTAGGACATACACTATGAGAAGAAAAAATATGAATCAATGAAAAACAAGTAAAATAAAAGATTTTAACACAGCGTGCACGTACTTTCATTCTCTCTATTTCTCAGAACTAGTGGTGAGTACCTTACTATTTCAAATTTCTGATAAAAACCACTCATAAGACTAGATTAACGCAAAAGTCTAAACAAAAATTTTCTACCACAAAACAGACTAAGCGGCAGGAATACTTATTCATGACATCCTGACTTANACAATATGCAGAACAGATGACTGGGGATACAGGCATCATAAAGTCACTCTAGGACGCTCTTAAATTGATGTTTAAATATCTTGCTAAAGGAAAAAGGAATACACTTATTGCATACTTATCCAGGAACTCAGCTAACATCATCTATGAACATCATTGTAAGTCAAGCCTGGTATTTTAAAAAGAATCACATTACTGGGCTATATATCACCTCATTTGCCAATTCTACCTCAGATGCATAATTCAAAATAAAACCAGCCTGTTTTATGAAAATCTGACAGGTCAATTCTAAACCTCAAATATAAAAGACAAGTAAAGCAGTGATCTAAACCATATAATTTTTGAATTTGCACATACAACATACTGAAAAGTATTCCCAACATATGCATTTTAATAAATTTCAAATTTGAAAACAATGTATATTTCTGCTGCTCACACCCTGTACAAGGGTTTGACTAAATTAGACTAGGTGCTCAAACAGATATTCTTTGCACTTTCAAGTAAATAATCTTTATGATTTTTTTCTGTCCAGATGGTAAAACATGCTTGTTCTGCCACATTTTTACAGAATGTGCAAAATGCAAAAGGTAAGAGATTATCACATATGAGTGGAAATGTCTGAATTATGCAAGTCAAACTGGCTTCCTCAGGTAAAGCGATGGAACTATCACAGAGATTCAATGGGATGGCTAGACTACTTTGTCTTAATCTCCACTGCTCCCTCATATCATGGTACAACATGGACAATCTTTCTAGTGGAATAAGAGAGGAAGTCACTCCTCCACCCACAGCAGGCATGCTGCTCTGCAGCAGTGGGGTGAGACACAGCGCTGTTTCTGCACAGAAGCTCAGGCAGGAGCCCCAGGTCCCAGGACAAAAGATGGTGAAGGTGAGGGCTGTATGATTCAAGGAGGATTTCTGGCATAGAAAAGTGTTCAGCAGCTCAAGATGCTGCAATCTTTGCTTCAGGACAGAGATCCCAGGCAGCAGATGCCGGCCTTCCCATAAAACAAGAACAGCTAAGGAGTCAGTCAGGGGGATTGATGCAAGAAGAGATTTTTGTCCTTATAGAGTTCTACTATCTCCTGGAATTAGTAACACTGATGCTTGGTAGTATCTGCCCACACATTTAATATTGTCATGCTCAGTGGCATTTTGAACCCTCATTAGGGCTCTGATGCATGATAGCAGAATAAACCACAGAGGCAAAGCCACCAATTAAAGCACTACAATAATGCTTACAATATAAAACCAGACAGTTTTGTTCACAACAGAACTAATAATGCCTGATACCTAGAAAAAGCTGAGCAGACACTGAAATCTTTTCATCAGAACAGGCATTAATTACATCTATCTCCTCTATCTGGCTGCCAGTACTCATTACAGTGGTAGAACTCAGTACCATTAAGGCATCTGCCTCAGTGTTAAATAGGACTAAAATTGGCCAATGGATTAAAAAAGTAAATAGGATAGGGTTGGACAGCCTGTCAGAGAGAGAGCATGACAGAAAAAGCCTAATTTCCACTGGAAACCAGGCAGGAAAAGAAAGCAATGCACATCTCTCTGACAGCTGTAACAAATTAAGGTTCTCATGCACTGCCTGCCAAAGGCTATTCTATAAAGAGTCAAATGGCAAAAGGGACTGTCAACTGGACTTGTCATTTGAAGCCAAAAGGCTCCTCTCCACACTCTTTCCTTGGAAGCAAAACATGGGTTTCATGTGAAAGCAAAGTGCTGCAATTCAACCTGACTGGTTTGAGGAAAATTAGCTGAAGTGAAAAGTAGGCACAGGTTAACACTCAGCAATACAGAGAAAACCTTAGGTGGATCATCCAGCTGGATGATCACTGAGGTTAATGTTGATACACTGAGTAAGTTTGTTGCACTGAATTCAGGAGGTACAAGCTGAACCTCAAGGAATCCCAAATTTGAAAAACTCAGGTTTTACTTTCAGGACATTCAAATTGCTTGGTGCAAGAAGATTGTCAGAAAGTTCTCAGGAAAGGGCAGCAGCCAACAACAACTGATTGTCCCATGAAGTGAAACTCGCTTCCAAAAAGACAGCCACATGAGCGTGAACTATTTCTAAGAAGAAGGTCGAACCACCCAGTCATTGCAAACATTGCCCCTTCCTCTCCATGCAACACTGTTTCCCCCAGCAAAACACAGCTAAGGGGGACAGGACGGAGAGTAGAGGGAGAACGCCTCTCCCTCTCTGAATGTGCACTCTGTGTGCGCTTACTTCCCCATGGGGGGAACCTAGTGTATTCAGAGATGTATACATAGAGTAAGTGAGCAGAGAAAACAAGCAACAAAATACCTCACAAAAAATGGGCCTGTTGGGGTAAGCACAGAACAGTGGGAACGAAGAAAGAATTTATTCAGAAGTCACAACTGATGGGGCTCAGCTATTATGGTTATATGTAACATAGTAATAAGCACCTGTGGAGAAGAGAACTCCTGCTGTGTGAATGAATCTCAGATTGAGTTTCATTCTCTTTCTCGAGTGGTTGCATTTCACCGATTGCTTACAAGTACAAAAGAAGCAAAAATACTCAATAGATATCCAACATGTTGATCAACAAAACCAATTCTGTCAAAGAACATTGTATGAGTTCTAAGTTCCAAATGAATTCAAAAATATGCAGATGCATATTAGATTTTTCTAGAAGCTTTTATCAATGAATTTACATGGTTTGCATAAAAAAATACGGAATTCATTTCAGTCAATGTCGTGGGTGATAGACTCCTGGCATGTAATTCCCACAAATACATTAGGAACACTTTCTATCACACTGTTTTGGATATAGGTTTTTCTCTTATATTCTAAGGGTGAGCAGATGTCTTCGCCTCACCACCCACTATGTTATTGTGAGTTTTTAAAACATAAATTAAATTGCTTCCATTGGTATAGTTTATTTCTTCTTAGTATCTGGCAGGTTTAAACGTAATTCTTCAATGTTTGCCTGAACAATGCCTTCTCCTCTAATAAATTTCTTTAAAACAATTGGTATATTGCACCTCCAGAACACAGAAATACAAGCTTTTTTGAGAAAAGCATTTCTAAAAATTACCCTTTTTTTTTTTTGTATGCTTCCCACCAGGAGGCATTACTGTGATTAAACACTCAAGGGGAACTTTAACCTCAAACTGCAGTCAATAGTAATGTACACCTCGACAACTTGCCAGAATAAGACAATTACGTGAAGTTTAAAAAAATACAACTGGAAAGAAGCCTATGATGAGTTTAAGAAACAGGCTAAAAACCTCATTACTAAATGTGTAAGTTTAGGGTGATTGAACTCTTAAACCTCTGAGTGCAGCAATGGAAAGGAGTCCATAAGACAGGCATTTGTATTACAACACAGAACTAAAAAAAAATCCCCTCTGTTTTTCATATAAGAGAACAGTTCCTGGTGAAAACCTAATAGCTGGCTTGAGCTCCAAGACAGAGACTGTATAAGCCAAGTCTGCCTGTCAGGCACTCAAAAATGCAGCTCTCTTCTCTTACGGCTTCTCTGAGCCCAGTTATTGGGCTGTACCATCTTATTCTTGTCTCACACCAGTCTCCATTTCAGGAGTTTAAATCTGGCAGTTTAAAGACAAAGTCCAGCTGGACTGGTTCCCATTTGCTCTATTGCTCTCTTAAGTGATGGTTAAATACAGTTTTTCCCGCTGTTTAAACACCTTTTATCTTCCCCAGTGGTGTAGAGGCTAAATCTATTCTAGTTGCCTGCATAGGCAGAGAGGAAAACAGAAGTACAATGTTCCTAAATTCACCTCACTCCTTCTTGATGAACAGAGGAGCAGTGCTTTTACAAGTTATCAAAAACAGGTAGAAACTTTCTCCTCATACACACGAGGGTTTCTGTTTCTTGTTTCCTGTCCTCTTAATTCAAATTACACCTATTTCATAGAATAAGCCATGTTTTATCCATTGGCCTTAGAACCCTTTTTACTTCAAAGACTAATAACCACACAGCACACACTGCAAAGTGCTTTTCTTAGGAGAACAGCATTCTGCACAGCTGGGTAAGTGGTTGTCTCTCTTCTCTGCACTTGTTTGCACTATCTCACTTCCCAGAATGAGCATGGAGATCACTAATTTGTCTTAAAACTGTTTCAATCTTAGTTTGACAACTGCTAAAAAGTTGTTTCCTTCCACAGAAGAGAATGCCTTCAGACACTTTTCTGTTCAGATATCCTTAATACTCTCACCTATGCATAACAAGCTATTGAGGCCTTTTGCTTAGCAGAAAATCTGGATTTCTGCATATTGTGGGGAGCAGATGAACAAGTTCTGGTGTACCCATTTCCAGCCTTTCAGAGAGACCACTTTTCCCACTGTGCCTTATGTTTTTCCACTCCCACAGTCAATCCAAATTTGGCATCTTGGGCTAGGATTTTCCTCGGGCTACAAAGATCACCTAAAAATACAGGTTTTACCAAAACCCTCTACGCTACAATGCTGGAGGACAAAGGGCTTTTCATACTAAGCGACTAAAGTGTACAAAGTGTTCCCATCTCCACTCTCCTGAAACCTGCCAGATGTGCACCAGATGCCAGAGCTGGGGTAAAGATCTTTAATCCGTAGAGAACACGAGTGTCTCTTACTCCTTGATTACTAGTACAATGAGAAGGAGGCACAGGCTGAATGTGACTGAAATTTCTCTCCCATTCACATGTTTTCAATATGACATTCAAGGTCCTAGATTTTGATAACTACAAGCAGTTCCCACCTCACCCCTTACTTCCTCTCTTCTTCACCCAACCTCCCAAACCTTCAGAAATGGACCAACCTTAGTAAAATGCTGCTAAATTTAGGAAAAACACCCACTGGAAGTTTTACAAGCCTGACTCCTGGACAGGGATCTGAGAGAACAAGCCAAAATTGCCAAGGACAGCTGCTCAGTGTTTTATCCCTTCCATGTTTCATGTGTCTCAAATTGTGGCATGGTGCAAATAGGGGTGAAGCTCTATGCTGACAGGGTCATATACCTATTCCACCTGCAGTACACAGTAAGAACCAAATTCTACCAGCAGGCATATGCCTCCATCACTATTTACTCTCTAAGGGTTCAGTGCTAATTTCTTTTTGCTGCCTCTTCTTCTAAAGTAGTTCATTCTTCTCCATCAAGACAGGCATCTAACACAATTTCCAGACAGTACTACAACACCATCCTTTTTGTTTCCTTTATGTCTTTGCTAAATTTCCCCTAGTGAAACTCTAATTGCTCTCTGAAAAAAGTGGAGCACAGGACAGTACTATAGCAAATGCCAAGTTAATTCATTATCTTATAATCAAGGCCATTTTTCCCAAGTTCTTATCAACACTACCCTAGTTGTGCCTTGTGCTATATTTAACACTTAGCACATGAAATCGTGTTCTACACATTGCTGGTACTACCAAAAAGCCATGCTTGGCACACATGCAAACACAACACTTGCATTTGAGGAGCCTTGGAGGAACACACATCACGTTAATCTGTTCAGAGGGAGATCAGTCCAGCAGAAGTAGCTGACACTTTTTGGGAGAATTAGACAGCAGGGTGCGTACCACAAATAGAGGAGGGAGTGTGTGATGGCAGTAACGTCAAAAACATCCTAAAGCAAAAAAAGCAAACCACAAAGTCTTCAGGGGGAGATAGCAGGAGTCCATTGCTAAGAAACTCATAAATAGTTATGAGTAAATCACTTGCACAAAAATCAGGAAATTAGTATTCCACAGTCCAATTATTCCAACGGCAGTCATGTTCTTTTACTTAAGACCTTATCAGCATCTCTTGAGGTTTTTTTTCCCTCTTCAGCGTTTAATTTCTATAAAATTAAATTTCTAAAATATTAATGTGTATGCCCATAATATCTCACTTTTTGTATTTTTCTTCTTTCTCTCTCCAAAAGTAGGAGCAAACAGAGATGATGCTGCATATATGCTATGCTCTGATCTGGGGACAATCTCTTTCTAAAAATAAAGAAACCCATCACAGTGGAAACACCGTTGATAGGGTTTACTTTTTTTTTTTTTAAGATTTGCAAACACTTCTTGCACTGAAGAAAAAAATTGCATTGACACCCTCATATCTCTTATTAAATACCATAAAAATAATTGTGCAGACTAACCTGTGGAAGTTTTGTGCTAATCACAGTTGAACCTATTAAATTGCTGATAGAATCAGAAAAATGCCAACATATTCAACACCTGTCAAAAAATACTGATCAGGCAATGTGTTTGCTAGAGAGAAAGTCAGTCAGCACCAAGACAAATTGTGGTCCACTTGCCCCACACCAGTACCTAGTTTGTCATACCAGGATCTAGCCTAATCTGTTAACAACTTTGTGCTGAGGCGAAGCTGTTTCACAAAATGAGTAACAGCTGCTGTATTACTTTATAGAAACTGTCCTTGGCTATTAGAGGACGTTTCCTTTTCTTTTTCTGGTGCGAGCACTCTCAGTCAGCATCTATCCTGAGCTGGAACTGACTGACATACATATCAGAGTGTAGATTAATGAAAAAAATACTATACTGGTATTATTTTAAATTTCTTCTCACCTCATAAGCCCATAAATTGTCAAGGAACATGGCATTTAATCCCATTTTCTTTTGTCATGTTGGATATCACAGGAGCACAGACTGTGCACCATGTTTAACTGATAGGCTTTGAAATCTTCTGTAGGCAAGTGGAGTCGCAAGGGTGAAGCAGGTTTTGACCCATAGAGGAGATTTTCTGGGAAGCTCTGGGGATGCTGGAATTCTTCACATGAAAGCTGAAATGATCTTTTTCAAGACAGTGTCATGAGTACGGACTCCTTTGCCCTCCCATTCTTTTACTGACACATGGGACATATGAAAATAAAGCTGGATTTTGACATACTTTTCCCTCTTCACTCTTCTTTCTCATCTGCTCTCCTATCTCAGTTACAGCCCAGTTTGCAGTAAGGTAGGGTAGTCTGAGGTGAAATAATGTGTCAGTATCAGGGACAAGCACTTTTGCTGCATGTTAAATCCTACAGGACCTTCTGGCTGAAGTCATTCTGACTCAGAATGATCAAAAGGCGTGTATCTGTACTGGACATCTCCTGCAAGTGATGGTAAGCTGGGAAGTTTTCCCCTTTTTTCCCTATTATGTCCATACTAAACCACTAACCACTACAATCTGAGTGATTTTTTTATAATTTCACCAGTATATGCCACAGCCCTACAATATGACTACAAAGTGGTAAGCTTAAATTATTATTTACAATAGCATTTTGGGGCACTTTCCTCTTAGATTACAAACATGTAATACTTTATGTTGTACTACCCTATCAAACGTCCTAACAACCTAGCAAACATCATTAGCTTTACCATCTTTCTTATATGGCTTATCTGTTTTTTCCCTTCCCACATTTGATAGTCATTTTTAGTTACACAAATATTTGGTACATTTGCCTTTATCTCATTTCCTCTCAATAAGTGTCATTTAGCTCTCCCTGAAGAGTATTTCTCACTGCCCGTCTGGTACCTCTCCCTGGAGACCTTTTTCCTGTGAGGTCCTGCCTTCAGTACAGGTTCATTCCTAGAGAATGATAAATACAGGCAAGTATTCTTTAGAACAAAGCATTTTTCAATTCAAGAAACACAAAAATATTTAGTGAAAGTATTTTTTTAAATGTACATACTCTTCCATCATAGTTAAATGCAATACATTCTTTGCATCACTGGTGGCATCTGTGAGTCTACCTTTCCGTGGAATTGAATTTTTTTGCCTATATTAACTTGAAAAACTTCCTTCAATAATAGAAACAGTCCTCCTACATTAAGCAGTTCTCTCAGTGCTCCTTTCACAGTACCATCTGGCTTGACCTCATAAAGCACAATTCATAGGCTGGCTAGTGTACAGCAGAAGAGTAACTGAGACACTGAAAATTCCTGAAGTATTCACCATGAGTCATTTTTCCATCTTCCTGGCTGGACTTCTAGCAATGCAGGCCTACAAAGATTCGTTCTGGAATCATTGTTGTTACTTGACCCTTCCCCACAGATCACAGCAGAATAAACAAGAGCAGGCAGCACAGCAAACAGCAGAGTTCGCTAAGGAACTGGGTCCCACAGCCTGACAAGTCACTGCCAGACGACTGAGTGTGCTGTTAGAAAGAACAGCCCAAAGATTTCATCCTGGTTTGTGTACAGATAGGACAAGTGATGCTGCATACTCAGGGGCCTTCTGCCCGATGAAACTGGCTTTGCCCATCCCAACCTCTGCCACTGCGGAACCCACATGGGACGGGAACATTGGGAAAGCTCTGTCCTCCGCAATCCTCCATGGGAACACAACGCAGACAAATCAGCACGTATCATCCCAAACCAACATCAACATCAACAAAGAGTATTTTGCCACTTTCTGCAACAACCACCAGAGCCCTAATGTGGTGCAAGAAGAGAGTAGAAGGCATTAACAAAGGCTCTAGGCCATCCATGGGCTTGTTTCAGGTGAGACTCCTGTGAAATCCTAGAATCGATCACACCATGATGTTCCTATTAACTTGGTCTCAGAGTGAATTCCTTTCAGCTGTAGCACTCAATACTGTTGTACTGGTTTGAAAGTAAAACCAGTGAAAGACTCCAAGTCAGAAATACAATTTAATAGGAGGGGGAAAAAAAGTAAAATAAAATAAGTTCAATAATACAACCTGTTAGTAAGGGCACTGGTAGCAGTCCGGATGAAGTGGTCTCGTTGAAGCAGTGATCCTGTAGAAAAGTCCAGTAGCTCCTGTCCTCTGGGAATTCAGTGGGGTAAGGGCCCCCCGTGCTATCCCGGGTTATATCCAGGTGGGAATGCTTGGCTCCTCCCCATGGGAGGAGCATCTCACAATGGAATGATGTAATTTTATGAGTCATGCAATAGGTCCTTGATTGCCCATTAAACGGAGGTAACTCCTCGATGGGAGTTACCCATGAGTCATACAGCAGAGCATGAATGGGCCCATTAACAGAACATAGTCCGGAGGGTGGGGACAAGGGGAACACTGCCCCACCTGGTTTCAACAGCTCATGAAGATGGTGATAGAATACATACCTTGGGCATATCTTACATTGTAACCTAGGACAACTGTATTTTCAATAAGTCTGTATGTATATAGCTCCTAAAGTCCACTTCCTTAGTCCAACTCCTCTTCATACTGCCCATGTCCCTGACACACCGTTCTTTAATATTCCACACAGATTGCAATTCAAGTAGCTTTAAGACTGCAAGCCCTGCAATTGCAAACAGTCAGCATGTGTCAAAAACAGCAGCGTGATATTTTTGGAGATTTAAGCATATAAACAATTATTTTCTTAACTACAGAAATTGTTAGCAATTTCCATGTAGGTTTTGTTTGTTTATTTGTTTTAAAGACAAAGAGTTAGAAGCTTAGAATTACCACACACCTGTACTGCACGCAAGAAAAGTATTTTGGCAGACAAAAGAATCTTTTTTCACAGAATGTATTTTATATTTAACATGATGTATTACCCAGGTGTGTTTCATATCAACAATATTAATACCTTCTGAATGCAGTATCATATTGTTTCTTACAAACCAGACAAATGCCTGCAAAGGCCCAATAAATAAAGACAGAAAATCCAACTCCTCACTGAAACACACATATTTTGGGTAGTCCTTAAAAAAAATATTGGCATATACTATTCCTGTAGTAACACCTGTATCTAACAAAGACACAATCTTCAGTTAACATTTTTGTAACACTTTGACTATCTGACGTTCTTAACTTAATCCAGAACTTTTCATTATGGGAATGTTTCTGCAAATTTAATAACATACTGGTATTTTAATATATAAAAGAATATACAGGAATGGACTGAAAGGAAATCAGTAGGCAACCACAACAAACAAAGAAAATCCCCTAATAATTCAGAATTTATTTAGACAATAATCATCTTTATTCTGTACCTGTAACAGGTCACAGGTATTTAGTTTTATTCTGCATATGTGTGTGAGCATGCATACACTTATAGCTAAACTGCATTACTCAATATCCCTTGCAAGTGAAGATTGGGATTCTCACCCAGCTAGTATTCTCCATGCCCCATCCCCATGGAAACACAGTACTATGGATTGTTCTTGACATGATAACTTAGCTAGAGAAGAGGAAAGCCAGGTTACCAGACAAATAGCCTATTAAGGAACTAGAGATAAATTAAAGTCCTCTTGTAGAGATGCTCCTACAGCTCTATGAATCCCAGTAAATCTTTCTTAGCCCTTGATAACATGCCTCACCCCAGACACAGAAAGCTAAGATCAATGAACTGTCCCAGAGGGAAATGGACAAAGGGGAACTTCATAAAGCTGCCATTTTCATTCCTCTTCTTGGCCTGTTTGTCCTTTTGCTCTTCCCAATCAGCTATCCACCAATCTGAAGTATAGCAAACATACCTCAGTGGAATGTTTCTGGTGAATGGAAAAAAAAACCCTGAAATAACACAAAAGCTTTTGAAAAATGGAAATTCACCTAATTCACAATTAGAATTCAGATTAGGTGGTGCACATTTGGAAAAGACAGAATGGTTCTTCACCATTTTAAAAATAATGTGTTTTGAATTTTAAAAATGTCTCTTTTTTTCGGACTTTTTTGTAATAAAAGAATTTCAAATACTATCATTCAGCTCTTCTGTGGATAGTACCATTCAGATATCTGATGCCTCTCTTCTCTCCCTTGAGCATTTCCTCGCTTCAAAAACAGCAGATGGAAAACATCTCCCCTGTGGAGAGTTTATGGCACAGTCAGACCCCAGACTTGGTTCACACACTTGGCGCAGACCCCATGGCTAAGTCTGAATTTGTGAGATCTGCTTGCACCAAGAGCAGGCCCTTAGCCTGAACTAGACAATGCTGAGGGCCTACAACGACCCTGCAGTTTTGCTTCAGGGAAGACAGTATGATTCCCTGGACCAAACATTCCCACACTGCACACAGTCTGAACCTGACTGTGTAATTCACTGGTTCAGAAACACTGACTTAGTTACTTCCAGAAGGAATCTTGCTTGTGCACACCAAAAACAGCCTGTACACCATGCTGTAATAAGTGAGGGGAAGGAGTAGGCTTGCTCCAAAACTGTAGCTTCTGATTAGGAATTCTTGTTCTTTTAAAAGAAATCACTGGGCTAGAAGATTTGTGCATGGGCTTTTGAAATTTTCCCTTGAAATAACATTAGAAGTTCAATGTCTCACTAACCCACTTTATTTTGAGACATATTCTGGATTGGTACACTTAAAATTTAGCTTTATTAAGTATTCCCAATAAGACTCTAATTTGCACCAGTTAGTTTGAAATACTTTTGAACGTAACTGATTTAATTCTCCACAGCACTGCATTGGCTTACAGTGGTGTCACTCTGGGAATTTCATCAATGCTATGGTCCAAGAAGACAGACAGGGTAATGGAACAAGGAGACAAAAGTTACCTCTTTGTAGCTACGGCCTGAAATACTACCAGAGGATGGTCAGACTGTCAGTTTTTATTCAGAAGCAGAAAATGGGTACAGAGTAATCTAACGATTCTCTCAAGAAAACAGACATATTTTCGCAGACTTTTCTGCTACCTAGCAGATGTCTGTGCTTCAATTAATTCATCTTTCCCTTACCATGCTTTCAAATGAAACCAAAGCTCTACCAAGCTGCTTTCCTCATAGGTACATGTAGCTTGGATTTACCTTCTGGACTGAGCAGCTGGAGTGACAGTCTGTGGGCAGAGAACTGTCAGCAGATAGTTCCCTCCTAAAGCCCTCTTCTGCAATGATGCACCATCACCTGAATTACAGACCAAATCTGCTTCTGATGTGTGACTGTAAGTGATTTAAAATTAAAGACATCAAAAAGGAGAATTACTGCTTTTAAACTAACAATTCGTTCTCAAAATCCAACATTTATTCTTAAGGAACAAAAGAAGAATGACTATGAAACACTAATCTTTCAAAATAACTAGAATATAAAAGCACTGGCATATCCATAAATTCAGGACTTCAAAACTTGTATGATTAAGTCATCACAAGGGACCATCTCTGTAAATGAAATACTGGTTGATTTGTAACCAATATGAAAATGCATTTAATTAAATTGCAAGTGGAAGAGAATCCTCCAGCAGGAGCCAGAACAATATAATTAGAAGTTACACAATTATACAATTAACAATTAAAAATCCTGGTGTTGCTAAATAAATGTTTCTTTTTAAGAAATTAAGTGCTCAGTTTAGTTTCATACATTTAGTTGTAAATATGTGAAAAGACTAAGGAGTGACCAAATTAATGCTTAGAGAGTGACAGAAACATAAGTGGACATCTCCTTCAAAACAGTTCTGATATTCATATTTAGCCAAAATTTTACTGCTTATAAAAGGCAGAGTGATGGTATGAGTGATGCTGCTATGTTTTCTATAAATATTCCCTGACCATGTAGGTGCTTTCCCATTCCTTTCCCTTTCACAGCAAGCAAAGCAATCACCATTTATTTTCTGTTTGTTTGCTCATGTCTACCCTATACCACACTTTTTACAGCTTTGACACTTTTATGTATTTTCTGTTCAAAGTACGAACACCCTGGAAAAGATGCAAGTTAAATTTAGAAAATATGTCAGAGGATCACAGGTGGACCACAGGAACCAAAAGGCAAGTAGTTCTCCCCACAAGCAAGGGTGGAAGAAGCATGAAATCAAGAATTAGTTGTTGGCAGTTTAGCAGCCACTTATATGCAGTAAAGAGTAAGAAAAATATAGTCAGATACTGAGATAACAAGATGATGGTTTTCTTCACACACAAGGCTATATGATTTCCACACAGTTCTCTACTTTGTTCCTAAATATTTCAAGGTTGTTTTAAACCACTATCGTAGGCTAAAGGTACAAATTGCAGTTACTGTGGCAGTATGTGTAAGTCAACATAAAAAAGGCAGTATTTTAGAACTTAGAGAAAAACACAAAAATCTTCTACAAATCTTGATTGACAAGTGTGTATTTTTACTGAGAAAAGTAATTGCATCAATTCATTCAAACAGCAAAGCCTAATTATATATAACATTTTTGAGAGCTCTGAAACACAGAATGAACCAATACTTATAATCAAGGACTCTTCCCTTGAGGAAAAAGAAAGAAAAGCTTTAGAGGAATTCAGTATGCTGGTTACATAGGTGTAACTACAGAAGCAGATAAAATAAAAGCTCTGAGTACAATCAATAGTTTATAAATCAAAGCAGAGCCTTACTTCAAAAACCAGAAGCAGAATTGAGAAGAGAAGCTGATTTATGAAAATCATTATTTGAAATCAACAAGGAATTAAAGCAAAGCATTTATCTTTCTGCTATACAGGCAAAGTATGCACAGGCCCTAACACACACAATCAATTATGGAGAAATCTGTAACATCTGAAATATTTCCTCCTTGCAAGAAACACTGAAGTTACAAAGATCCCCTTGACTGCAGCTAAATTCAGTTCTGAACAGTGCCACCACAATCTGTACCCAAGAAGTACTTAAACAGCTCTACAAATACATTTAAGCTTCCCAGCACACTTAAAAAACTGAATCTCTAACTCGGCAAAAATACCAGTTCAAAGGCTTCACATGGGACAGATCAACATCAGTTACACTCAATGGCAGGAAAATGAACAGACTAAGCTGAAATAACACTCAATAAATAAATAATTATAGTGATGCAAAAAAGCTAGCAGCAGTTTCAGAGATTTTTGGCTGTACAGTGCCCAGCTAAACCTCAGAGGACGAACCAAGCAATGCAAAGCAATAAAAAGACCTAATGTTATTACTAGATTTGGTCATCTGCACTCTGTGTTCAGGACATATTTTTCAAAATTGCATTCTTACTGTTTTCAGGCTGTTGGTACAGATATACGTGAATACTAGATCATACAATTCATGTACTGTAGAAATTCAAGTAGGATGTTAAAGATCAGATTTTTGGTTCCTTAGTTATGGAATGCAGAATGACAGGTGTTTTATTGGAGCTTGTTTTTCAGGGAAGGCTTAGCCTTTCTTGAAAATCATTCCTTTAAATTTCTTCCTCTCTTCTCTCTTTGCATATCTCAAAATTTAAAGATATAAAGGCATTGATCAGAGTTTTTACCCCCTATTGCTAATTAGTACAATATCAGCTCTTGTCAGACTCCATTAAAATGGGTTATATTCAACACACTGTACCAGAATATTTGCACTTTCTTTTCTATCTTAATGTTATACAACAAATATCCAAGTAAAATAAAATGCTGGGCTGAAGTAACTATATAAATTGCCTCTACTCTGTGTAGCTGAGAGGTTCTTCCAATAATCTTCTCAAAAACTTTCAATGACTCCAACTTCTTCAAAACCCTAAACAATAAAATATTTGTTTACGAGAGGGTAGAAATTCCAGATTTATTATTTAATCAGGAGAACATAAAGGCAAGTTTGTAAAAGATCAAAGAAACAGAGATGCAAGAGAAAAGTAAGCTACATAAATAAGTGAAATGTTTTGAAATATCTATTACATGCCTGCTACATTTGTGTTTATGCAATTACAACAACCAAAATCCAAATCAAAGCCTTTGAGAGTATGCAAGTATTTAATCTAAGGAGGTCTAATGTTCTATTCAAGAAAGCACAAGTGAGTCACTTTGACTTCCTGGTTAACACTACTAAAAAAGCCCCAAACCCAAAACAACCTAATAAAAATAAAAACATGACATCTAAATTTTATTAGGACCATGAATCTCACATCTGAGATTAACAGGGGCTTTGCCTTTCAATAAAATCAGAGCATAATAAAAGTCATTTAGCTCAACTCACAACACTTGGATATGAACGTATGTGACCAAATATGAGTGACACAAAATTCACCTACTCCAGTATCTTAATATTACACACTACATGAGATATAGCAAGCATAACAGGATCTGCTACTTGGAAGGAAAAAAATGGTAAGAGCAATGGCACTGATTTTAATTAGCAGGCTGGGTATTTCTAAGATGTCTCTGGCATCCCAGTGCCAATTATCCTGATATTATCAAGCCATTGAAAGTGGATCCTTAAGGGCAATTATATTATTCAGCAACTCAAGCTATCTAAGTTCCCTCAAGTCAATGAAAATATTCCTCTTCCACACAGGGAGCATCTTTCTCAAGCTTGGACATATCCTTGCATTAAATTACACAGTTTAGGATTCAACATTTTACTTAGGATTGTCTTCCTGGAGCACCAAAAATTTATTCTTAACATTTATTTTGTAGTTTCTTTTACTTCTTCCCTTCAACAGCTTCTGTGTTTGCAGGTCACCAGCTAATACACATATGCTGTAACACTGCATAGAGGAACAACTTCACCCTTTCACCTCTGCTCTTCCTGCTAATGCAACAATCCATCCCATAATACTTACAAGCTACACACACACCCGTTCTCATGAGAGGCTTTGTACTGGCACATCCAGAAAGAAGTCATGGCAACTGATGCATTTCTGAGAGCATCAATGTCACTTTGGAGATGTGCAGCCAGCCACATTTACCTCATCTAACACTAGGCCTAACTGCAAAGTAGTTATTAGTTATTGCAGTAGTTACAATTCCCACTGCATTTCACATTTCCAAATGGTGCCAAAAGAAAAGGAACTGTGAAGTTGTCATTACCATACTGCCCTCTGGAAAGTTCACTATTCATAAGCAAAATGCTTATTTACTCAAATACTGCTAAACACATACTATTTCTGTTACTTTTTTCACCAATATGAATTTCAAACCTGATTATGCCACGTTTTGCTTAAGTAAAAGCAAAAAACTATCTCTTTTTTTTAGAAAAACATTAGTTCCAGATTCTCCAATATTGCTATTTTAATCTTGTTTTTAGATTTCTGGTGATCTTTTCCAGCAAAATTCTCAACCTGAGTTAATTAAAAATCATCTGCCTCTCTTAAGGCTTTCATTCAGTCTTCTGAGTATTACATCATTCCTTTATATTGACTCTAGAGCATCTGGTATTATTAATTGTCTGCCAGAGACCAAAGAATTCATTGGCATATTGCAAAGACGTTAGGTACCCTAGCAGNAAAATCAACATGCTCCTACATAAACCATGCTCTTTCCATGCCAGCCCAAACCCATTTGTCTAAAGCAGGTGGCATATAGAACACTTGCTGTACACTGTGCTCTTGTTGCCGTTATTCGGTAGCATTATCATTTTCTCCCTCCTGCTCTCAGAATTTGAATTTTTCACACACATCAAGCTTGGGAGACTTTATAACTTCTTAAAACTGAGTATTTAAAACATATTTTCAACAAACTGTTTAAACAACAGCTAGTAATTTATCTCAACAGCTTCTTCACTCAACCTTCACTTAAAAACTCAATCTCGGAATTAAATTTCACCTTTTTTTTTCTTTTGAAATGCACATAATCAAAACCTGCAATCAGCATTACAATAGTTTGTCAAGGCTGCATCCTGGGCTGTCTGTAAGAGACTTTGAAGCTTACACATACCTCCCTCTCTTGGATCAGGGCACCTCCCCTGTCTATTCTTTGTATTGATCCTTCTTTTTCCCCTCCCCTCCATATTTCAGTTCAGTGACTGACAGTTGTGCAGTGACTGACTTTAGGCTTGGGAAGTAAATTCCATGATGGACTATGGTCCATGTAACACTTGAGATTGGCAGGTTGTCCTGGTTTAGGGCAAACTGTGGGAGGAAACCTCCAAATGTGGATTACTTTGAAAATAACAAACCCAAACGACCCCTCCCCCACAACTGGTCCGGAAAGAGACTTTCTTGGAGAAAAGTGGAAAAAAGCTATTTATTCAACAAAAAACAATATGAAACAATAAAACCTTTAGTTGAAGTGAGATGGCAAATTGAGAAGAGTCCTTGGCGTAGATTCAGTTTGTCTTTCTCAGTTTTTATCAGCCCCTCGGGCGCTGGAGAAGAACGCTGTCCCAGGCCCCAAAAGGGGTGGGGGGTGGGGGGGTG
>WBMY01009907.1:97649-175058 GCA_013397315.1 Donacobius atricapilla | reverse complement strand
CAGTCCCAAGGAAAAGGAAAACGAAAAACAAAACCAATTCTCTGCCCTAGCTAGCTAAAACTAACTGAAAAAAAGAGAAAAAAACCACAGGAGACCTTTTTCCTGGAGCAATCCGAACCGAGCTGCCCCTGCACAGCCAGAGTCCAGGACAGGAATGTGAGGAGTAACATAGTTTTCAAAACAAATTGCACTCTAAGAATCTCTTAAAGGTGCAAAACACAATATACAGAACAGACGACTGGGGATACAGGCATCATAAAGTCACTCTAGGACACGGGGTTCTTGGAACAAATAAAGTTTGGGGCATTTTATCTTCCCTCCCTGCTCCTGTCTATAAAAATAGTCTTATTCTTCAAAGAGTGAAAGTTGCTATTGTATCAAGGACTTGCAACATGAATTTTTGCTGCTTGTCTGCTTGTTCAAAAATCCTGTTAAATCTGAACCTCATTATTATTTGAAAATTTAATTCCCTGGCCTAACCATGCAAAAATAATTGGATTTCTGTAGTGTAAAGTTGATGATGGTACATGTGTTATCAAAAGGAACTACAAGAACACTTAATTCTGTACTGTGTAGTATCTCCTGTACTTTCATTGTGTCCTTTCTTGTCCCTTCTGTAAGGCAAACTCTCATGTTTCTTTTAATAAGAAAGATGCTAATGAAAGCTGTCATTATTATCTATTAGCTTCTATCCTGATCAGAAGCAATGACTGTTTTAGGCAAGAAGGAACCTTCAGATTGCCTAATGTAGAGCTTCAGCACTACATTTATATAGTTTTAATACAAAATTTTTATATCCTCCAGTACCTACCTCACACAGGTACAGTTTTTGATGAGGCATCTTCCTACCTATCTCCCATGAGTTTTCAAACTCAGTACAGCACATCTGGCTAGGTTCCTCTATCCAGGTGCCATTGCCCAGCATTTGTTAAAAGGGCATGTCTTGGTTAGAAAAGACAGGTATCTGCTACCTGGNTTGCCCTTTACCTGCCCAAAACCTCGGGGTATCTCTTTTTTTTTTTCCTCAAAGAGAAAACCTCTCAGAGACCACAAAAGGGTGTAGCCCAGAGCTGCACTCTCCTTTGACCATTGCCTTTGTTCCGGTCAAGCGCCCATAAGCACCCAGTAATTAGTCTCCTGGTGACTTTATGGGGAAAAAATTCTATAAGGAAAAAATAAAAAAAACCCCAAATCTAACCCCCAACAGGGAAAAAAAGAGGGAAAAAAAATTAAAAACAAAACCCAAAAAATCCCAATCCAGTCAGAAGTTGAAATAAACCATTACGTATGTCGTTGGAGACACCTTTGACTTCACCTAGTTGAAATTCTTCTGTTGATTCTGAATACTCTGTCCTTAATTTCTAAATCATTGCTTAATAAGTCAGTGAACAAAAGCCCTTAATACGAAGCCCCACATGCCTCTAACCAAAGCTGAAAATTCAGTTTGTTCCTACTCCTTAATTTAGTTGCAGTTTCTAGTCTATAACACTTCTTTATTTCTAACCTCCTGATAACATGATTACCTTTTCTTCATTTTTGTTTTAATGCTAATTTTTTTTCCTGAACATTTTCTGGAAATTGAAACAATTAATGCTATGGAGTTAGGCAGAACAAATAGCAAAAAAATTCGAGACTAAAAATTTAACTCTGACACCTGGAGTTTGATATAAACTATAAATGTTACGGCTACTGTTTTTTAAAAGGTTTAGACAAACACTAATGGATTAATTGAAATTGGGCACATTTCCTTAATAATACAATCTTCTTGCTTCATTTGCTAAATGAAGATGACAACATTTACCCAACTTCTCTGTAGAGCACCATCATACCTGCAAGTAAAAAGTGCTGTAGGAGATATACATAATGGATGCATCTTAATTTATTCTCTGTTGCTAGAGATAATGACATTAAAAATTGAAAACATACTTTAATTTAATGTAAGGTAAGATGATTCCAAATCTATTTTAATTTCTCATCCTATTAAGCTCTAACATAATAGACAGCTAAAAAATATTTTTCATTATGTTAACAGAACAGTGGCATATAAATCATGTTCAGAATAACCAAAACATACATGAAACACTGCAGTCTGTGGAAAATTAGCTGAACTCCAAACCGCATCAAAATGTTTTACTCGAAATGGTGGCGACGTTTTCTTCTGAACCATGAACTACCTCATTTGTTCAGATTATTCAGGCATGCCTAAGAAAATTTTATCTGCCTCAAACATAAAAGATATATTTTTCCCATGCACATTTAAGCTTCTATAGAAGAAAATATTACAATTGAAACCATTTTTAGAAGTTACAACAGTAGCTTCATTTTCTGGCTCTGTGTAGGCCTAAATAAACAATTTTCTACACATCTATTTCTGACTCACAGTTGCAAATCTTTTCAACCTTTAGTAAGCAAAAATGGCTATCAACATTTGAATAGAGAAGCAGAATAAAAATGCTTTAACAGTTTTCCCAAATGGCTGAAATTACCTTCCCAGAAGTAACAACAACATGAATCACAAACTGGGCCCAAATTTTTAAAGCAGTGCACATTTAAGATGATCATTAACACTTTTTCTATGACAGATTGTGTTCTCCCTACCAAAACATTTATATTACAAGAGAAGGCCTTAAGGTTGGTAGGCATGTTTGTTGCCTTTCTTAAAACTAAGAAAACGTATTACATATGGAAACACCAGTGTGTTTGTACAGATATGTGTATAAAAAAATTGAATATATCAACACTCTCATCTGCTGCTTTGCTGCCCAGTCACTAAGGATCAGAAGTCTCTGTGCAACTTTTCTCAGCAAATTTGCTAATTTCATTATTTACTCTTACAGAGCTTTTAAAGGAAATCCAGTAATAATCTAATACTAAGGAAAGTGATCATTAGTCCTATTTTTCAACCTGGTCTGATTTTTAAAAACCAGTATTCAATCCATGAAATACATTCCCTCTTACTGCTCAACAGCTTCCCTTCCTCAAGAGCTTCCATTGAGTGAACTCACTGAAAATCTTTTAAATCCAAGTCCAGTACAACAACCTGGCCACCATAATCCACATTCGTCAGACTCTCTAAGGCCATCTGCTTGATTTCCTAGGAGAGACTTTACCTCCAAAATCAGGTGGATTCTTCCCCAGTATTCCTGGTTCGAGTATGACTATTTTCTTTACCAACTTCATCATTCTTTAAGTACAGAAGTCAGCCTTCCTGGTGTGCAGCCTGCCCATTCCTGAATCCCCTTTTAGCAACCAGCATCACATATCAAATCCATTAATTTTTCTGGTATCAAGAACAATTTAGGGGACAATTTTCATACCACAGTTCAACCATTTCATTTTCGAGTTCCTGTAGAACTTGTGAGCAATTGCAATCTGGTTCTGGAGACTAATTTCTCTTTACTGATTTAGTCTAAAACTTATCCTTGACACTTCCAATTAAGGCAGCCCTCACACAGTGAGAGACTGATGTGAAAAGCCTTCTAAACTCTTCCAGTAAAAAAAAGTAAAAGAAAGCCAACAACAACAAAAAAATTCTTTTGCAGTCATTAACTGACTTTATCTTCCTGCATGCCTCCTTTTTCATCCTCTTCTGCAGACATCAGACTCACTCAAAAACTCTCCAGAAAACTTCCTCTTGATATCTCTGCATAAAATTCTGGGGTTTTTTGGTTTTGTTTTTTTTTAATTATTTCCCCATCTTTAAAAAGCACTTTAGCTGTACTAACTCACTGGCAAGTTCAGTCACCCATGTTACAGAAAACCATAGGAAGTAATCAAAACTGAATTTTTAGTCATTCCACAAAGAAACTTCATTTTTCTTTCAAATCCTAGTAATAGGCTGCTACTTTTCTTTCCCTAAACATTTTGATGACCAGAAAAATAGTTAACACTAAGAGCATCCTTACTGCCATCTGAATTGATACAAATGGGATAATTTATGCCTCTAAAGATTCATTCCAGCTTTTCTGCACATTCAGCAAACATGACTGAATTGGTTTGGTTCTAACCATGTTATCCAAAGCTTTCTCCATAAAGCAGCTCAATTTGTTTTCCTCATAAAGTATAAACTGCCAAAATTGTGGCCAAATGTTTTGCTCAGATTTTCAAAATCAAATGGGATATGCCTGCAGGAAATTTTTTTTATGAAAATAATCACGTTCCATGAAAATGCCAAAAGTATTTCAGAAATGAGTAATCTACTATCACTAGCTTACAGAAAGACACCGTCACCTACGCAAGAGCTTTCAAATTACTGGAACAAGATACAATCCTGTATTCATGGAACATCCTGAAGTCTTCCAGAGCTGATGATAAGATGAATAATAGCAATAGCAAATGATGCACTGCTGTTTTTTCATTACTGAGTAATTCGCTTTAGAAGTCATTAGGTAATTTGGGTTTAAAATGAGATGCTGAGCTGTTCTTGCTGCTATTTTTTTTTTTAAGTTTCAGCTTCCCAACTTCAGCTGGTTGTTATATAATACTGTAAAAGTAGATCCCTCTGGTTTCCAAGAATAGTTTTACCGAGTATACAGTTAACTAAGGAAGAGAACCCAGGAGTTCTGCAAATGACATACTACTGCTAATCTTTTATTATTTCTCCAGTAAACGTGATTATTTCACCAATAAACTTTATTAACTAATGTCCAGTGCAACAACAAGAAAATAAAGACTGCAAGTAATACTTTGCTGGTGCTCTTGATTGCATACCATAATGTTCTGCTACATTACCTGCTGCAGAAAATTAAATTATATGCTTACTTTAATTTTCTCACCTGCCAAAACTGGAAAGAAGGCTATTATATGAGAGAAATTCATTTATATCAAAGATTATTATTACGAACAGATTGGCAAAAGAAACTGCAATTACCATTTGTTGGCTTTCATTAGCAAAAGAAAACAGAATAGTATCTATTACTACCAAGTATTCTATGGCTTAGTTCAGTAACTTTGTTCTTTAAGCTTGTAAACAGGCAACATAAATGTATCAATGTAAATTCAGTTATAATGTCAGTTTCCCTTACACCAAAGACTTTGATTTCACCACCCCAAGCAATTGAGAAAGCTCATGTAGAACACCATTAACAACCCAGCCAGGAGCACAGCAGCTCTACAAAGAGAGGAGTCAGGGACCTTTGCAAGTGATGCAAGTTATCAAAGAAAACTCCTGGACCAGCCTCAGTAACAGGATTATCTCTTTGGATCTACTTGATCTTCATCCAAAGAATGGAAAAGCTAGGGTAAAATACAAACAGGCCTATCCTTTCTGAGCCTAAGCTCTTCCATCTCATGTAAATCAAAATGTGTCCCTGTATGCTCATGAAACTATTCAAAGGTCACTTTGCTGATACTTGTGCTGGATCTCTATTTGTTCAGTGCAGGAAAAATCAACTTACATCACTTTTGCAAAACAGAGGTATGGAGAAGAATGTTGGTCCTCCAAAGGACTATGCCTAAAAATCTTTTATAATGGTAATGCAAAAAAGAAAAAAAAAAAGTATATTATCAACTCTACCACTGTGACATAACCAATATAAAATGAATCATATTAAAAACATAAGCATTTTAATCACAAACATTTGTGTAGTCTCACAAAACAAAAGACAAAACTGGAAGAGCCAAGTGTAGCACAGCAGGATAGAGCTGGTCCATTTGATCAGGATGGAAAATTGCATTAATAGCAGAAGAATGACTCCACAGATAAAACAGCACTCAAGAAGCTGCATTATTTTTAAAACACCAGTTTACTCTTCTTTCTAAATTGAGAGGTCTTAAAATAACTAGCATCTCAGATCCTTAAGGTGATCAAACTAGTACTAAGATACATCACTCCATCAGTACAAATAAAAACTGTTTCTCAATGTCATTTCTGAGTTTCTGATTTTTTGAAGGAGCAGGTTTCAAGTGTGTAATAAACAGCTCCATCTACTGTCTCTGAAGCAGAGAAAGCATTTCCCAAATCTACATTTCCAGGCTGTGGCAAGTACAAGAGATTTCTTATCATGCCCTCCCACCCTGCCCCTTTGCAATGAAGCACTATGCCTGGAAAACATGAACATCAAAGTAAGAAGAAGAGATTCAGTCACGTAAAATGCCACTCAAGTTCTTCAGATGTCCTTTAGGCAAGTGAAAGTCCCCATCCCAGTCAGAAAAAGTGTAAGAAACCCATTAACACACAGATCCTCCCACTCAGCTCCTGACACAGCACACCAGAAGGGAAAGATGCTCCCCAGCAGGTCTTGATGTCTTGATGTCCTGCATAAATAGCTGACCCTCGCCACCACTGTTTGTCTCCGAGTGAGAATCCATCTGAAAAACACTAAAGCACTACATAGACCAAATCAAAGTCTGACACAACTCGCTGTGGATTTTTTTCTGATTTTTGAACACATAAGTTTCTTGTGTCTGAGAAGACGTGCGTCCAGCAACAGAAGATGATAGCCAGCTCGAGCTTGGATCCTCTTCATGAGGAAGAAGATCCAACCCCTACCAAATCAAGGGGCAAAATTTCCATTGTCATTTTCTAGTCTCACAGTAGCTCAGCTATTTTGACACATTGGTCAGACTTTTACTCAGCTTTCTTTCAGTAAGACTCTCCTTTGTAAACAAATCAATTATCAATGGAGAAGAAAGAAAGACAGCACCTCCTTTCCCTTCAAGTATCACAAAAAATTCAAATACTACAGCAATGCAGTACTCAGAAAAGCATAATTTGTGATCTTATAGCTCCAAACAACAGTTTATAATTCATATAACTCTTCAAAGATGAAAGTAAGTTTATTTAACTTAACATTTTAAAAGTTGCCTGTTTTAAATAACCAGTTACTTAACATACCCCAAATTAACCCAGATACTATTTATATGCTCTATAGGACAGTCAGTTTTCTTATGCTCCAAATTAAATCAGTATAGTCCACCCACATCTTCTACCCCAATCAGCAGGCTTTAAGCACCTTTGAAAAAACTTAGTTATAACCTGCTTGAGAAAAAAAGCAGAGCACAGGTTGCCTGTCCAGCTCTTTGGGAAACATCATGAGACTGCCCAAGTGCCATGTCCTGGCCACATTCATGATCCTCGGGTGGGATAATACCACTAGATTTGTAACTATAACTAGGTGTTTGAAACTATTGTGATTTAAGATGGATAAAATATGTTTCATGCAGAAAGGAAAAACATTTGTGAAGTTCCTGTGCTTATGTTGCTTGATCTTCGATTTTTTTTTTTTAATAACATAAAATTAGGATGATTCAAATGAATCACACTGAAGTTAACTTTTGCTCATGTGAACCAACTGGCATGAAGAGTCACATCAACTGAGTGTAATACATTTAGTAAAGGGAAAAGTTGTGTTGGGGATTTGAAAATAATTCTGTTTCATTTACTTGTATGGGGTCACACTGGAGTAACAATGTTAGAGAGCTGCACAGAGCAGAAGTCATAGTAGCAGCACATGGCTTTTCTTTCACATAGTCTTGCCACCTACCTCCAAAGCCCCAGGCTGGATTATGAGGCACACTTCTTCAACCTGATTTTAACTGCTCCTAAAAATGTCACTTGCCAAATGTGAAGCCATAAAATGCAAGGCTTACAGCCCAGAATGCAAACCAGCAATGAACACACCAAGATCCTAGTCCCAGCAATCTTTCTCTGTCTCACTCTGACTGGAGCCTGCTTTAGCTCCTGAATTTAGGATCTGTGAGTGTATCAAGCAGATGGCACTACAAGCTTTGGCTGAGTAGAAGTGGGGTGTACGCTTGATAGGAGTATATTTCAGTAGCAGTACAGTTTAGAAGGATGCATACACTAAAAAAACCTAACTCTTAGGAAAAAGCAGCAAAACCTTCTTGCCCTTTGCATGGATGCTGGCCAGATGAGAAAGTGCAGTTAGATTCAGCACACTGCTGACAAAACTTTCAAAAACAGAAACTGCAAGTTTATGACTGTAATTTTTCATAAATACAGACTTATTCAATAAATATGAAAACTTCTCCAATGGGGAGGAATTTATATTAAGTGCCTTGTATAACATCTTTGTCCTTAATTATTAGGATACTAAGTGGAAATGTGTCCATTTCAAGGAAGTTACAATTCTTCCTGTTTCCCAGCAGTGAAAACATGGTTGGCTGAAGCCAGGCTTCATGCCAGGCATTCACAGGGACTGTTACGCCTTGAGTTACGCCTTGTTACAACAGCACTCCCCTCACCCGCTATTATCCAAGCCTCTCAAGGACACTGAGACACTTGAGAACTATGCTGATAGGTGGATGCTGGACACCTTGCTTCATGTTCATCAGCATTACACTGAGGAGTCCAAGCTGCCTTTAGGAAGGTGGACAGTACTATCCACACATGCAGGGCAGCACAGACACCCCCAAAAGTCATGTCCATAAATACATTGGTGCACTGACAGCAAATTTCATGCAATTTCTGCTACTTTGCAAACAGAGATACCTGAGTTAGCTATAACATTGAGCAGCTGTACCTGAGCTGATGTGACTGCAGTGAAACTGCAGTTTTCCTGATTCCATCTTGTTTTGATTTCCACATCCAATAAGACAGAAAAGCCACAGTTATCCATTCACTTAAGCCACTTAATAGTTTTGTTACAGATCACTGCAAAATAAAAGCTAAGCAAATCCATCAGCAAAAAACCCAAACAATTTAACAACTCAGCTCTAAGGAAGCAGAACAGGTTTTGGGCATTTGCTTTTGGGACCAAGACTTTCACAGAAGACATCTCCAAGTCACTGCATTTGTGATCAAGTTTCCTTTAACTGTGCCCTGAACCATGAACTATCACCTTTGCCGTATCAGATTAAACAAACAGAGTGTCCCCCTTTCAAAAAGCACAGTTAGAAAACACTCAAGATCAAGGGGCATGATGTGTCAGTGTCCAGCAAGAAAGTACACACAACCTGTCTCTTATAGCCCTTTGAACCCTGTGATGAATGCAATCCCAGGCAAAGCCTTAGTATCACTGTAACAAAAGTATTTGTTGCAATTAAAACTAATGTTAGCAATCTTACATTTTGCATGCATCTCAGTTTGAGGAAATTGGGTCAATCCTCATTTTGTTCTTTCTTTTGGATACACCAAGTAAATTCTGTATTTCTTTAGATGAATGAAATGTGAAATACCGTAAAATCCTGGCAAACACTGTGTCTAAAACTCACTGAAACACACAGCCAGACTCACAAAACATACTTAAAAAATTAATGTTATTTAGTCTCTGTTTTGTAATGTCCTCTTTTGCTCAGTACAACAAAGCAACTCAGTAAAGGTGCCTTAACACTGAATTTAGGTTGGTTTTATGAGAGAATTTATTAATCAGAAAGAAGAAGCTATCACAAGCTGATAGATTTCATATTTACTTTAATTATAGACTTTTATTCTCATATATTGCAATATGATTAGCTGCATCATTCCAACACTCTCAAAAATGTAGAAATATAAGACAAAAATGTGGTGAGAAAACATACTCAGCACCAAGAAAAACGTGTATAAAATAACTTAGTTTGTTATTGGCATTATTTTATTAAAAGAAAGAATGAAAGCTCTGCTTTACTGAAAAAAAAGAAGCTGTTCAGATGCCAAGTCTTAATAGCTCCATACGTCTTATCAACTAAAAATCCTGAGTTTATTAAATTCCAGAGGGGGAAAAGAATTTCAGAATCAAAGTCATACCTTTTTCTTCCCAAGAAAAAGATCACCCTGGCTGCTTCTAGACATGCTGCCCTAAGAAGGGTCAGAGTACAGGCTAACACAGTATCTGGATAAAGTCCATTAGACCATGATGATGAGCTTTTCTAGGTTCCCTCATCAGAAGTATCACTCCTGATAAGAAAAAAAAAAAAGTTTTCCCCCAATTCCTTAAATATGCAATGGGGATACACTAGAACATATTAAAGAAATTCTAACAAGTGGACATGATGGGGATTTGGGCCACTGGAGGTTTGGGGGTTTTTTTTAATATAAAGCAGCATTTTCAGAACAATTTTGAAACTTCAAGTAAGTCTGTACTGTGATACAGTGGAGACACTCAGGGGGGTGCAGTGCTGTAAGTTCATGTAGACAGCCAGTTGTCAACAACCATCATTTGCTCTTGGCCTGGACTAGAAGGACTAATTGCCTGGGAAAGAACAGTCCACAGATTACTAACAGACTCTATGCCTAGTTATCAGTGATATTATGAAGTTCTATCGTGATACAACCACAGTTTGCATCTTACCAGAGTATTTCAGAACACAGTAAAATACCACTTGTACTTCACAGGTTAAAGATCAGGGCATGGTTCGGTTTCTCACAGTGGTTAGGTAAGAAAACATGGACCCTCTTTTGGTGCTGGATACCTTAAACCTTCATCCAACTGATTTTTGGTATCATGACACTTTGCTACTGGGAGCTTTGGCTGTAATTACTTGCAACCTTGGTTGCTGCAGATGTAGTGAGACTGAAAAGATAATGTGAAACAAAAGAGACTAAATTAAATGTTTCATTAAGTATTTGTAGATCTTTGTATTTCATTAAAGCAAACTCTAAGCTTTTGTGGCTGATGGACAAAAGGATATTAATTACAAAAAATACGTAGGTCAAAATTTGACACTCTTCTCCCCAAGTACTATGGCCATACACTATCTGGGCACCTTTATTCACTTGTATTCTTTCCCCCCTTGCCCCCCCTCCTTTTTTTTTTTTTAATTACAAGATTGTTTATACTAAAAATTCAAAACATGGAATTTCAAACGACTTTCGAATACAGATTTTCTCAGTTACCTTCACTGTCCTACCTCCCATCATTTGTTTAGACTAAAGGGCATCTGACTAGAAGTGCTTTGAGCAACAGAAGCAAAGATCAAGGCAGCTGTCTGTCTTGGTGCTTCACCTGACACACTGAGACAGAGAAATTTATGCTTTTTGAGGATGTGTGTGTCAGGCAGCCAGTCATCCTACTTTATACAAACTGAATTACAGCAAATTGGGCAGGGAAGGGTCGTCATGAGAACATTTTAGTTCATATCTCCCCCCCAAGGCTGATTGACTTACATCTATATATTCTTAGTGAATATTTCTTTATTCCAAGACACTGCTAGAAATTGAGATGTTGCAGTTTTTGCAGATAAGCACTACAAGGTCTCACTACCCTCAGTATTTAACAGCGCTTCTCAATGTGAACCCTCACTTCAATTTAAACACAGTAATTCATATCCTAACACCAGCTGTTTTATCCCCTCTCTTATTCCAAGAATTTTTTACTTATTCGGTCTGTGCAAGTGCATGTCAGCCTGATTGTGCTAGGCTGCAGGACCTCTGAGGTATTTCAGACTCATTCTTGGGTGCACACTGCTTTTATTTCACCTGTCTGATTGAGGTTTCTCTGCTGCTGTTCAATAAGCACTCAGGCTAACAGCTGTGGGAGCTGTACACTTAATGAAAGAGCTCCTGCCACTTTCACCATACATCAGAAATGGTCAAATGAGGACATGAGAAGAACACACATGCTCATGTTTTCTAATTTAATACACTTTGACGCTCCTTCTTCTCATGTGACAGTCAGGGATTGTTCATCCTTTTCTCAGGAGTTCATGCCACTGCCTTTCACACCTTACTAATCATCTGCCAAAGAAAGCTTTGTATCTAAGAAACTAAGGTAGTAGCTTGCATGATATGCCATAGGAGATACAGTGAATTAAGTTAAAATACTGGGGAAAGTACCTGCTTTCTCTAAGTGTAACAATCAGATCCATAACACACAAACTTTACAAAGCCATCTTATCTTTCTCCCCCACCTCACCTTCTAAAGGCCACAATGGAAAGGAAAATGCACAATAGATTTAATCTACTTCTTGTCTGTCCAAGGGTTAGTAGTACATGATAAACATTTAATGAGGTTGGAATTAGGACAATTTAACCTCTTTGACTCAAGTGTACACATTATACACATCCATCATCTTAACAAGACCAATCTTTGCAAAGAAAGACAGGCAAGGACATAAGATGGTCTATTAAAAATTAATGTCATACTTTTTACAAAATGAACTATGGAAGTTTTTTGAAATGCAACAAATCTTTCTGTAACTAAAATTCCTTACTTCTGCTATTCTACCATCCCAACCATTAAATTAGCCTTTATCCTATTTTATGTACTCCAAAGATATTGCTTTACATTCTGTACTATGCACCTCACTGACTCACTCATTTGATCATCTTTTGAGCATATAGTGAAAACATTTCCTGAGTAAATCACACAAATGGAATTATTCTGAAGCAATTTCACCCAGGCTGAAACCACAAGACAGAATTGTATGAGAAGGGCTCAAAAAGTACTCTACTTAACATGCAAAAGCTTTCCTGTAAATAGAAAGCAGTTTAGGGTTAAAAAAGTAAGATCACCCATCAGGCACTGAAATCTGCAGTAGAAATGAATGCTAGGTGAAAATAGATAACATTGAAACACTACAATCTAAGTCAATTATGTGGTATCCATCTTAAAGAGATGGAGTCCTCACAGCTACTTTCAATCTTAAACAGTCAGGAATAATATCTCAAGATCTCTCCAAAGCCTGGAGTTCCTACTTATCCAAATTGATCAGACTTTTCAGGAATGACTGTAGTATTCTAACTAATCCAAAGCAGCAATCAAGATGCATCCACCCGATGTTACTTCATTCATTCAACATCTCAATTAAGAAACTGAAAATTCTTATTTAAGATAATTAAAATACCGACTGGCATAGCATCAGAAATGGAGGAAATCTACAATAGGAAGTTGCAATCTTTTTACACTTTATTTTAGAAGATGTTTCCTCAGGTAGGTGACTGAGTTCAGGTTACTCTTATTTTTCTTGCACTGAAATTTCCCAAGAGGAATTCTTACTTTCACCCTAGTCTGACAATGCAAAAAAGAGCACAAGTCTCATGAAATTTCTTGTATCACACCAAAATGGAATTAGGTTGTAACCTTTGGATAGATGAAGACTGCCTGACTGTGATTGTTTAAAATTCATGTTCCCCACATTCTCTCATCTCCAGAGTTTCAATAAAACTTGCTTTAATAGTCTTTATGCTGCCTGGGTCTTGTCATACAGCAAACTACTACATAATGTCAATCAAAGCCATGTATCTTTAATTTTTGATAGAGGTAAATCATTCAACAATAAAGTGGCAAAGATAAGAAGTTTTTCCTTTGCTTCTAACAAATCTAACCTATAATTACTCATGACAGCCTTGGTTAAATGAATTTCAATTAAAAAGGTCAAGCCATAAAGGCATAATTAATTTTACAAATACTCTGCAGTATTTCTCTGGAGAGCTGGAAAGCCTGAGAGGACTAATTAATAATAAGAATATGACATGGTAGCTCACAATTATGGAATTTTTTTTTCATGCATTTTCTCTCTGATCTAAACTTGTTGGAACACACCTCAAATGTATCACTGAGTTGTAGTTACAAAGTAAGCTAAAAATATTGAAAGATTACAGAGAAATTATTATTTCCCCACTTCATTTATCTTCACTTCTGAAACAAAATATTTCAATTTATTAACATATATATATATATAAAGTGTAGGGCGGAGTAGGGCAATTAGCAGGTTTTACCAGTGTTCAGTTTTCTAGTTTTCCAATATAGGGGAGTTTACTTGTATTGTATAGCTTCCAAAAGTAAGTATCTATATGAAATTTAGACCATTTTAAGTGAACACCAGGAGAGGGCTACACTAGAAAGCCACAGAATGATTTAAAATATATTCTGAAAAATAATCTGTCTTATTTCAAGATATTCCTCTTCTGCTTTCATCCAAAACTAACAAAAGAAACAAAGAATCTGCAGCATACATTGGCATGATATGTTCAAGGCACATACCAGTACCTATAATATCCCAGCTATCCTGTATTAAGAGGAAAGCTTGGGGGGAAAATAAATCTTATTAGAAACCTAAAGCGGTAAAAACTTCAATGCAAGTTACAAAAACACTCAAAATTCTGTTTTACTCCAGAATTCCATGGTACATGATGTTCAGCATTTCAGGCCAGCTACATCAAGTACATCTTTTGATACCGCCTGTTAAGAGAATGAAGTGAGATAAACCGACAAAATCCACTCATCACTCACAACAAGAGCGAATAGGATTACATAATATATATATAGTTCTACTTTGTATGGAGGGGACATGTGATACCCTGTGGACACAGACTGTTCTGCCAACAGAGGCAAACAGAACAGCAATTATAATTAACTGCATTTTTTCCCCCGGATGGATTTCTACACACATCAGCCCCCAACAAAAGGAAAATTGATTTTAATACAATAGAGTAAATACCATGCCATAGGAATAGGGTAAATTATTGCTATTTAAATAACAAAAGAGATTGGAACTTATTATAGGGATTTCTGTTGTTTGGTTGTTTTTTTTTTTAATTTGCTTTAGAAGAACCTTATGTTGTTTTCACATGCCAAAAGTATATATTTCAGCTCAAGGTGGTAAGTGTAGGCTCCATACCATCATGAAAATACAGTATCTATTAAATAATCACAGTAAGGCTGCCAGTAAGGAAAAAATACCCCCACACACAAGAAAAAAATCAGCATGGCCTCATTTTATAAGCATTCAGACATTCTCATCAACTTTAAAATAGCAGAAGCTATTAGAATAGTAAAAGATGTAGAAAATCACTCAAAAGTGCAGAGACTACTCATAACATCCAGATACACAAATATACAAAATTCTGAAATTACAGATTGCTTTAGCAACTCTTAAACTTGCAGTCATTTGCTGAATGACCTTGCAACCCTTTACATGATGAATCTGCTCTTGCCCTTATGAGACAAACATACAGTTCCATGAACCCTGAATATGTGGATGCTGTTGTTGCCATACAGGAATAAACAATCTCTCAAATTTCATTATATAAAGCACTTCTGATGAGCTTCAAACCTCTTTCATTTCAAATTGCTTGGAGAGAAAAAATGAAGTCTCATTTTATTTTCAACAGCCACTTTGTGGATAGTCTCCTCACCATCACCAAGACGTAATAATAAATTTTCAAGAAATTCTGCTTTACTTTTAACATATAGAAATAAGCCTAAGGGCTTGCATTAATCTCCCAGGCAGAGTTTCACAGTAGTCTGTCATTAAATGTCTCACAAGCATACACTGGTATCATTTTTTTCTGGGGAGAAAAAAAAAGAACAGGTACTTCTATTAAAGGTATCCTCTTTTAATAAGAATAGGCTCAAACCCTTGTGGTCCAGCTATTTAGGGCTGAAAAACAAAGTTTTTCCACTTCCGTGCAAATGAGTAAAAAACTGGCAACATTTGGGCAAGAAATATAAATCTCCTATAGAAACAAATCTCAGCTATTCCTTATTTAAAGGGCCTTTAAAAATATTCTATTTATATAATCCCACATTCAGTGAGTTCAAATATCTTAAGCTACATTTATGAAGACATGTAAGAATGGAAATTTATCTGACTTGATAACAGAATGGAAGGCTTTTGTGATTATCCCTTTAAATTTATATACTGGGATGTCTCTCAGAGAAGTAGAGGGCATTTAATCATCTTTTATGGGGGCAGGAAGTTTTCTCCATTATCAAGTAAGATGGCAATCAGTTTAGAGATCCAGAATGGGCAAGAACCAGAAAAGGGGCCCAGCTGGGGCACTGTTCAGGGCAATACCCACAAGGGTGGGAAGGCTGAGCTGCCTCAGTGCAGGATATTTAGCCCTGGTCCCACAGTGTGTCCACATCAGTTTTTCTGAGCCCATTTCTTCCCCGTGTGCACAGGAGACCCTCTCTTGCACAAGAGCTGTTCCTTTTTTCAGGGTTGAAGAGGTCACATCTTCAGAAAGTCCTTCCTGAGTACATTTGGACTTCAGCTACATCACCTTATTAACCGGTCTGCAGCTTTGAAATTGGACAATTAACAAGATAAACAATAAAGGACTCCCGGGTTCTCCAAGGCCACAGTGACACAGACTGTAACTTTCCTGAGTAAGGCAGACACCCCACTCAGCCACATCTCATGGAGATGAAAAACTACACCAGAGGCAAGACAGAACCTAAAACAATCCTAAAGCAAACACATACACAAATGGAATTAATTGTGAAATAGAAAACCTAATTAAACCATTTTTGATCAAATGCAAGAGAGCAAAATTCTCTAAAATATAAATAGTAAAGATAGTAACATTTTAATTTTCCTAATCTTTTGCTGTGTTTAGTGATGGTCTATATGGTTTTTGCTCTACCACATTCTATCAACATGTAAAGGCTGATTCTGCACTGACTTGCTAAACAGTAGAGCTTTGTGAAACCAAAATAAGGTATTGTTGCTGTGTTCCGCATCTACACTGAACACTTGAGGGTCTTCAGACTTTTGAGTGCGTTATGTACAAACATGAAAACCAGGAGGAATGCTCAACACTTGAACATGGAATACAACTCACTGGCACCTATATATAAAGCAGCTTTGATTTTTCATTGAATTCTCTGATCCTTTGCATCAAGAATAATAGAACTTGGCAGCTTGAATTATTAATCTCCTCTGCTAACCAATGAAGTGGTGAAAAGATCATGGAGTTAGCATACCAATTACTACACTAGATACTCAGTACTTTACACCCCACAAAAACTATGAAACCTTACCACTGTCATTAGTCCACTTAAAACTACTGAAGGTAGTTTTGAACTTCATGCAAATGTCATCTAAACAAGGCAAATATGATCATCTGAATATGGGATGTTGCATATTTTAAAATACTTACTTTGCAGAGAAAATGAGACCTCCCATTATGTTCAATGATAAGTTATCATACAGTTTAGATTATGATAAGATTTCACCTTTTTTGCTGGTTTTGGACAACATAGCATGGATGAAAACTTACCTCTGAGTTGTGATACTTTTAATAACTGTGGAAGAGAGCTGATTTGGAGGATGCAACACTTCCATACAGTCAATGTAAGCATCAAAATGGACTTTCGCATATGATTGGGTCCAAATTTCGGCATGAGATTTATTTTATACTGTTTTCCTAATGTAATGTAAAAACTGCTCATCTTGGGAGATATCCCTCTGCATATTTCCAAAATATCCATCGATACTGTCGGCTGTCCCACAAAAGGGAAAAACAGAGTCAGGGTAATGTACACGTCCTAGATTACACAAGAATGAATTCAGCTGTAAAAAAAGCCTGTTCTAGGACTGCAGTTTTATTTCCACATTTGCCATTAAGAAACTTTTTGCTTCTTTCAGTAGGAAACATCCAAAATACCTAACAATTCAGAAATTATTAACATTACAAACTCAGAAAAAAAAAGCAGTGAAAATGTAATTAGGTATATTCAGAAGTACTGGCCTATTAGGTACATAACATGTGTTTTTTAATATTGCTTAACTGCAATTCCATTCTCTTGGGTTATCAAAAAACACACAGCTGAAAAATTTACCTGGGAGGACAGAATCAGAATCTTTAATCATGGAAAATACTGCACATTCTTTACAACACTTGTTTAGTTAACCAGCACATTATCCCATTGCCTCCCTCCAGTACAGCTGACCATCACAAACTTTTGTCATTTGGGAATCCAGTCAAAAAAATCAAAGTTATGAAACTGAAGTTCAAAGTATTAAAAACCTTAGCAAATGTTGCTTTTCTTATTCACAAAACCGTGTCACACTATGATCTGTAAAGAAGGGTCTGTTTGAAACTGTGTGTTTTGCAGAGCTCACACAAAATGTGTGCTCTTTCTGGCACTGAGGCCTTTTACAGTGAGGAATACCCTGTACCAGGCACTCTGCATATGTACAGTAAGAAACTTTAACTGTGCTGATAACTGGCCTTGCCTGCCCTGCCTGCTTAGGCAAAGCTCTGAGAAACAAAGAGAATTAACTTGCCAAGACTCACACAACCATTTGGTCACAGGGCTCACAATGTTCTTCCAGTTCTTCCAAAGCTGACTTGTTTCTGGGTCACATTGTCCCCTTCTCTCAGAGATTATCTTCCCCAAGGAAGGTGCATTATGAAGGAAATGCGTACACAGAGAACAAGCCCTCCAAGCACTTTAAAGCCTGGCAGTATTAGGCAAACAGCTGGGATCCTCTGCAGGCATTAATTTTCTTCCCTAATGAAAAAAGTTTATTTCAACTTCTGCCTGTGTCCTTATCTCTAAATTTAATGAGGAAACAGCCTCTTTTCTGCTGTTTTCCAAGTCTCTTTGATCTTATGATTATGTGCATTGCTGGTTACTTGCCATTATATAGAATCTGAATAATGTATATCGATGCTAGATAGCTCTAGGTACACTGTGTACCCAGGAATAATGAAAAGCTACTTTTCTGTAACAGGAATCTTAGGAATGGTTCAAAAATCTTGGGAAGGAGAGGAGGAATATATTAAGCTGTCCCACAGTAACTCTCCATGCTTGTTCCATGTCTGCATTGCCCTAAATCACATGGGGGTTCACAGGGCAGAAATAAGAAGACAAGCAACAAGGCGAAAAAGAACTGCACATGGACCTGATCAAAGACATACCTGGCTCACTCCCTCTTCCTCCTCAATAGCTCACAGGAAGGATGCTGAGGGAGGATGGAGGACCTCACCATTCACAGGCCTGAACCATCCTCCCACCCAGGGAGTTCACCACTGCACTTCAGTCCAAAATATCTTCCACCTTACAGAAAAAAAACACCTTTACAAAAGCCAAATTTCTGGATGCCTCGTCTTTTAGGAAATTCTGTCCATTTTGGTTTTATCATAGTCATTTGCTCACTCACTTTTTCTCCTGTACCACACACCTCAGAAGACATAGGGGATGCATCATATACACTCTCACTGAATACACCTGTATACCAGGATATATTGCAAAACAGTAAGAAATATTCACTCCCTTTTATTCAAACCAGTGGATCCACTTTACCTTCACTTGAGACTTGCATTTACTTGTTCCTCCTCTATATCATGCTGATGGTACACATCCCTCCCATTCCAGTGTAGTTCCAGGGCATGTCAGGGAAAGCTACTGTACAACAGTGATAGCTAACCCCTTTATTACCACTGTAACAACTGATCTCAGTTAAATTATATCCCTGATAACACATTCCTTTCTAGTAACTTAAAAATTTTGATTCTTCTCCTCCCTATCAGTATTACTCTGAATGTAACTTTGGACAGTTACATGCGGGTTGACCCAGAAAATGCTGACATTCCAGACTTACGAAGTCTGAAAATAAGAACAGCTACTCATCTTAGGGGGAAAAAAAAAAAAAAAACAAAAAANAAAAAAAAAAAGAGAGAGAAGGCATAAAAAGAGATCTGTAGCTAAACAGAGGTCTAAAATGAAACAATTCTGAAATTCTTTCAGTTTTAATAATCTTTATTCCACTATGTTCCTTTTTATGTTTCACAGTTAACAAATTAGGACAGAAAAAAATCGAAACATTAAATATCAATTTTCAAAATACCAATTACTCCACTATCATGAGAGCTAGGTTAAAAAAATTATATGATAATACAAAGGGAAAAAATATTATGCGTCAAAAATCCAAAGGAAAGTTAGCTCTTATGGTGGGGTTTTTTACGGTTTCTTTCTTTGGTGTAAAAGCATCGAGCACTGTATCACAAATTTTTACAATCTAAGCTTAGCTCTATCTGGTTTTACAACCATAATGCACCAGGTCTCTAAAGGATGCTTATTTATGACACTTTCATTAGGAGGGTACAAATTTAGATACACTAGAAATTAAAGATTCAGGATATGCACAATTTCACAAACAAGCAGTGCTATTCAGGACCTTGAAATGAAAGCAGTACATAAAAATAGATCTGAAACAGAGACAGGTAAAACAGGCTACTTCTGCAAACGATGTGCTGTGACTTCTCAGTGCACACATACACACATTTAAAGAAGTAGAAAAAAAACCATACTTTCTGGCCTGTTTCAACCAGTTACTAAAAGAATTTATTATTTATACTCTTGCAGTCCAAAGGACAGCACCATCATTATCATAACACATCTCTGAGCCACTTACTTTGCATTCTGTTCTACAATGTGGAAAATAGTACCCTGGAAACTGCAGTTTCAGGCGATTACGCAGAGCAAAGGCAAGCTGAGAGCTTGAACTAAGGCCTGGCCACCAGAGGTAGTGACCTACACTATGGAAAGCTCCTTTGCAACATCTGACAAGTCACTTCTTGTCTTTTGGCCTCCACTTGTCTTCTGGCCTGCACCCCCAGTTTTACCTGGCTATCTGAAAGTCTCAGGGATGCATAAAAGGCTGCACAGACTAAAGACTGGAGTATGCAGATGCTAATGCAATTGAAGATTAAGTACATACTGAACTGAAAGAGATACGTAGACAACTCTGGTGTTTATCAAAGACTACAAAGCTTTAAAAGTAAACAGGAAAACGTAATGCTGACAGGGAAGCAGCTGCTTGCCATGGAAAAGGGCTAAGTCTCTGCACAAACAGCATGCAGCCAGCTCTTGACATGCAAAAACAGCATCACATTATTTCCAGACCGAGAAATTTCATAGATCCCAACAGCTTTCTTTAAGTACCACAGTGGGATCCAGCCAAACACCTATCACCCTCAGCAAGAGGAAGCAATAGGTTCCTGAGCCTAGCAAGAGGGTTTCTGACAATACAAAAAACCGGTCTTATTTCCTGAGGCTCTCAGTGTTAAAATGCCAGTTGTAAAGAATCATTTACACACAAACGTGGTTGCATAATTTAACTATAGAGAGATTCTGATATCATTAATTATTGATTAAATCATGCAGACAAGTGAATTTTGCTGGCAGGCAAGCTATCTTTCCCCAAATTATAATTGACTAAAATATTATCAAATAAAAGCTGCAGAAACAAGATGATCTGTGTTCACTGCTGCAGTGTTTTCCTATAGTCATAAAGGTGACATTTCATAATCCCAGCATACTAATTAGCACTAAGATGATATAGAAAGAAAACACCTTGGGTTGGAGTAAAGCCAATACAAACTATGGGATCCATTCAAGACACAAACATCTTAAAAAACAGGAAGGCAAAACTTTATTTTCTAAACCTGAGTTAAAGGGACTAAAAAAAAAATCATTCAGGTCTTCAACATTTTTCACAGTGGAACACACAGATCAAATTCACAGCAGAAGTCAAATGTAGTTTCAGAAGAAAGCTGTCTCTGTATTTGGAATAGTTTGCATCAAATGCACATTTCATAAAATATGCTGGGACACAACCCATGCACACTCATTCTTTACATGATGGAGGTCAACACAACTCAATAAGAAAAGGAAGGAATATGAACATAATGAAGAATGATGAAGAGGAGGAAGGTTTTCCAGGGGAGTATTGAAAGCAATCCACTATTACACAAATTTGACTATCCCGCCCAGAAAAAAAAGACTCTTTCTCTAGAATTCCCTAAAGAGTTTATGAAAAGGGAAAAAAAAAAGAAGCAAACAGAATTCTGTGGGAACAGTGAATCCTTTGTGAGCAAATCTGATGTTTAATAATGCAAAGAGAAAACACAGGTGTATTGGATTTGCTCAGTATGTATCAAAAACCATATAAGTTAAAGAAAATCATCAGCTAGAATTTGATGAGACAATTTAAGAACCAAAGTCTATAGTACAGTCAAACCCAGCATCCCTTTTAACTTTTCATGAGCCAGAAGACCTTGGCACCTGACAGTCATTCAGTATCTTTGTCCTTACTCACTTTAGTTTTAGGATACTACACAGTCCATATGATCCAGGGTCAGATTTCACTCAGATAAACATGGTGATGTGATCACTAATAATCACTGGCTGCAATGGCGGAGAGCCCCATGTGTGTGTTGAGGACAGCCTTCAACTACTCAACTTCAAGTACTCAAAATACACAGCCAGGCTTGGCCCTTCAAAGGCACTTAGACATTTAACTCAAGGAAATCAATGGAAGGGAACTCATCTCCAAAGGGTGTGGGACAAACTGGTTTCCCCAAGGCCAGACATCAAAGTTTTCTGTATAAACTCCCCCTCATCTCTGGTCACAGGATTTTCCATCTTTTCTATGGGACCACTGGTGCAAATCAGGCTCCTCAAGGCTAATATAAGGACTAAGGAGTTCTCAGGAGCATGACAAACATGGAAGCAAAATTGCGTTAGTTCAGAGGGTCTCCCATATTACCTCACTAAGTAATTCACCCATTTGAGTGAGTGGGGTGATGTAGATTAGTCAGTTTTATAAATAATACACTCTAGTAGCAAGCAACCCAGCTTCTAACAGAACAAAGAAAACATGGCAACACTTTAATGCTTTTACTAAGTCTTATTTAAATGCAATGAACCCGTAGCAAAATCTAACCTAATCAGCTTCCCTTATGCAATTTCCATTAACTGCACCTGAGAGAAAAAGCTGTTTTTACAAGACTTTATTACAGCAAGAACTCTGAGCTTTTCAGTGACCTTCAAAAAAAAGCTTCTTATCTACCTCTAAATGAAAATTTTACAAAACTTTACAAACATTTAGATGGCATTTATACAAACCATTAAAAATAAAATCGAACTAATCTGTGCTGCGCAGTCTTGACAATAAGAAATATAGATGCTGAACGGATTGGCCAACTATAGACAAAAAGAAGCTTTCAATGCACCCTCAAAATGGAAAGAGATTAATGGCACTGACAGCTGTTCACTGTTAATTAATGAGGTTGAATAAAGAATATGTTTCCAAATGACAAAAGCAGTCAGAAGAAACTCAAAATAATCGAGATGGTTGGTAAACTGGCTGAAGAGACACCTCTGTGAAATTCAGTAAGAGAATAATCCAAGGAGTCTTACACAGAGAGAATCAGCTGTACAAACACAGGATGGAGACAGTGGCGGAGCAGTCCCAGAACAGCAAAACTGAGTACAATGCAACAATGTTTTCAATACTACAGCAAAACCACAAAGCAGTGACAGACTAACAACCTGAAAAACATCTGAAATCACCCTGCTTTACACAGGTAAGGTCTCAGCTGAGCTTATTAAACCAGGATGAGGTACTCTTTTTCAGAAATATAGGCACCAAGCAAATACAGTCAGCAGCAGCAACTGTAATGATATGAGATCTAGAAATAAAAAAAAATATTAAAGAGTATCTACGTAATAAAAATTACTAAGTCTAGAAAAAAAAGCTGATTTCCAAAGGTCTGTTCTATGTCTCTTCATCTTTCTTAAAATGAAATGCTCTCAATATTTGGCATGTTTTTAAATGGCTGTCCTAGAGTGACTTTATGATGCCTGTATCCCCAATCGTCTGTTCTGTATATTGTGTTCTCTACCTTTAAGTTTGATTCTCAGAGCAAAACAGGGAAACAAGAAGCACACAGTTTGTTTTGAAAACTTATGTTACTCCTCTGCATTCCTCTCCAGGACTGCTTTTTTCGTTTGGCGGACAGACTGCTGTGGGACAGAGATCTCTTGTGCTTTTTAGTTAGTTTTAGCTAGCTAGGGCAGAGAACTGTTTTGTTTTGGTTTGGTTTTTTTTTTCTTTTTTTTTTCTTGGGACTGTTTAAACCTGTTCTGGACTGAAAACCCAGGGGAGAACTGAGAAATCATCCCTGTGCCCTCCGGGGCCCAGGATGGCATTTTTCTCCAGCGCTGGAGGAATTGATAACAGACTGTGAGAGATGAGCTGCACCCACAGCAAGGACTTTTCTCAGTTTGCCATCTCACTTCAACAAAAGGTTTTATTGTTTCATATTATTCATCCTGTGTGCTCATGGGCATTTTGTTTGTTAAATAAATAGCTTTTTCCACTTTTCTCCAAGGAAGTTTTTTCTGGACCAGTTGTGGGGGAGGGGCTGTTTGGATTTGCATTTCCAGAGGAACCCCATTCGGAGGTTTCCTCCCAAAATTTGCCCTAAACCAGGACAGTGGCTGAAATCCATAGTCAGGGAAAGGAATAAAGAGGAATTAAGCAGATTGGGTGGAGGGTGCAAACAGACCCTATCAGGGAAATTAAGAATGATCCTGATTCAAGGAGACTGTCACTTGGCAAAAATATTTCCCCACTTAAAAGTGGGACTGTTTTCACATGAACTCCTTTCATAACTGCTGTGGTAGCCACAGCATACAGATCCAGATAAGATCTTCTAGCCCCCAACTTTCAAACTGTTTCATGAAATAAGCATGGTTATTCCTTAGTAACAGGTCCTTTGCTTTAAAATACATCATTCTTCAGAATAAAACTGCGCATCCATGTGTATCTCATCAAAGTTTCTTTTTTCCTCAGGTACATCCTGAACGTTTGCAATTTTTGAGGTGAAGAAAATAGAATTGTGGAATAAATATAGCAGCTCCCTCTCCTGTCTTTTAATAGAAAAAGAAAGTATCCATCATCACTCACAGATTTATGGACATGTCAGCTGTATGCTGACATGTACACCTGGGTAGTTTTCCATCTCTCATGCTTAACCACCCAAGCAAAGCCTTCATCTCACTTCAAAAATTAGTTGAGCATCAAAGTATTAGGACTGTGTGTAGTGAGGAAAATGATTGAGCGGATAAGTAAAATAAACTATTCAACAACAACAAACAATGTTTCAGCTGGAGGTAAACTGTGCAATTATTGATAAATCTTGTTTCTATTTCTGTCTCTGAAAATGTCAACATAAATCCTTGGGACTGCTGCATACAGTAAAAATGAAAATTGTATTTACATTTGAAAAGTAACCCCAGTTTTGATATGGCAATATAAAAAGTTTATTACTTACATTTCATCATACTTTAAATACAGAGATACTGCAAAGTAGTAGGAGCACACTCCTTATACTGGGCAAAAGATTTTTTTTGCCCGTTTATCAAAAGTCACACCATTTAACTTCCATGCATCTTTTTTTATTTCAGAGGTCCAGCATTCCAAAGTGACACAAGATACAGTTGACCAACTTCAGATAACATTCCTAGACAGTCTAACTCAGAATATCCTAAAGGTTGTATTTTGAATATCTTAGAATATGTCCAGATTTCAAAATACACCTGACTTCTAGGATGACTGTGCTCAGTCTTTCACAGTAGTTTGTGAATTGCTATAATAACATTTCCTTCAGTTAACTTAATAATTCTGTTTGCAGATGGGTGAAAAACCGAATTTGTTAGATGTATTTTTTCCAACTTGTTCACTGTTCTCTTTGCCATAGTAATAGATATCCCTACTTTAATCCAGACAAATGAAGGATAATTTTTGACAACAGCATGTTACAGGTGTAAGAAAACAAATAGAAAACATTTCATTACATACTGGAATGCCAAATAAAGGTGAATCCAAATTGACAGACTAGTCTTCTATTTTCATTGGAATAGCTATATTTGGAAATTTGTGTTTTAGTTCATTTTGTCTTTGTAGTCTGCAAAATACCCTAATTAATACAATGAGACAATCATATTTAACTAGAATTCTGCTGAGACATGGCAACAGGTTTTGAACAGGCACATTTTGGAAACTGTCTAGGCTCCGCTTTGACAAATGAAATAATACAAATTCAGCAGACCACAGCTGTCAATCTCAGCTATTTTATCTTTCTCTCTTGCAATGTTCTCAAATGAGCATCACTGAAAAATCTCCCCTGAAAATACCACATACACACACATCTACTTGGAAATTGCTGGTCTTGTGCACAATAAGGAGTATCTTAATGAAATTAATTTCTTTATTTTAACATACCTTTTCCTTAAAAGATTAACCCCTTACACACTTAATTTCTAGTCACCATTTTCAGCATTTCAGAACACTGTTATCAACAAGCAAAATCAATCTCCATGCTCTTAATTTCTACCTGACTTTGTGCCCTTAACTCTTTTCTCCAATTCCAACACAACTGCCATGCATTTAATCAGCAAAAAAAGCATGCACCACTATGTTCAGGGGCTTTTATATTATCAATTTGGCCACATGGGGTTATTTTTTTCATGCTGGAATCGTCAAAATGCTGGATGAGAATCTCTTTTCCTCTCTCTGCAAGGATAAAACCCAAACCAAATAAGGACCACAATATGCTAAAACCTCTGGAATCAGCAAAAGTATTAAAAATGCTGATATCGATATTAATTTCAAAGAGTTAGAAAAGCACTAACATCTGTGAATTCACATTTGCAATACAAGAGTATACTGGCAACTACTGCTTACAGAAGAGTAAAAAGAAAAATAGAAGAAACAGGATGGGGGGTTGTCCTCAAAACCAACCAGCACTTTTATGTTTGCTTCTGTGAAAGGAACACTAATTTTACGGTTTATAAGAAAAGATATAATCACTGAAAAAAGGGACTAACTTTTTAAAAAAGTAATAATAAGTGGCAGAATCACGAAACTATAAGCAGTCATGAAACAGATATTCAGTTCAAGTCAGTAACATACCCACAGCATGGATGGCATGCTCCATGTATCAAAAGAACCAGCCCTCTAGACCTTTACCAGTAAGCACAGAAGACAGAACACAATACACAGAGAATACAGAAACAATCAGCACCTTGACCTATGATTATCACAGGAAACCTATGACAGGAAATTCCTACTAGATATCAGGAGTCAGACACCCAGTGGACATGTAGTGAGGGGATAAATTCATAGTAGTCCAGTGAAGCCAAAGGAAAGCATTCACTCCTGATAAGTCAGGCTATCAGCAGAATCCTAAACTGGTAAGACACAGCTGCACCTCCTGGCCTTGAGAGGAGAGATGATTCCTCAGCTGCTTCCCACACGCTCTCCAGACAACTGACCAGGTATTGGAAGGAAAAACAAGTAAGACAAGGCAAGACAAACTTGATCTGGAGATGACCAAAATAAGAGGATTAACACTTCAGACATCAAATGCCATAAACAAACAAAAATTTTGCAGATTTGAAGTTCTTTTAGAAATATGAGCTAACAAAAACATCCTGCACTTCTGATTTCAGAGCAGTATGCCAGGCTGCACTGCAAGGAAAGATGCACATTTGCTATGGAATAGTGAAATTTAAAATAAACAGAGTCTGGTGTAACTGGCAGAGTTACAAGAGGGATCAACCTTAATTAATCATAAAAGGTACTATAGCTGAAGATGTTGAAAATAAAGGACAAGGAATCTGACTTGGGCAACTCTAAAAAAAGCAAACTGCACAAGGAAGTGACAGGTCTAGAGAATTGCTGAATGCTTGAAGCATGTGAGGCAACAGGCATGGAGATGAAATCATAATGTAAGCAATCATGGCATGGCCTACAGTTCTGAAAGTAGAAAAGAAAGATTAAGCTTGGCAACTCAACTAGCTGATACTATGTGCTCTTTTGGTACAGCCCAGAGGCCAGGACTTACAAGTACCCGCAGATTATAGGTACAAAGTGATGGGCTGGCTGATGAGGTCATCCGTGGCAACAAAAAACGTAGCAGAAGGCAGGCCAAGCAAAGTTCAGGAGTCCCATTTTAGCTACAAATAGGTAGCTGGAGTCACACAAGGTTTTGGTATTTTTTTCAGGTGGCGTGAAGGCTGAATTTGATCAAAAAAGGAAATAGGCCCAGCGTACAGATGGATCAACTCATTACTGGTAACAAGAGAGCAGTCCTATAATTAGATATACAGTATCAAAGATCAAGAAACAGATCTTGTAGAATGTGCAAGAAAAGATGAAACCAGCACTCGAAAAATAGAAATCCTCCAAAGCAAGTGCTGAAACAGCCACTAGGAAAAGAAAATGAAGATGGATGCTCTCCACTTTGTCAAGATTTCAAGACAAAGATTTCTCTGGTTCTGAAGACTACTGTGATGGCAAAGAGGTGGTTTAATTAGTTCAAGGGAGGGGGGAAATCACTCAGAGTAGTAGCCCTGGAGGTCTGCTATTTAAATTCTATTATCCACATTTTACTGTATTCTTAAAATATGGTAGACTAAAGAGTAAGCATATTCACTACTATAACTGAAAGCTATTGGGGTAGGAGGAGAGTCTAAAAAGGATGCTTCCTTTGGTAGTTAGACAGAGCTGAGGGATAGCTGAAGCTTTTTTTTAAAAGTGAGATGTAGGAAACATTAGGAAGCAAAGGAATGAACACAATTATTGTGTGTTCACATTAAACTTACTAAATGATGAAACAGTTAAAAGAATCCACAATAATTCTTTGATTTCTGAACTGAAGGCTTGAGAAGCCTTGCACAGGTAATGCCCATATGACAACAGTGTTAGCCTGTAATAAAGGGAGAAAAGCACATAATCCAAAATGTACTAGGAGCTTCACGATTGAATCTTTCTAGTGGATTTAAAAAAATTGACAAATAACCCCCAAAACAAAACAACAGAACCACCAAACAAACAAAATAAACCCCAAAAATATTTGAAATACAAGTGAGAGGCACAAAAAGTGTAACATTAAAAAGCTTTGTCTCTTTTTGGAAGATTTTAGTTGTAGCACTAGAAGCCAGTTTTAATCCTGAATTTTTCCAGTGCAACTCAACCATGTCAATGGATATTTTTATCAAATTAAAAAGTGTGTAAGAGGCATTTACAAGAATACGTGCTGGCCACAGAATTACAGTTATAATACAGGGTTGGCAAAAGCAAAAAACTATTCATTAATATTTAAAAGGAAAAAAACTCATCTCTCATCCACGTAACTGCTCTTTTTCAAAATTTATAAATAATAATGAACAAGACATTTTATTTATGAATAATAAGAGTCAGGACAGCTTTACAGTTCACATTACTGAAGAAACTTAATTGAAGTAAAGCACATGAAAAATTAATTTTCCCTAAACATATCTCAATACATCCATTTATGCATTACATTAAAGAAGCATGCCCACATCTCTGAGCTTGTGTTCATATGTCTCAGCTTCAGAAAGAGTCAAGGCAAAGAAAATATTCAGAGGCAATCCAACTGAGTTCAACTGCTGTTTTGACCACATATTTTCAAAAATAAACATACTTCGTAGGAGTCAGAATATAATTAAGTGTCCAGATGCCTGTTTAATTCTTCCCCTCTGGCAAGTTTGATCACTCCCATGCCATGTGCTACATGGGCATGTTTCCACAGAGCTCAAGGCTAGGACCAACAACTCCCTCTAAGACAGACTGCTCAGCAGAGGGCAAGTACTTTGTCATTGCCACTTATATTTAAATTTGAACTTGTGATCTTCAGGCAAAAAACTTTATATCCTTGTCATCGATGTATTATAATTATTTAGTTCTTTAAACATAGGAAGAATAATGCAAATGGCAAAGTCTGTTGAAAACAATTGGGGAGGAAGGGGTCTGTAAAATCATGGCCATGAAATGTGAGGCACCTAGTGTACCTTTCAGTTTTTCTGTTCCTCTGCTGATGATATTCCTGTGATATCTATTGCTCTTAGCAATACAGATGATGCATGCATCCTGTCTTTTTCAGTTGAAGTGATTAAAGAGCAAGAATTCCTCATACTGTACTAATTATCACAAAGTACAATCCTATGCAATTACAGTGAGAGGTTTATTTTAACCACTGTGCGGCTTTATTACTGGCAATTTAATTATTTGTCAGTAGTTTCATTCCTAAAGAGTAACAAATGTATATGCTATTCTAAACTTCTATATTTTGCAATTAGTTTTAATGAGGCAGTGTTCCTAATTATAAAATATTTTGCATAATTAAGTCTCCATAATGAGCAAATGTGACATCTGTACACATACCTGTGTGTTACTATCCTTTATATTACACCACAGTACACGTTAGAGTACTATAATAGGATGCTACTTCTTTATTTTTGGTTCTTTTCACTTATACTCATCTAGAGTATAACACCATTTAGCTACCTACCACTTCTGCTTTGCTTTTACTACAGTGGCTTGCAAATTCAAAACATATCCCTGGGCAACCTGTGCCAGTGCTTGGTCACCCTCAGAGTGAAAGAATTTTTCCTGATTTTCAGGGGAAACTTCCAGTGTTTCAGTTGGTGCCCAATGCTTCTGATCTTGTCACTGGGAAGCACCAAACAGAGCCTGGCTCCATCCCCTTCTGTACTCTGCCTTGGGGTATTTATGAAAAATTGGTAAGTTAGTTACTCCTGAATCTTCTCCAGGCTGAACAGTCCCAGCTCTCAGCCTTTCTCCATATGAGAGATACTCTGCTTCTGTAATAGTCTCAGTGGCCTTTCACTGGACATCCTCCAGTATGCCCACATCTCTCCTGTACTGGGGAGCCCAGGACTGACCTGCACTCCAAGTGCAGCCTCACCAGTGCTGAGGAGGAGGATGCTGGCAATGCTTTGGCTAATGCAGCCCAGAGTAACATTAGCTTTTTTTTTTTTCTGCAAGAGCACATTGCAGGCTCACATTCAATTTGGTGCTCACCAGGTTCTTTCCTCAGATGGTGCTTTCCAGCTGGGCAGCCCCCACTGTTTACTGGTGCCTGGGGCTGTTCCTCTCCCCGTGCAAGACTTTGTATTTCCTCTTAGTGAACGATATCCCTACTCCAAGAAAGCATGAACGAAGAATATGGAGTCTACTATTTTGTATTGAATTCCTACACAGCCACACATTGAAATATAATAGAAGTTACTTGCAACAAAAAAAATTAACAGTAGCCTTTCAGCTAAATGGGACTGAAGAATGAACAGATTGATTTAATACCATGCTTAATTACCTTCCTTTTCTCTCCTTAATGGAACAGTAAAAATGATCCATTACTTTGTAATACAAGATCATACACTTCTCTATATAGATATAGAGAAAAATTACACTGTTGCATCTAAGGAGCAACTATGGAAAGAGAATGCCATTGCTTCTAGTTCAAAAAACAACATGATATACTAGACCTGTAAATTATGCCTATACATATCAAATTTGTACTGTATGGATGAAATACAGAAATTAGTCTTTCTATTTCTAATCAATTTAAAAATGTAGAAAACATCTTCATCTTAGCAAAATTGCAGAACACTCAGAGACCAACAAATTGTTGCCAACAGAATCAATGGCAAGGCACAGGGTATGAAGGACAAATTTATGAAACAGAAAGAAACTTGAAGGAATCTCTGTCCTGAAGAAGCATTTCTTAAGAGGTGCAGCATAATCCCAAGACTTGTTGTGTCTAAGAGCATCTGAATACTCTTATCTAGGACAAAAAATCTGAATCTGCCTGCCTTTAGTAGATTACTGCAAGATGTTTCTCTCAGAGCAGTATTTTTTCCATGGGTTGAGACTGTTAGCAGGTTCCAAGAGTTTTTAAGTAAGAGGTAAAGTTGAGATTGCATAGAGTATATTAGGACCAGAAGGGTTAGACTCCAACAGAGAGGACAGCAGTTTTGTTTAGACTACAGTGAAAGCTAAGCTATTCCACTGCTGACTTGGTAATCACTGACAGGCCTGGCAGCAGGAACACTCCAGCACCCCAACAGCACCAGGAGAGCTCCCCTGAGTACTGCTTATTGCCTGGGAGCCATAGGAAAACACATGGGGTGAGGACACAGAGTAGGCTGTCACTGTTCACAGAGAAGTTTCTCTGCATTCTGTGTGATCCTAAAGGAGATGGTTTTGATGCTATTTTTAACTGCATATAATAGTGCAGAAAGAACTGAAGTAAATGGAAGCAAAATGATGCAATCTTTTAGGAATGAGACATTGTTGAATGAACGTTGCCTCATTGCACAGCCTCATTTGACCCTAAATGCAGTAGAAACTGCCAAGTTGATTTAAAAAAAAAGTTCATTACTGTACATACTGTAATGTGTAGTAAAAAAAAGCACCCACAAGAAACAAGCTGGAACAAAATATATTGAGTCAACAGCAGTCCAAATTCACTGGCTCAACTATGAAAGTAATAAGAAACAAAACAGAAGACTTGATTTTCACATGGATCATGGAAAATATCAAGACATTGAGAAAAACAAGTAATTTACATTCATTAAGTAAAAAAAAACCTTAATGATTTAGCTACTGTAAACCTAGGACAAATGTTTCTTCTTAACTTTTAAAACAAATGGAACCCAGTCAAAAACTTGCCATGCAAATTCTAACACCCATTCTTCCATTTCTGAATTTACACAATTACTGCAGAAACAGCTTCCTTTTTTACTTTTTTTAGTAAACATTATTTTTCATACTACTAAAACAATTTACAAGAAAGTACTCTCATTTAAAAGAACTATTTATTGTTTGCTCTATCATTCATGTCTGTATTTTGTTATCACAGTACTCCTAGATATTTTGCAACCTGCAGGGCACATGCCTAAAGCACATTCCCACTTCGTGCTTATCCCTTCTTTGCAGTTACCTTTCATTCCCATCATTTCAGCTCCTCTAACTTACAGCATCTCCTCAGAGCCAAAGATGATTTGCTATCAGCTATGGGAGCACCACCTCACTCTCCAAATACTGTCACCAGATGGAGATTGTGCATTAATGGCTGGGCCAACTCCACTAGGCCAGCAGGGTACTGGAACCAAACACATTAGAGGAAAACCACCTGACTCCCATGAGTTGTTTGACTGGAAATATACATAAATTTTTAAGAGTTGCAAGAGAAGCCATAAGTATTTGTCTGGAGAATGCTGGTAAACAGAGGTAAATTCATTACCTAGACTTCAGTGATCTTGGGGACAATCTTGACCTCACGAGAGAGCATTTATGGGTGACCAGTCAAACGAAAGTCATAGGATCTTTTCCTTCTCTCCCTGAAGGGTAAAGAAGAGGGCTCATAGCTACCAGCACCAGCTAAATACTGAAAGAGATTTCTCATTCCTCACTCATCCTTACCCTCTCTATGCCCTCTGCTTAAAGAAGTATAATCTTGGTAACCTGGATGGTTTCCTCTGCACAACACTGCTGCAAGTCAGCAACTCAAGGCAATACCAAAGACACTGCCTTAAGCAGCCCTGTGATGACACAAACTCAACAAGTTTTGCCAGGCAGAGTTAAAGAGGGAACATGCTTCCCACTTGGCACTAAGCACTGGCTGCAGAAATGAATGCTCTTTCTGGCCTTTGCCCTTTCCCTCCGTGCGTTTGTCCTGAGGGGTGCTCTAAGAGAACAAGCAATCCAACAGCATCAGCTGCCCCCCTTCACCTCGGCAAGGCCTCTAATTTCCCCCCCTTTCCTCTAGAAGTACTAGTTAGTATGTCTGAAGCATTTTAACCTCAGATTTTAAATTACATGATACAGAAACAAGTAGGTGTCATTATGACAATAAAAAATTAGTTCTGTTTCAACTGTATTCTTTTGTTGAGTTTCTTCTTAAAAAAGGAGAAAAGGTTACACAGATTTCTTTTTCCCCAGCCACTGACTGGTTAATTCATTTTCAAATGGATGGAGGCCTCAGTACTCAGACATTCATCTAACAACCAAATTTTGCATCGCTAAACCAAAGTGTTAAATACCTTTTCATTTTTTGTTCTATTTAAATTAACTTAAACTCTTAAGACAGGGAGACAGGAGAGAATGCTGCCCTTTACTTTCAGACCTATACTAACATCCAGCGCTTCGTGACGTATATAAAAATTTTGAAGCTTTATGGAATTACAGCTAAAAATGATCAGAAGTCACCAACCATGTCTAGCTAAACTATCTTGATCCTGAAATACAGGATAATCGAGAGTAAATATGTTACCTCGGCACTGACAGTGTCTTTTCAAACTAAAATTTGAGTCAAGCATTAGTGCACTTTGTTTCTTCTCATTTAGAAAAAAAGAAGGCAAAGTTGCTCCATTATTTATATTTAATGAATCATTCAAAGACACCAGTTTTGTCTATTTATAATTGCAATGTTTAAATATAGTGCACTGATTGCTTCTTGTCTTTTTGAAGTACCAAATTACAACATCTGCAAGTTTATTTTGGGAAAAAAAAATCATTAGAACCTATAAATTCTGAATCCAAGTGGCTCTTAATTGAGGATTCTGATGCTGACTGGTACTTAACAAGACTTCTAGTTTCAGTTTGGGTCCACTGACCCTTCCAGTAGTTTCCAAGAAGAATATAGAACAGGAAAGCAAAGGAGGAGCGGAGCCCCCAAAGATGGGGAAGAAAAGGACAACCAGGGAGAGATTGTAACACTGGGTGTGCAACACACTGATGCCAACTGCTTCTCTCTCCTCTTACTCCCTCCATTTTGACAATATTCCTACTCCAGCCTTTTAGGGGAGGGGTATTTCCTGTCAGCTATACTGTCAGAATAGGGATGTCTGTAATTACACTTTGTGAGAACTGCAACACATATGGTTCCCTATGTCCAGAAAGTTTTTTTGAATCAAACACTGCCTCTGGAGATCCTAGTTAAGAGTTATTACTGTGTAATGGGTTAAAATTTAACAACTGGGCGGAAACACTAAAAGATGTAGTGGTTATCACATTTGCTTAATTTTCATTTTAGTGGAATAGGATTAAAAGAAAAGCAAAACAGGTTCAATTTAAAATAGAAACAGTTAGATTTATTAACATACAGTAAAGGTAAACAAAAAAACTAACTACGAAACCCTCTCAAAAACAACTTCTCTTCCTTCTTAGCAACAATTTACTTTTCTACGAAAAAACAATGCAAAGGGACAAAACATCAGAACTCTTAAGTCAGCATCACTTAATAAAATAGTCTTTTATTTAGTCTTTTGAGAGAGACAAGTCCTTCTTGATTTTTCTGGTAACTTTTCACAAGAGNTATTTCCTGTCAGCTATACTGTCAGAATAGGGATGTCTGTAATTACACTTTGTGAGAACTGCAACACATATGGTTCCCTATGTCCAGAAAGTTTTTTTGAATCAAACACTGCCTCTGCAGATCCTAGTTAAGAGTTATTACTGCCACAAAAGAGAACAGCCCAGGAGAAGTAATACAGAACCAAGTCTTCTGCTGGACAAGACTGCTCCAAGGTTGTCTCTAGCTGCCAACAGATCAGCAGGCTTATGCTTATTGCTCACAAGAATGCCTTCTCCACACAGGTATCCAGCTTCTCCCTCAGTAGCATTGGTAGCTGCGACCTCTCCCTTTCCATACCCTCATAACAACTATTTAAAAGGCACAGGCATTTCTTACTCTCACACTTTACACCGCACAAACTCACTGCCTTCCCCATGGGTTTATCACAGTAAAATGTGAATCCAAACCAGTCCCTGGTGTCTGAGATGTAACACAGGCACACAGACATAACCTGGACACACTGAATGCACCGACCACTGAAAGAAATAAATGTACCAACAGTGGGAGCTGGGGAGAAAACTCCACTTTTGCAAACAGCTTTAATCCTAGCCCTACTCTAAAAATTTATTCAAAGCTGTAGCAACCACAGGGAATTTTTAAACAGTCTCACTGTACACTCAGCTCTCCAAGTAAGAACCAGATACAGTAAAATAAAAGTAAATAACAAATAAAACTAAACAAGACACTAGAAGTTCCATGTCTCAAATTGAAAGTTTCAGTTGAAATAAGCCTGCCTTTTGTATTTGAGCCTTTACTTCATAGTGACTGCTAGAATCCATATTGACCTCAGTCAAAGCATTCTTCTGAGTATATGATCATGTCCACAAAGAATCTCGGGCCATCTGCCCCCTGAGATCACGAAACAGCAGCTCTTTTGAAGCTTGGGCATGTAAAAGTATAACTTTCTCCTGATGCTTAACAGGATATAAAGGTTTCTATTAGACTAAGGAATGTTTGTAACTAAATAGTGAGGTGAGCTTGTAGATGGTGCACTAGGAAAATGAGGATGCTGGATACACTATGCCTGCTTGGGAGTTGTCCATATCCAGCATTACAGTGCCCATCTCACAGAGGTGTTTGTCCCACTTAAGGGAGGATTAATGGGTAAGGAGAGAATGAGTTAAATCCTTAAATTTCTTCTCTCAAACTAAAAGTTTGCTTCTTTGACTTAGTGTTCTATGTATTTTTCCAAATAGAACAATACTATTGTTAACTCCATATAACTTTACAAGTAGTTTGTGAATTAAAAATTAATGCCGCGCAATTTTCCAACCTGACAAGTATGGGTGACTATTGTGATCTGTGAGTGAAAGGGTCAAGAAATTTCAAAGTTGAAATTTTCTTTATTTCTCAGTGAGGTAAGCAACAATTGGAGGAAGGAAAGGCTTAAGCATGACATTTCAGAAGCCAGAAGCTGTTCTTGTAAAGCAGATGAACAGTACAATTCAAAACCAGGAAAACCACATAAATTAATTACAGGTCAAAAAGCTGAAAACATTAAGGAGGGAAGGAACCAAAACACTGAGAGTCTAAAAGACCAACAAAATAGCAGAAACAACTAGAATGAACATGCGTATAAAAGCAGAAAAAGTAGAAAATAATTAAGTGAATTGAAATATGACAGGCCATCAAAACACTATGATGAGCAAGATGTACTGGTTGTCTTCTTATCTTGAGGAAGAGTATTGAGAAATGGTCTGTTTTTCCCTCGGGAAATAAAGATGTTAGATTTTAACTTTCAGAAGGAAAAATAAAATAAATTTGTAGGGTTTTTTAATGTTTAATGAAAATAATTTGACAAGCCAGAGGATTATCTGTTCAAATCAGTGATTAATTAAACAAGACTACTTTAATTATTCTTAAAATACCACTGCTATATTTATATTTTTAAAAGATCTATCTGTGGAGAATGCTATCATTTCCAGACTTGGAAATCTGAAAGATTACAGGCTACATATTGAAGGTTTCAAGAACTGTAGAATGAAAATAAAAGTTAGTTCAGTCTTAGGGACAAGAAAAAAAGGTTTACCTGAAAAATGTTCCCATACAGTAAAGAGAGTGCAGATCCTTCTGCCATTTGACACAGTACCAGTTTTAATATCTGGTATAAAGACTAGATGATTCACACACATCCCTGCATACTAGTAGGCCTCCTTTCTAAAGTGACTCCATCTAACAGGCATGTCAACTAGACTATCTTTCAGAACAGATTGGCTCTTCTCAAGAAAAATATGCCAGCAACACAAGACATCTGAGTTTTTGCCAGACTACAGCTAGCTGTAAATATGGATCTAATAATTCAGTACACACTGTACAAAGTTTTACAGCTTTTCATAACTGGGCACGTTAAGAAGATGCAGACTTTATCAATAACTAGGCCACATATTTGGAAACGGGGATAATCAGTTTAAATCTTTGTCAAACTTAAAAGGTAAAGCCTAAAAAAAAGATTACAGTAAAACGCATTACTGGAACAATAGCTGCCAGAAAGATTAAAAAGGAGTGAAACAATTGAGCCTTTGATACAAACACATCAGTCTGCAACGCTCACACTGTCATGGAGTGACAAGGAGTCATTAGAAGAATGATGCAAGAAAATCTGTGTTCTAAAGAAATGCTTTTCCTTTGTTTAAACTATGCAGTTGAAACATAATGTACATGTTTATTTAATCCACTGGAACCTCCACCAGTTATTTTAGAAGCTAATGCAGCAGGGGAGGTGAAGAAGGAAGACACATTTTTTGGACACACAAGACTTTTTTCAATTAGTCTGATTTTAGTGACTGTGACTTTTGGTGTAATGAAAGATACAACCTCTTCCTACAGATATCTTCTTCTTTTTTTTTTTTCTGTAGACAATCTTGGCTGCACTACCTGTATGAACTAAGGTCTTTGAAGGAGGAGTCACTGGTATTCATTAGCTCTTTTTAAATAACCTGTTTCCTCCTTATTCAACCATGTATTATAATTCACACCAGCAATGCAAAATTATGAAAATAAAGTCTATATTCACACTCTTCACTACATTCAGGGTTTTGGAAATCTATTTAAACTATCCCCATACAGCTGGGTTTTTTTCTGAGAAGTTTTAGTCCTCAGACAGAAAATATTCTATACCTTTGATCAAACATGACAACCTTTGCTATTCATTTACTACTGCTGTCATATGTCAAAGATAACTATAACATTAGGGAAGTGTATATTGAAAAGTGGATGTGGCAAAAATTAATGTATTTGAGCTAGTCAAGTTTTCTGATTTGCTCTCTATTCCTTTACTAGTCTGTTGTCAACATCCTTTCAGATTCCTTCTAGATAGTCCAGTAACACTGAGCACTGAACCAATTCCTAAGACATAAGTCCTTCTTTAATGGCAACAGCTGATTTATTAATTTAAAGGTCAAAGGTTTTTTTCTTCTTCATCATGCAAAGTGCTTGGCACTTACTTTACTTAAGTTTAATCCCATCTGCATTTAAATACTGATACCACAAAGTGCCCTGGAAGTTTTCATGGCTGCTTTTGATTCACAAGAATCTTTCCCCATAATGAAAAGTGCCAACATATTGCAACTTCCTGTCTAATATTTCAATGGGGCAAACACTCTTGAGTTTTCCAGACATGAACTCCAATGAAAAAATTATTAAAATAACTGTGCTGGAATCACATTATCTATCTGCACTGTCTCCTTTTCATCTTAATAATTATTAGCTTTGCTGACTCCTGGCAAACTTGTTTCTTGCTTATTATGTATTAATAGCTGTTATGCACTTACAAATTTGGCGGGGGTTGTTATTTTATCTTTAAAATGTCAGAGTTTACATATTTTCCATTTTCTTCAGTGGATATTGCCTTCACGTTTTGAAGGAAGCATTTTTATTTTCAACAGATCTTTCATTCAGCTTTCTGGCACCTTTTTTTTTTTTTCTTTTTAGACTTTACCCTTAATTGGGACACATTTACTTGAGCCTCTACCTTTCAATGTAATTCATCCTGACTCCAAGCACTCTCCTTTTCAGCCGTTTCTTTTATTTCTTTTTTAAAGTTAAAATCCTTTTTGTAACTCAAAACACCAGACAAAACAAAAGTAAAACAAGGGTACAGTGGTTCCACTACCTCCGCTGTAGAAATTGCTCTGCAAAGAATAAAAGGCTTCTAAATTCACAGCCATCGCTCCTCCTTCTCAGGCAAAAGACACATAAGATCTAGTCCAAAAAAATAAAAAGCTTTAAAAATCCAGGGACACCATTCAACTAGTGGCATAACTATGAAGACAAAACTTGCTTAGTCCTACCACTGAATGCAAGTTAGACATAACTGGCTGCTTATAATACAACAGTTCCAGGATTACCTACGGACTGGACTTTGCAATGCAAAGCATTTCAATAATAAAGATTACTGGAAATTTCAAGCCTTTCATCCTTTCTTTCCACCCTGACCCCCAAAAGAATTTTATGTTGTGCACCTCTACAGCTAAGTCTGCCAAATTATTCCCTCTAAATAATAGAATAAACTTCTTCCAGATCAAGTGCAAGGTTCTGCACATGGTTGGGACAATCCCAAGCTCAAATACAGGCTGGGCAAAGTATGAATTGAAAGCAGCCCTGCTGGGAAGGACTTGGGGGTCCTGCTAGATGAGAATTGGATGTGACCTGGCCATGCGCACTCACAGCCCAGAAAGCCAAACAAATCCTAGGCTGCATCAAATGCAGCGTGGGCAGCAGGACAAGGGAGGGGATTCTGTCTGCTCTGCTCTGGTGAGATCCCATCTGGAGCGCTGCATCCAGCTCTGGGGTCCCAGGACAGGAAGGACATGGACCTGTTGGAGCAAGTCTGGAGGAGAGCCACAAAGATGATTAGAGGGCTGGAGCACCTCTGCTACAAAGGCTGAGAGTTGGGGCTGTTCAGCCTGGAAGAGAAAAGGTTCCAGGGAGACCTTAAAGCAATTTCCAGTACCTAAAGGGGCTAAAAGAGAGATGGAGGGGAACTTTTTATACAGGCATGGAGTGATAGGACAAGAGGGGACTGGATTTAAACTGACAGAGATATTAGAAGTTCTTTATTGTGAGGGTAGTGAGGCACTGGAATAGGTTGCCCAGAGAAGCTGCGGTTACCTCATCCCTGGAGGTGTTCAAGGTCAGACTGGATGGGGCTCTGAACAACCCCATCCTGTGGAAGATGTCCCTGCCCAAGGCAGGGGCTTGGATCTAGATGCTCTTTAAGGTCCTTTCCAACCAAAACCATTCTATGACTCTTAAATTATTACAGAATTGGAGTCATTGAGTGAAAAAAAACCCTCACATACCAAATGTGCATATGCTTGGTGTTGGTTGGCTAAATAGGTAAAACATGTTAGATCATTTTCTTCACTCTAGTAGTTTACTTATTTTTTAAGGGTTTGCAACCACATACATACTGCTATTACTTAATTTTTCATTTTAAATGCAAACATAAAATTTGAAAGCTTCTGGCTTGTTCACCCTTCTTAATGCTACTTCTCCAGTGATCTCTAGAGCTCAGTCCTGCCACATAAAGTCTGATCCAACCCTTTTCTGGCATAAATAGTTCTTTTAGATCATAAAAGACTGAGCTCCTAAAAGACAGTTCTTTTGATACAACATAAATTCTCTTCTGCCAAGAAAAGATAAATCACACAGGTTCAAATAACCAGGAACTGCAATACAGAAACACAGCTGGTTAGCAAGAAATAATCAAACCAACAAGAAAGAAATCAACCCAATCCAAACCTGAGAAATGTGTTTTCATTTTCTTTCAGTAAGAAAGAAATGCTTTTGCAGTAGGTCTTTCAGGCACCATGAATTAGTATTCCAAGATGACTTGTTGCAAGTCAACCTCACATAAGTGACTGTTTGTATTTTGAGAATATTGATTATATGCAGTTGAAGAAAGCTTCTTAAGCTAAAAAGCTGAGGTTCAATAAATGAAAAAAAAACCAGTAAAAACTGACTTGCCAATGTTAAAGTAACATAAAGTAACATAAAGTAACATAAGGTACCTTCACAACATCTTTTAAAATTCTATTCCCTATAAATAAACATGTAATAATTAACAACAATTAATGAAGCCTAAACCCAACTTACATTAATGCTGTGAATTGTAAATATTTTTCACGATTGGTTGCTGTGAAAAGGATTGTGTGTCATATGCAGAGCATTAGGACGTCACATTGGAAGTGATCAGCAGACGGATTTTTAAGAACCATTGATCCAGCTTTTATGGAAAGGACATGAGTGCATCTTTTCCTACACTTCCCAGAATACAGTAGCAGGAATCTTTTAGAGCAGGCTGATCCTGTTAAAATAAAAAATTCAAAAAAGTAGAGAACAAAACACAAATAGAAGGTGATAAGGATGTATCACTACTGAAACACTCAAAGCAGCACAGAGAGTCAAACTTACAGAGTCCTGCTTCTGCAAACAGTTCACAGGAGGCTGTGTTCTGCCTACAAGTTGCACCTTGATTTAATTCTCATGCAACAGTATATAGCACACCAGAGCAAAATGACCCAGTACAAGACCTCTTGCTCACCTATCCTTAGAAAAAAAAGTAAAAATCAACAAGCATTCATCTGGATTAAAAATACACTCATAGCTCTCTAAAACAGAACTTGCCCCAAGCAACTGTGCAGAAAGGAAGGTTCTAGTTTAGAAGCACCAAGTAGTTAAGGTTGATAGGAGCTTTACTCTAACTTCTGTTCTCAAAGCTATTAGCAAGTTTTCCACTTGAGGCACTTTGTCTTTACAATACATTTTTCTTTGAAATTAAGTCCTCAGTAAAAAGAAAAAATGGGCAAATTGAGGACTGGCAGCTCTCCTTCCTCAGCCACTTTCATACATAAAGTGATAACTTACTACATAAGTAGCATCATTCCTCAAGGACCATCTCCCAGTACCATGGCTCCAGAAAAGTCAGCCTGTCTGCAGACCCACACAAGAGCTGCATCTTGTCAGTGGGACTGGCTTTCCAGAGATGCAAAACATGAGACATCCCTCTGACACCTAATGGGACTGGCTACTATTACCCTCTCTTGATGGAAAAAAAAGTCCTACAGGAGACTGAGTCATTGCTATAGGTACATCATGTCATCTGTTAGCTACCACTGAAAAAATGTGGACATCAAACTGTGAAACAAATGGAGTGTTTATGATATCTGTAAGAAACAGTTCTGGGCTTCCAGTACAAGTGAGAGAGGGCCATCCTAAGGAGTACAGCAAAGGCCCACTAAGACTATTCAGGGACCACAGCACCACTCCTATAAGGAGAGCTGGTTCTGCTCAGCCTGGAGAAAGCTCAGTGGGGCACCTCATCAGTTTTTCACAAACACTTTAAAGGAGGGCACACAGAAGACAGAGACAGGCTTTTTTCAGTGGTTCCCAGTGACATGATCAAAAATAATGGGTACAAACAGAAACACTGGAAGTTACCCCTGAACATCAAGAAACAGCAACCACCTCCATGATAAAGAGGGCACTGGCACAGGTTGCCCAGGGAAGTTGTGGAATTTTCCTTTAAGAAACTTAAAAGTCACTCGAACATGGCCCTGGGAAACTGGCTCTTGGTGGTCCTGCTTCAACAGGGGTTTTGGACACAAGACGTTCAGAAGTCCCTTCCAACCATGCTATGATTTTGAGCACATCAACTAAGAAAGAAAGAAGCATGGCAATTTATCATTTTCAGAATAAACTGCACTCTAAATTTCACATGGTGTTCAAATCTCAGCAATCTTACTAAATGATGAATAGGTCTCATCAATGAAGCACTCTTTAGAAGATGGCTCAATATGTATGGATTGGTAAAATTCTAGGTATTACTACTGGATCAATACTTTAATTAAGAGAGATGAAATTATGTTTGAGAATTACTTTTAGCAGTAAAAAGGCAAAAAAAATCCACTTTCTTATTATGCTTTGATATTAAATATGAATCACAGTGTTGAATAAGCCTCTGGCAAGGTTAATTAATAAAGCAATATCAATCAAGTATGAAATTCTCATGGGACAAAATGTTACCCATGGCAGAAATAGAGAACAAGAAGAGATATCCATCAAAGATTAAAAGCTAGGCAAAGACCATGTTGTTTCCAAAATGAGACCCTAAGCTGGGCAAGCACAGTACTAAGCTTTAATAGACTATTCCGATGCAGCACCTAATACAATAACTCAAATCCATCCATTTTCATGTTAAAGTGCATCTGAAGGGAAATATCTATCTACAGAATGCCAGTTTAAATATCACTGGCTTTCCCCCATTGTAAATTTAAAGTCATCAATTATTCATCATTGATAGAATAAAAATCTGGAAACAAATATATGAAAACATGTTCCCTGATGCCCCAAGGCATTAGAACACCAACTTCATTAGAACACACCAACTTCAAACAGACCAAAGAACAGTTACTCATTACAAAATTACTTCTAGGAGGGAAAAAAGGACACAGTTTTACTCAACAGATCTGCTTCCCAGTACTTCCAGTCAGAAAGATGGCCATAAACTGCCACATATTTTAAAAAGTCAAAAAAAAAGATAACATTCTTCTACAGCCAGCCTTGCTGAGAAGGAGCACCAGCCACCACGATGTGCTTCTACTTCCTAAGGCACCCCTCATGTGCTGGGAGTAGTGCAGGCACTATTGCCACAGCTAGTCCAGCACACAAGGGAAGAGGGACTCTGCAGGATGCTGTACTTATATGACCTTCACCTGGGTATTCCTACCACTTAAACAAGATATGAGGGACGCTGTAATTTGAGACAAACAATAAGAAATAAAGCCCAGTCAGTGCACAGGTGGATGGCAGCTTCACTCAAAGCAGCTGCACTAGGAACATAGCACAAATTGGACTGTTATTGCATGTTCCTAAAGGGTTTCACAAGCTGACAACAAATTGTTGAGGAAACACAGACAAAAACCACATTCATTATTCATGTGGCCTTCCTATAATGAGGCTGAAATTTAAAAAAAAGTCAGACAATAGTTCTACTAGATGGGTAGAAGGTTAAATGCCCATCAAATCAACTGCTGCGACTATGCCTGCTGTGAATAGCTGCAGCATCCACTTCTGTTTACTAGAAAGATAACAAATTATTTTGACAGTTTTTTGCCACGCTTTAAAGCATTTCCCAAACATTAAAAATTAAAGGCTTGAAATTTAGTGGAAGACTATAAAGAAAATCAAAACCTCAAGTCCTCCATGTATTTTTCAACAACAGCTGCTATTCCAACACTGTATTCTAAAATTAAGTTTCATAGATGTATTCATGCCAAGGTCAGCAGCTTTGCAGAGAACCTGTCCCAAGGAGACTTTAAAGGAACAACACAGATACTTATAGACAACTTGTCACTTGGAATACATCTTTTCTCAAAGCAGGATGTGGATGCTTGAGGTTCACAGGCATCAGTTAAGCACAGCATGCCTGGCCCAGAGAACATTGCACTTCAGTGCTATTAGCTGAGGGTGGAGGTTGTCAAACAAAGAAGATAAGGCATCTCTCAAAATGTTAATATTTTATCAATACTTCGGAGCAAACAATGCTGAAAACCTGTAGGGAATAAAGCTGTCAATATGTGCCAGCAACTAACTTAAATTCCCAATAACATGATGAAAAAACATAATAAAAACATATTAAACAGAAACAAATAACATGAAGCTTGAATATATGTAATGGTTTCAAGTTCGCAACCGGGCAGAAACACCAAAAATGTAGTGGTTATCACATTCGCCGAATTTGTCTTGTGAAACGTAGTGTGGGGATCTTTGTTTTTACTATGGAATAGGATTAGAAGAAAGGTAAAACAGGCTCAACTTAAAAATAGAAACAGTTAGATTTATTAACACACACTAAAGGGCAAACAAAAAAAAACAACCACGAAACCATTTTAAAGACACTCCCCTCCTCCTTAGCAACAATCTACTTTTCTATGAAACAATGTAAAGAGACAAAACATCAGAACTCTTAAGTCCGTAGCACTTATAAAAATAGTCTTTCATTCAGTCTTTTGAGAGAGACAAGTCCCTCCTGATTCTTCTGGTAACTTTCCAAAAGAGACACAGTCTGTTTGTGGCTTCTAGTTCCCACAAACGCAGCCCGCCCGACACNCTGGGCTCGGTGCTGCTCTCCGGGAATGTGGGGGCTGGGGGAGGGGCATCTCCCTCAGCGGCATTTGCGACGCTGGCTCTCGCTCTCCTCCCTGGCTGCCGCCTGCAGACACCCGCCTGCACAGGGGTGTGGAGCCGAGGCAAGGCCCGCACCTCGCCTTCCCCCTCTCTGCGGCATCTGCCGGGCTCAGAGACCCGGTTTGGCTCGGCTCGGCTCCCGCACGGTCAGCCTCGGCACGGCCGCCCCCAGCCCGACCCCGGGGCCGGCGGGGCCCTGGGCCCAGGCCCCTCTGCTTCTCTGAGGTTACCTCATCGCGAATCCATTGAAAAGGAGCGAGATTTCCCAAGATTCCTGTATTTAAGCTGTGTGTCCCCAGGGGTGTACACTTTTTACCGGATTGGCCAACTTGGCTGTCAGTTCCAAAGCAGATCACCGATTGGTTTTTTTTCCCATTCATGCCAAACCAATACAATATATTTTCTTTAAAGGCACATACCACTTCATTTTTGAAATTAACATCACAATAGATAACAAAGTTGATTCAAATGACCAACCCCACCTGTGAAAAGTCTGATAAAAGTCTCATTCAGATCAGAAATATCCGTGCATAAAATAATCCTCAAAACATATAACCTTTTAGAATTTTAGACTTTTCTATGACACAGTGCAGAGGACATGATTCTAAGCATCTTTTAGCATTTCTAACATTTAGAAAACAGGACAGTATGTTAACGAAGGAAAGGCAAAAAGTGAAAAGAAGTAGTATTAAATAGACAAATTCTTGAATGAGATGAGCAACAAGTCATCATGACAGCAAAATAGAATGAAACTAAAGTGCGTAGCAAAACAGACATCATAAAATGATACTCAGGTTGAAGCTGGTCTTACAACTTCCCCATTCTCTGCCAAAACGCCACAAAAAGAATTCAATTTTTATATGATTATTACTCCAACTTTTTTGTCCCAACTCCTCTAGCTGTTAGCACTGATGTTAATGTGTCAAAGTTACACACACAGGGATAAATCTGTATGCAACACTAATCTGACTTGCTTTGCTTCCTCTACTGCAGCCTAACACAGGAAAACTTACTCGTCTTCCTTTGCCCATTCCCTCAAAGAAACTGTTCTGGCTTGACAAACTCTCTCTTTCTGCCAAGTATCCCCCGTTCCAACATTTCTTTATTTTATTAACTGAATATCCTTAAATTGAGGGGTAGTGATGCAAAGAAAAAATACTTATTTATATATTACTTCATTAAAATAAAAGTAGAGTTGATAGCTTATTGACAGAATTCTTTAATACACAAAGGAAAAAACTCAAGTTTACATCACTGGATCCATTGCTACAATGAGTAAGGAGTAGAAGCCAAGACAGCAACAATAGTCCTCTTATACTCTACTGAGAAGGTCACATACAGGATTAAAGCCGATAAATCTCCATGGGTGCATGGTTCCATGGATCTTGTGTCTTCAAGATTAAACCTTTGGTTTTCATTAATACTACAAAGAGCAAGAACAAAACCTTGTTAAATCAGATACATAAGCCTATTTCAAAAAATGCCAAAGTCCTAACTCAAATTCAAGAAGATAAAGAAAACCCCAACACCCTCTCAGGACAACTGAGGCAGGAGCCCAGGTCACTGAACCCAGCTAATCCCTTGCTAAGTAAAGGTCTGTGCCCAGCTACAGTCTTTGTACCCACAGAACGCTGTTGGTTTCCCCAGGTCGACTATGTGCTCAGCTAAGCTTACAAGTCTACTAGATGAGGATCAGGTTTATTTCCCAGGGTGCTTAAACTGACTACCAGCTTCTCCTCTATCTACCCCAATCCAGTCTGATTTCAAATTCCTGTATGAAGGGTCAATAGCCAGACTGGAGACCTCCAAGAAGCAGCACAGTTCAGAACCAGACAGGGCTGCAGTTTCAGAGCAGGATCAAAGATCCACAAAGCAAACTATCTCCTTTGCCCCACATTCCTCTGAGGTAAAGTTGAGACCAATTCTGAATTGGTGTAATAAACATAGCAGCTAATAGCAGAGTTAATTTCAGATGAAATGCCAATTCTATTTACACTGTACTAGAGCTGCCCTTTGACTACAGTGAGAGCAGTACTCCTCACTCCTTGGACAGCCCTTCACCCCTCTTCTGTTTCTTGACTCATGTCCAAATGCTCAGGAAAGAAAAGCTGCCAGGTAGAAAGGCTGGAAGTATACACAGATTAACCAGAAACAGGTAAGAATTAGACATACAGCATGAATGTGACATTTTTATAGAAGAATTTTGCAGTGAGATCAGGTGAGAGAGAGGTCAAAGCAGTTCTGCTGCAAACGCAATCAGAAATGTTTCATGGAGATAAGAGCAATTGCACTAGCATGCTAGAGGTGTGAAGGTTGCCTTTGTCTTGTGAAATACTCTAATTCCACTAACTACAAAACTTTCCCAGAATACTTCTACAATAAAAGGCTCTATCAGAAGTCTGGTTTAAAAATCAGTTGCAGGGGATGAGGGAAAAAACAAAGTGCAGACTCAACTCAGATTAAGCTTATTTCCCCCAAACATACCTTTTTGAACTCCCTCTGACCCATGCCTCTGTCATCAATGGTCCCTCAAGTACTATCAAATTGATTACAGGTGATTTTATAGAACTTAAAGAACCCTCAAGATCCTGCATTTATCCCTGCCAGGGATGCGCGATTCACATTTCAAAAAAATGTGAGTCTAACTCTAACACACTTGGCAGCTAAATATATTGGAATCAACTATCACTGCACAACTTCAGCTCTGGTGAGTTCACCAAACCAAAAGATTTTTCTGATACACTGTAAGGGTCCATTCTTCCAGCTGAATGACCAACTTATAGTTGCCATCAAACTATTTATGTGTAAGCAAGCAATAAGAATCTGCCTATATTGCTTACAATAACAAACATTTTTTAAAACATAGCCACGTTTCAATGTTTACATTCAAAAGAACCAAGTTCGCTTTTCTTAGGTCAGGAATAGATTATTTAACACTACAACACATTTCAAGTTCTTGTTGAACAAGATGAGGCACATGCAAATGAGAAACTGACATTTTATTTTTTTTTTCTCCCCAGGTGTTTCTGAAAGATGACAGAAAAACTCCTAAAAAAGCCTAGGAACAGGAAATGTTTTAGGTTTTGTTTTTCTACACAGGGTAGGAAATGCTATACATAAAAAGAAAAATTAGTAACTCTTGCCTTCTTTAACCAGAGGTCTTTGAAAAACTATTTACTGGAGGGTGGGTTGTGTTCTTAATACCTGGTTTGACAATACTGAGGTGATTTATCTTCTCCCTTACACACAGTTACAGTGAAACACCATTTACACAAAAGCAGTTGGTTCTCTGCTGCAAGGCTCTTCCATGTAAGTACTTGCACAGATTTTTTTCTAGGACTGCATCTATACTGGAGCACAGCAAGGCAAACAACAAATCTGTTGGACTCCAGAAACAATTTCATCAGTCCTGTTTGTACAGCCTAGGAGATAACAGGCCCAACAGAGATTTGTCAGGGAGTATGTCCCTTTCAGCCCTGAGACCATAGTTGCGCTTAGTAGGTCCCAGTCCTGCTGCACTGATCTCTACTATACAGCCCAAAACAGGTATTCATTCCTTCAGCGAGAGGTAAGAACAAAACATGCTGATGGGCTTAACAACTACGAGGCACACCTCCCAGGCAATGCAATGGTCTGTAGGGGATGTAAGGAGATGCAGTGATCTGTAGGGAAAAAGCAAAGCTTCCAAAGGAAGGCAGGGAATAATGGTAGTTACTGCAACAAAGACCCCTCTTCTGCAAGTGTTCTCAACCTCCAACCAGTAAGTAGAGACAGGTGAGAGACAAGCAGATTCTTCTACCTCTTTGTTACTGGGAATCATTTACCTAAATCATCTACAATCTTCCACCCTCTTCATTTCCGTGTTAATGAAATGATACCAGACCAGCTGGAAAGAAGTACAGAAAGATGCAAGTGAGTGAACAAGAGCTATGATTTGTCCCTGAAAGAGTGTCTTGACCTAGAGGATTAGTCCCTCTCCTCTTTCTGTCAAGACGGAAAACTGGCGAGGCTTCAAGAACAGTTAAGTGAATGCCTGTCCCGTTTCAAAGCAGTGACAGCATTTTAGCCACTATCTACTGAGTTTGGAACCATTTCTTTTATATAAGAAGATAAACTTCTTCAAACAGTCATTTGCTGGTGAAAATATAGGCTTCAGCCATCTAAAATTCCCTTCAGATGACCAATAAAGTTTTTACAGTATTACCCCCTAGATAGGTAACTACTCTTATAGATACAGCTAACAGGAACAACAGCTACACAGAATGTTGAAAAACTGCCTCAGTGCTAGATATCAATACAATTCCTACACTGCACTGCTGTGTTTAGTAACTAAATAACAAACAAATCTGTAACTCCTTAGCAAAAAGGTACAGTAGACTGAAGGCACAAACACTGCATTTGCCTGGAGCATGAAACAGGAAAATGCAGTTGTATCACCTGTAATAGTCTTACCAAATCCTTGTGATGAGTTCAGAAATTTAAAAAAAAATCCATTTGAAATATTTATACTACAATTTGCAATGTTATATGGATTTTGTTCCTTGCACAAGACAAACAGTAGGCAAAGGCTTCAAAAGCCTACTTCACAGTTAAACATCTTAATAACCAATTCGCTTTTAGCTACAAAAGTTAATCACAGATTATCTGCCAATGCTAGTGCAAACCAGCTGAAGTAGGGTAAGTATGAATATAATCCACAATATGCGTGTTTGCAATCAACTAAAATTGTCTTTTCTGTGACAATTTAGTTCTTCATAATTAACCTTGAAGTGACAACTGAAAATGGATAGATGAAAGACACAATCCCAGTTCTCTGACTATTGAAGATTTAGTTTTTAAAATTCTTACCTGTTCATATACCCTACAATTATGTACTGTGACTGACTCATCACATTAATTGTAATTAATGCTTATGTCAATAACTGATGCTAAAGCAGCAATGCTTGCAATACCAAGATAACATAAATATTTGAGATCATAATTTCTACTCAAAGTGATGACATCACATTCTCCTCTTGCAACATTATCCTCTGCTGTAATTAATTCCAAGTAGATGTTGTACAGCCAGGACTGTTTGCTTAAAAGAACATTTTAATGTAAAGTCCTGTTGTCAGGAATTTCCTGTTCAGTTGCCTAGAAGACCACTTAACTGCTGAATCTCAGCAGTCTCACTTGCTATTCCTAGCAGGAGTCATTACTGATATGCATCTGAAACCTACCTTACTTAAACTCAGCGACTGTAAACATGAGACTGGGGAAAATTTTGGAAAACAGTCTATGTTATCATAAAAAGTGCCAAAGCTATCAACTTAGCCAGAGAAATGTAGGTCTAAGCAGAATACTCCTGAAAAGTGCACTAAGTAAATTTCTGTGATGGTGGAATTACTGTCCTTCCGTTCATAAAACTGAGTCCTAAGTTGATTAATGGAATGCTGCCTCTTTTTACATTACTTGAGGACAGACATGATTTGCATTAGAGTGCCTGGAACTGCTTCCTCGATTAATTAAAGACAAATGAAGTTGGAAAAAACTGTTGACCAGAAAAACACTTTTTGGTGATCATAGACTCTACTAAGGCCTAGAATAATATTTTGTTTGATTACAAAGAAAAATTATTCCCCCTTGAGTCAGTAATACTTGTGCTCTGTCCTTATTTTTTATTCGGAATACAAAAAGATAAAAATACCAGCCTAAAACTAAACTAAAATTTGGCAAATGTGAAGAATTTAAAGGTTATTCCTCCTGAGACCCACTATAAAACACTAAAAACATCTTCAAGCAGGTACTTACAGAGAACTGATGTAATCTAAGTCAGGAAAAGCCTCATTTACAGTTTGCTGACAGAAATGCCATCCAAAAAAATCTGTGCTTAAGACTATTCCAAACACATGAATGTTAATTCAATCTGTGTCCAGCCTTTCCGAAACTGGGCTACTTCCTGAATTCTAAGCTAGTTTTTCAAATCACAAGTTTGCATCTTTGGAGAGCTACAAATCTAACCTGTGCTAACAGCCGACGTGAAGGCACATGTTTGACTTGTTATAAACCCCTTATTTCAGAGGTTATCTTCTTGTGATTTCTCACCTGCTCTAGCAACCTGAAAGCACAATTTCTTAGTGTGGTTGTACTGATTAGTATTCTATTATATACTATACTAGGAGAAAACTAGTATGTAGTCAATATTATTAGTGTTTAATAATAACAATAGAACATTAACACTCATGGGGAAAAAAAATGAAAAGTCCAGGTGGCAGAAAACAAAACAATGCTCAGGCTACTGTATACTTTGCCTGCTGAGACACAGAAAATTCGCCAGTCCTGGACTGATATATAAACTGTTTAAGAGCTCCTTTTTGAACTTAATGAAACTCAATTTTACACAGATTCACCACTTACCATAGAACAAATCTGACAATTCACAGATCACACTAGCTAACTAGGTGTCATGTTAGCACTGAAGAATTTTTCTCAAGAACCATGCTGCGCAAAATAGAAAAGTAAAATAAATACACAGTATTTATACATATATAATAAACACACAGTAATTTTAATTTATTTATAATAAAAGTACTTTTTTCTTTATCTAGATAACCAATTAGCTACACATGAAACACAAGTTCATATTCCCCTTTTATGCACTAAATTTGGCTATCTGTAATAATATAACAGTGAAATAACAACAGGCAATACTTATGAGGCATATAGAAACTTCAAACTATTTTATGGCATGGAGCAGGTTTCTTTACTAATGACATTATTTAGATTACAGTCCCCTATCTAACAAGAAATATTCCATACATGCCATACAAGCATGTGAGTATTTTTGTATTAGTCCACAATCCAATAAAATGAAGTTTTCAAGACAGAGTTACAGGTGACATCTTGCTATCAACTGAAGGAACATCAATTGACAAGACAGATTCATTCTTTTGTGAGACCAGTAGTGGAAGGATTACCACCGGATTATCTCTAGGATAACTGACAGCCTACATGCAGTTCCAAAAAAGCCTTTAAAATTCATCATATGTTTAACATTCCTACTAGAAGACCACAACTTTATTTTTATTCTTAAATAGGAAAGTAAACGAGCAAAAAAACCCACAAAATCAAAACAAGCAAATAACTTATCCCTTCCTGCCGGTTCAAGATCTATAAATACCACAGAATCACAGTGGCAGCACTAATGAGCTTCCTCCCTTTAATGACAGATCTTCTATCACAATACAGTGGTCCCCTACCTCCTAGTGCTATGCTGAGAAAAACCATAAAGCCCATCATGCACTGATGAAAACTGAAGAGGGATAAAGGAGAGAGATGCCACCAGCACATAATCACTCACCCTCACTGACAAATGCTACACAGTAGCTAAGAGAGACACCAAAGATTCTTTTGTTAAATCTCAAAGTGTTTCTGTACAGCAGAAAAAAAAATTACTAAATCCCTGCCACCCCATGAGGCATCTCTTTTAATTGCTTCCTGATTCAGACTTCTTTTGATTGAGATGCAAACACTGACTTCTGTGCTTCATTCCATTTCCAATGTGCTTCACGAAACCATGATAAATTTAGAATATACTTTCAAGCTGAAAGTGCTGCAGAAATACCACATGATTTGCAGTCTATATCTTCCAATATTTACAAGCCAAATTGTAATCCAAACCGTACCAAGAACCACACATAATTTGCCATAAACCAGCATTAGGTTTGCATCTTCCTAATGCACTGAAGAACAGCATTAATGAAGATGTACTATGATGCTCTAAGATTCTAATTCTGTAGTACACCAGCTTTATAGAGATATTTATTATTTTCCTTTATGGAGTTAGGATAGCATAGAGGAAAAAGCTTAAAAAAGTATGTTTGAGTTCAACTGCTTTCAGGAGAACTTTAAGTTATACCTAGAAGGAGAATCAAATTATTACAGCAATAAAGGAAAAGACACATAAGCAAATATATAAAGCAGTTATAATTCATTCCAATCAAAAATAACTCTGGTGGGCAGTTTAAAGACTTGCTCTTGCCTCAGGCACAGAGCCAAATACATACAATCTGTAAATAAAGCCAACAGCAGATTAACAATTTACCCCAAGTTAAATTACAGTAAAAAGTATGACTGCAGTAACTGCCCATATGTTAGTTTCTTCCCTTAGGCAAACATGAAGCTCCTTACTGTACCCTCAAAGGTAAATTATAATTATCTTGCATTTATCATAGGGTAGGATTATATACTTAGGCAACACCCACTGCAGCAAAACTTTGTGGTATATTAGGTTGTGTAATACCCTCAGCTGAGATACATGTGACGATTTTTGTATGTCTGAAATATTATAAATGCAAAACTTGACTTATTAATTTCTAATACCACCACTCCTTTTTTTATTTTCACAGAAGCAGCAAAAGCAAATCCATTTCATTTCATACATGAACCAACAAGTGGCAGAATGTGTTACAGTTAAAAAATATGTCCAAAGATATTTCTGAAGCTACACTTTGGAAGTGTTGATGAAGTGTTTTGACATCTGTGCTATTCTCCCACACATGCATATCCCTCTTTCCTTTAGCTGCAAATATTCACCAAGTTCATTTAGAAAACGTCATGCTGAAAATGTTGGCATTTTTGAAACAGAGATCAGTGATTTCTTACACCTTAACTCAGTCAGTTCCATTCCTCACAGAAGTTGACTGGTAGCCCTTGGAACTCACCATAAACACAGAACATGATTATAAACACTAAAAATTGACCTCCCCTTAACCTATACATGGTGACATTTCTGGAAAGCAAGGAGATTCTTTTTGCAATAGTTCACTTTGGAATGAGGTATAATAGTGAAGAACTTGGCACAAGTGATTATAAAGTAGCTGTCTTTCCATGGACCTCCGAAAGACACAGGTTCCTAGACTCAGGACGAATTTCTAAAAACGGTATATGGTTCTTATTCACAGCTTATTCCTCTGGCACAGCTTTGAGTAGGAAACTGCACAAGACGAGTACTAGAGAACCTGTTGGATGAGGTTTTAGATGAATACGAACTCACCAAAGCAATTTATTAACATTCACCTCTGCTGATTCAATAGGGTGAGACGAATCTCGTGACATACTTCCTAAAGCTTATAGGGCTTTATAAAGTACAGTGAACAAAACACCCAATTTGCTCTAATACAGCAGCTTTACCTCCCCAAAGTGCTCCTTCCACCCACAGAACATTTATTTGTCATGTGGATTCCAAGATGCTTTTGGTTCTTCATAGGCTTCAGAAAGGAAGTATTAGGAAGTACCCAAAATGCATCTTTCTATAACAAAAAGCATTGACAGTGGGATACAGCTCCATAGTCAGTTGCTCATTTGCAAGGGCAACTCAACTTCACAGCAACCCTTTTTCACTCTGTCACCTTCCTGTGCTGTTTCTTACAGCTGTTCTTGGTTTTACTTCCAACTGGGGGCAAAGTAACTGGTCACAAAAAAATGACCAGAGAAATTTCATTGTCTATGAAGAACACAGAGCATGGAAATGCCTGAAGTAAGCAAAGCAAAGACTACCCCTTGATTCACCAACAATACTTGAAATACAAACATCAGCAAATCTATGTCAATATTAATTTTTCATAAATGTCCTGTCTCTGAAATATTATTATTCCTCTTAAGAATGGTTTCTACTCTGTAGGCAGAAGCAGAAGTCTTTTCCTTTCACAGACATTAATGTTCCTTTAAAGTATGCCTTTATAGTTCCATAATACATATTTCTGAAAAAAAGAAGTACAAGTCAAATTTCACATCTAAATGAAATGTCATAGTTCAGATTGATAATATGCTAACTTCATAAAGATGAGCAGTATTTATTTTTTGGAGAACCAAAGGTGAGTATAATGAAGATGGGAAGGCCTGCAGCTTCAGTCAGATCCATCCAGATTAGTGCAGACAAGGGCAGGCCTATTGGCATGTTGTGACAGAAACTTACAATAAAACCATTCCCTTCTGTAATAAATAAACCCCAAAACCCAACATACATTTTAAATACAATACCTCTTCCAAAACTGTAACACTTGGCACTACTTACAAGTTACTGAACATTATACAGAAATGCACTCAGAGTATCTCTGTTCTCTAAATTCTAATATGAAGAATAAATCCTGAATAAAATACATCATGTATTTACATGTTCTGCCATAACTTGAAAGTACTACCAATTGTACCGCTATAATAACATGCAAACAGAGAAACCAACACTTAAGGTAGACCAAACCATAAAGACAGGATGTCATATGCAAGAGAACATCCCTTCCCTGCACTGCAGGGCCAGTCAGGTGAGAGAAGATTACTACTACAAGTCACATTTAACAGCTCAGACTCTTCATACGCGAGACATTGGAGATTAAATATTGATTTTACATTATAGCTATTCATTATCACTAGGAACACTCACTCCTTTCAGCTAAATTGTAGCCAATAATTTGGTTAGTTATAACCCATAATGAAGACCAAATTACACAAAAAAAAACCTGCAGTAAGTTTTATAACATCTCTGCAACATCATGATGCTTCCTTTAAATACTTAGCGACAGTTTATGCAAGCTTGGCACATTAAATGTGAGATGTACTTAGCTACATCTCCTATGGCCTGTCCAATATTAAAAATGTGAGCTGGAGACATTTCTTTCTATACGAGTTTCATTAATATTCCCTAAAATTAGGCGCTTTTTTGGGGCACCTTTTCGTAAACATGAAGAAACATGAGAGATGATGCTTGGTTCACCAGTATTTCCTCTTAGCTGAAACTGCACTCATAAATACATTTTGAAAAAGCCAAAACTCACACCTGGCTTGCCTATATTCAAATACTTGTCAGAAAGAACTTGTTGAGAAATTCCATCTGTGCTTCTCCTACAGCATCTATGTGCCATTCAGACAGCAAGAAATATCATGGTGGATTCCCATGATAGTCACAAGCATGCACAAGCAAAATGCACAGAACTCCTTTTAGAGGCTGCTAAGCATAAACTGCTCTTCAGAAGTCGGCACTTTTTCCCCCATTAGGCAGAAAAAAAAATTGGGCCCAAATCTGTAACTTGAAACAGATGAAAGTTCTTTGCTTCAAAGGCCATATTCTTTCCAGTGCCCTGATGTTTCTCTTGTAAAGCATAAAGTAGATCCTACTGTCTTGTCAGCTGCAATTACTTTCTCCGCTTTCAGGTGAGACCAGGACCAATGTCAGAGTCAGCAGAACCCACACACTCATCACCCTTGCACCAAGACCCTGTGGTGTCAAAGCAGGGAGTTTTGGGCAAACCACAGAAAGGACTCAAAATGCTGCTGCACTGCACAAGGCTTGCATCATTGCCGAGGTACCTCTTTCCTTGTCTAACCCCAAACATGGCATTATTCCACAGCAAGCAGCACACTTGGATCAATATTTCCCAAAATTAGCAGCAAGTAACAGTTTCTAAATGCATTTTAAAATGTACCCTTACTGACTGCAGCAAAAACAACCATTAGCTATGACTTTCATGCAGAATTCATCCAAGTAGACATTTTTTGATAAGTAACTTATCCTGACCTAAGAACACAGCTAAAGAATACTGTTAAAATATTAAACACAGCTGTTGAGAGGGGGCAACGCAGTAATCAGTGTAAAGCATCTAGTACACAGATGCAGTCACTGACGACTCTTAATCCTTACAGGCTGTGTGAGCTAGAAAACAGGTTTGCATCTTGGAACATTATGCAACAAAATTGGTGATAAGCTATAAAAAAAAAAAAAAAAGAAAAGATGTCTTGCTCTTAGTCTTGTTAATAAACCCTTACTTCCAGGAAAGAGCTGCAGTGCCCTACATATGTTTTAATCTTGTTTTATAAGTCAAAGCACTAGTAAAATAATGTATTTAGATGCAGCTATGATTCTGGTGAATCATTCCTTGCACCCAAAAATAATTTTAGACATGAGTGCTAAACTCATGACAGCTCAGCAGAACCTTGCACTGGAGAAGCGTGCAGTTGTTTTAACATGGGAATCAAAAAGAACAACTTTCTCAGAGGAGTAAGACCTTTCATCAGAGGGAGAGAACGTATCTGTCAGGACAACCCAGGAAGCAAGACAGTGATTACCTGCTCAAATAAAAAAAAATAAAAAAAGTCAGAGTAATGGGCTTCTCCCACATTGTTCATCAGAGCGAAGAGCAGGAAGGCTGATCTTATGAAATCACTTCAAGTAATAAGGTATTGATCAACAAGCTCATCTACTGGAACTCGGAAGCTTGACACAATAAGACCAATCTCCTGTTCCTTCCTCACTAGGAAAACAGCTATAAAATGGCTTTGCTTGGAGGCAAGGAGAAAGAGGAAGACAGATAGGAGGGGGGTTTTTGCTCCGTTTTTGTTTGGTTTAAGGTATTTGGTACAAGCCTGCCCCAGGAAGGAGGAACAGGAACTGATATGTAGAATCAACAGATAGCTACCCAGATGTCTGTCCTGGCATTTTGCCAGTTTGTTATGACTCACACCCACAATATTTTGATTAACAGGTTTTGGAAGGAGTTCAATATTTTATCCACTACAAGACCCATGACACATACTGTAAAAACACTGAAGTCTACTGTAGTTTGACAACAAAATGTCAAACTGGTTTCTGGGTTTTGTTAGGTATGAGAATTTTGTTTCTTCAGAAGCCTCCTCACAGGCCTACTCATGCTACAATAGGATATGCTGCAAAAGGAGCAAAAATAAGAAAGAAGGCAAAAGCAATTTAAACCATTTCATAATCTTCTACACAAGGCTCGGTTCTAATCCCTTACTCATTCTTCGGCTAAAAAGGTAATTAGAACAACCAGAGCAGAGAGGGCCCACCTGTGAGACATCTCATTTTTTCCTGCAAATAAAACACTTCTGGAAAATTGACCGCAAATCACTGCATTTGTCTTTACTACAACTAAAAATGTGACTGCATAAATGAAAGTAGCAAACTTGATATTCAGCAACCCAGCTATGTTACACATCAAGCAAGACATGGGGATGTTTCTGTCTGCGCAACACAGTCAGTTCTCAACACTTCCCTTGTGTTGTTCTAGCAAACCCCACATAAATATATTACGTAGTTGAAGTGTTATGATCACGTATCCAATGTGGCAGCAGAAGGTCAGCAGTTTTTCTTTGAAAATACGTGTTCTCAGGTGATTAACAGCAGTGGTTTAAACAAAAGAGAACCACAGTGCCTGCAAAGAAGCATTTTTCATCCCTGCCCAGTGCAAGTTTTACCACTAAAACACCAACATGCAAATGGCGGATCTAGCATTCACTAAGGTGATGGAAACTCTTCTTAGCCAATGACTATGGAAAGACAGCTTAAGTCACTCCACCCATGGCCTCCTAAGGTAAAGTAGCTGCTGACAGGTAAAGCATCTTGTCCTTTTGCAGTCTGCTCTGTTTACAGCTGATCAGCACTGAGCCCTTTCTATGCCTGAAGCCTTCTGCCCTTCTATTTTTCCTCCCTTTGCACTCACTCTGAATGTTAAATTAAGAATCAGAACAGCCATTTTTTAACCTGTCCACATGGCTAAAACCTAACAGATCAGGAACAGCTACCACAATAAGATTACCCACCAAGTATTTTCTGTGAAATTATAATTTCACTTATTCAAAACACCTTGAATTCTCAGCATTCCTGACCTGAAACAAATGGATACACATGTTTATAAATACAGTAGTATTTATGTAAAAACAAAACCAAAGGGAGACTTGATTTTGCCCATAGTGGATGAGAATAAACAGTGCCATATTTAGACAGTCTTGAAAACTGAATAAGCAGGCAACAAATAAAAGCAAACGCTTTTACACATCTGCTTATGTATAAAGCCCTACCTCACAAACAAGCATTTGGGCTTGGAAGCTCTTATTAGCTCTCCTCTTTCATTTTTTTTAAAAAAATAAATATTAAGAAAAAGGGGACACAGTCCCTTCCAAACTGCAGAAATGACAAAGATGCAGTGCACAGCAAAACATTAGCTGCTTAACCCTCAACATAGTCCAGTCTTCTCCACTGCTGACATTCTACAGTTGCATGCAGTCTCAAATTCAAGATTAATAAATCTGTATATGAGGAAACAAACCATTAGCATGTCCAGTCAACTTCCTCAAAAAGCCATCTATGATCCTTAGTGTCCCAGGACCACAAAGACAGCCCACAGAGCTTCAGTGGCAGAGGGGATGTACACAAGGTTGTCCTGAGAATACACAGCAAGAAACTCAAACTAATCACCTTCCTAGTTACGCCAGATCTGCCTCGTCTGTCTGCTTCAACTGATTCACAGTAAACTCAGCCCATCCATTTGCAAGTCCATGTAATAATTTTAGCCACAATGGTTCTGGGTGACTATATTAACATTAGGGTAAATAAAAACATAACACTACTGCCAAAGACCACAACAAACACATAAGCAAAATACAAAGATAATGGGTGAATGAGTGACGAAGAACAGTAAATATTATTAATCTCATATCAGGTTGAAAGCCATAGCAAAAAAAACAACTAAAACAATCTGAAGCACTAAGGTATAATAAACCAAAGAGGTACACATTTGTCTTAATGTTATCTTACTTGTTGTAGCCAACTAATTTTTTCTCACAAAATGTACAAGAGCAAACTGACTGATAACAGTGGTAGATAAAGTTCTGAGAAAGAGAACCACTGCAAAAAGTCCTCAGTGCAGAGAAATTCAAAACAGCTTTGCAGCAGAAAATGCAGATCACCAGTATAGCTTTTTTCCATACATTATGTCATTTCATTTACAGAATATGGAAAAAAAAAATAACATCTAAAACCAGCAATATTATAAAAAACATCGGAATGTTAGCTCTAAAACATTTGTCATTTTACTTTATCACCTTAAAAACATTTATTAGAAGTAAAGATAAGCTTCACTTCTTGTAGTATGCTAGTTAACTGTTCAGCTACCACTAGAAAAGCAAAATTGAAGTTATCAACCAATCACAGGTTTTTTAGCTTTCATTACTCTCCCGACACAGTGGAAATCTATTATATATTCCCTTAAGTGTTCCTTGATCTTTAGAAATATTTGTTACCAATGGGAATAATACAGAGAGATAAGTGAAAGAGCTACTTAAATCTTGGTGGGGAAAAGCACCCAAAAATAAACATAGCTATGATATGAAGTATTATGCAGAAACCCTATTTTATCACAAACAAAAGCTTCAACAGTTCCATTTAAAATCTAATGCTGCTACCTCAAATTAATTACAGGGATAAAAAAAAAAAAAGAAATGCAAAACCACACCTTCATATATAGCTTCGTTTTGAATTTGTTAAAAGAAGTCTGAAAGTCTAACATAAAATACATATGTGTGAGCTTTTTTATCTTAGAAAGAATTATAAAGCCTTACAGAGTTTACCTTCTAAATTGAAACTACATGGTAAACTTTTTCAGTTGATAAAGTTCTAAATACAAACACAGTGGAGCCAAGAACATCAAAGCACATCTAACCTCTTTTCTTACAGGCTGAAAAATCTTATCTATAGCAAGATCATATAATTTTCTTATATATTTTCAATCACATAGTAAGACAAAAAGATGTGCTGCAAACCAAGCAAGCAAAACTGACTAGAGTAGCCTGATTTAAAAAAAGAAAAAAAAGTCATAGCTTTTAAGTCAGAAGTAAGCTTTGAACTTCACCAGCAATTTTTAGTGTCATTAAAACCACTTAAATTCATGTATCTTAACTATCAGCTGAATTTCAGAACTTTTCTTTTGTCAGTACGACTCATTATTCACAGCACTTGAGCATACATTAACGCTATCAAAAGGCAAAACTTTGCAAGAAAAAAGTCATATATACTTTGAACTATACATATTCATATATAGGTTGAGTTGCATCCACGCGTTTCTCCTACCATTCCAGTGTTTTACCTGTCTTCTCACACCAGTTTTATACTTATGAAATTAAGTGTCATGTGTAAAGGGTTAAAATTCACAAACCGGGCAGAAACACTAAATAATGTAGTGGTTATCACATTTGCCAAATTTGTTTTGTGAAATGTAGAGTGGGAATCTAACTTTCATTTTAGTGGAATAGGATTAGAAGAAAGGCAAAACAGGCTCAACTTAAAAATAGAAAGTTGGAGTTATTAACATACACTAAAGGGCAAACAAAAAAAAAACAACCACGAAACCTTTTTAAAGACACTCCCCTCCTCCTTAGCAACAATCTACTTTTCTATGAAACAATGTAAAGAGACAAAACATCAGAACTCTTAAGTCCGTAGCACTTATAAAAATAGTCTTTCATTCAGTCTTTTGAGAGAGACAAGTCCCTCCTGATTCTTCTGGTAACTTTCCACAAGAGACACAGTCTGTTTGTGGNTGCTTGCACACGATACTTGGTCTCAGCCGCGAGCTCCAGCATCTCTGAAAGCCTCAAACCCATGAGCTGTAGAAAAAGCTCAGAAACGGCGCCCGGGTCTTCTGTCCTTTTCCACCCCTCGGTCTTATGGGGTGCGTTTTTAGCCCAGCCTGGGCTCTGTGCTGCTCTCCAGGGACTCGGGGGCTGGGGGAGGAGGCTGGGGCCATCTCCCTCAGCGGCGTTGCAATGCTGGGTCTCGCTCTCCTCCCGCAGCCACCAGCAGCTGCCAAAGCTCAGAGACCCTGCTCGGCTCAGCTCCCGGAGGGCCAGCTTCGGCACGGCCATGCCCCCAGCCCGACTCCCGGGGCTGGCGAGGCCCTGGGCCCGGACCCCTCCCGGCACGGCCGCCCTGGCACCACAGCCGGGTCCGTCGAAAAGGAACAAATCTCCCAAGATTCCTGTATTTAAGCGGTGTGTCCCAAGGGGTGTACACTTTTTACCTGATTGGCCATTTTGGCTGTCAGTTCCAAAGCAGATCACCAACTGGTCTTTCTACCATTCATGCCAAACCAATACACATGAAAATTAGGCGTCATGAAAAACTTCAGTTGCAAAATGGCACAACAAAAACACCAGCAAAAATTAATCTATCCAGGCTTTCCAGTCAATTTTCTATGTGCATGCCTTTAATCCCAACCCCTCCTCCTCCCACTATAGATTTATTCTATAGAACAGGCAAGATGCCTCAGCACTTCCTAGCCATGGTATGCTTGCTCCAGTAGGATACAACCAGCCACAGTATAAAAAGCCAGAGAGAGCTCACACACTCACCCTCCTTAAGATGTTTCTAGAATCTCTTGGCTGCGTTGTGAAAAATTACCAAAGTAATCAGAACAACCCACAGTACAACAAACAGTCAAAAAAAAAAAATTTGTGTGCTATCCTCATGCAGTTTTTTCTCCCTGCAGCAAGCCTGGACTACCAACCGAAGCAAGAACTTGCACAGCATGCTAAAATTGAATTAGGCCTACGCTGCAAGACACATTCCTTCCTCCTAATGTTCCAGGTGAGACAGGATTCCTCTCAGTTTCAATTGCACATGGTATATATGCCTAGTTTTGTGTTGATTTCAGTCATCCTCCTGTTCTGTTGACTTCAGCTTGATACTAAATGAAAAAGAAACATTATGATGCTTGAGATACAAACAGCACAGTAAAATAATGTGCATTTGCCAACCATAGAGACTTCAGAGCAGTATGGATAAGAAATAATGATGTGTTCAAAGAAGGTAATAAAAAAATCAGGCATAATAATTCAAGGAAATATTGTTGAAAGCAAAATATTGCATCTACCAATTCAGGTCTCTATCCGTAGTCCCCTTGTCACATACCAAACTTCCTCAGCTACCTTGCCAACAAATCCCATCTGTTTTCTTCTGGATTATTTCTGCTGGCAATCATTTTGTACACAGACTACTGAAAGCAAAGTTAAGTTATCTCAATACAATGGATAATATATCCCTTTGACTGTTTTGAAGGAAAGAGATGGGTTGAACTTCTTCACTTTCAGATGTTTGCATGTAGACTAAGTTTCTGAATAAAAAAAGGAACTGACTACAGCAGGCAAAAAATTCTCTTAACATGAACTTCTGCTTTTGCTACGTCAAACACTACTTAGCCTCCACCCAGGAGATATACACAGGTGATTTAGAAACCATTGCTGTGGTTTAATCTAGGATAGACTAAATGCAAAAATTAATTACTACTCTGTAATTGAATTCATGTAGAGGAGTTTGAATATTTCTTGCCTCTGTGACAGGAGTGATTAATAATGCATAGAATGCCACAAAAAAGCTGTGTTTTCTGGTTTCCTCCAAAACTAGTTTGTAATAATCAAAATAGACCAATATTCTTAACCCTGTTTTTATCCTTACCTCAGCCTTTCTTCTTCTTTCTTACGAAGGCTGAAATCTCGCTGAACCACCTGGAGCACATGCTCTGCTTCTTCATCAGTCAAGCCAGAAAGGTCCAGTTTTCTCCCCATTATACACTGGGTCCTGGATATGAATAACTATAAGGAATATCTGAAATTAAAACCAGAAAATAAAATAGAAAAATAAATGGAAAGCACTCGTATTTTTCATAAGTGTGTCGAGATCACAGGCACGTATACATCAGAAAAGAAAACAATTGAATCTTTTTGGCTGGAAAAGACATTTTAGATTGAGTCCAGTCATTAACCCAGCACTGCCAAGTCCACCACTCAACCATGCCCCTAAGTGCCACACCTGCACATCTTTTAAATACCTTCAGGAATGGCAGTTCAACCAACCACTTCCCTGGGCAGCCAGTTCCAATGCTCAACGACACTTTCAGTGAAGGAATTGCTCTTAAGATCCAGTCTAAACTTCCCTGGTACAACTTGAAGGATTCATTTCAGGATTATTTTTCAGGCTCCATGCACAGAAAGCAATCCCCCCTTCCCCACCCCCCTCCCTTAAATATAAATTAAAAAGATTAATTATTAGGGATATTAAGAGATGCTGAGGACAGATATCAACGTTGATCTCAAAAAGGAACACGTTTAATTAAGTTGGCAAAACCAGGTTTAGACATTTCTTAAGGTTTTATAAAACTGTTTGCAGTGCAATCCCTGCCACAGTGTATGTGCAGAGAACACACTCTGCTGTAACACTCAAAATGTTTTGTACTGCCAACTAAGAAATCAGGAATTATTTTAAAGCACTAGTTAAAAGAGTAAGCATAAATTTTTAAAATGGATTTCCCGGCGTGACTGGAAAGATTTAGATGCCACTATCTATATTTAGATGTCACCACCATATCATTATTTCCCATATTTGGAGGAGAAAAAGTAGTAGTTAATATTATGTCTGAATTGAAGGTACTGTAAAGTTTGAACTAGAGCTTGGTCCATTAAGTTTCACTAATGAAGTTTTTTCTAATTTATTTTCTCATTACTTTTACTCACTTAATTGAATCTTAGCAAATTTGGCTCTCAGTATTAACTTGTGTCATTTGATTTATGCAATTATTTGGGCAGTCATAGAGGTGTCCATCTCCACCTTGTGTTATAGTTTCAGAAGCATCAGACAGTTTTTGCATCTCTGTTATGAGCTCTCAGCAATGTATATAATAACCATGAAAACACTTTAGATCCTACACTGTATAGATGAGGCAATTAGTGTCCCTTCATCCATGGTGAATGACAACTGAATGAGGTAATGTAAAGCATCTAAGCTGGTTCTGGCTCAAAAAACCTCACCTATAAGGAAAACTGCTATGGCATACAGTTAAGTGTTCCAAGTACTACTGCAAGTAGAAGCATGGGGGGAAAAAAAATCAGCTTTATTTTCTAAACATTTCATTTGCTACACAGATAATGATGTGGGATGTGGTTGGTTGGGTTTTTTTGTTAGTTTCGTGGGGTTTTTTAAATACAGTATTTACCTTCCTACAATCATCTAATTACCATTCTTCAAACAAGAAAAAAACACACACAGAGAAAGAGGGCATTGCTTATTTTTTCTGTTTTGGTTAGGCTACTCATGAAGTTTATTCTAAACTCCTTGTTCATGAAAATAACCAAAACCAAGCAGATGGTATACAAGCTTAGGCGAAATCAACCTGACAAGATCTTTCCAACAAGATACATGCTCACCATAACAGCTAAAAAAAAAAGGTCACAATGTTGTGGTTTGACTCTGAATCTACTAAGGAAGATGACAATGAGTATTTAATAAAGGCTTGTATTGGTTTGGCATGAATGGTAAAAAACCAATAGGTGATCTTCTTTGGACCTGACAGTCAGGTTGACCAATCAGGTACAGGTGTACACCCCGGGGACACACGGCTTAAATACAGGTGGAATCTTGGGAACCCTCTCTTTCTTGTTGCGGGCCTGGCCATGAGGTAATCTGGGGCAGGGAGCAGCGGGGCCCGGCTCAGGGCCCACTGCCCCGGGGCCGGGCTGGGGCAGGGCGGCCGTACCGGGGCCGGACCAGGGCCAGAGCCGAGCTGAGTCAGGCCCCTTCAAGACCAGCAGACACTGGCAGAGCAACGGCTGTGAACACGCAGCTGATCATACGGCCTGCCCCACGCCATGGGCCGGGCCAAGGGAGACGGCCCCGGCCCCCCAGCCCCCGGGTTCCCCGAGAGCAGCACCAAGCCCAGGCTGGGCCAAAACCCACCCCATAAGACCAAGGGGTGGAGGGGGAAGAGAAGATCCTGGCCACCGTTTCTGAGCTTTTTCTACAGCTCATGGGTTTGAGGCTTTTCACCAATGCCACAGCAGAGACCAGGTGGCCATCTGCAAGCCAGGGCAAGAGAACATTAACTCTTTTTAACACCGACTGAGACTTTTTTTAAACTCTACCCCTTCGCAAAGTGAGAGGAAAAGCTAAATCAGAGGTATGCAAAGGGATAATATGAAGATATCAAAGTCAATAAAGAAAGGGTGACCTCTTAAGTGAGAAAGATGACAATTTGCCTTAGTTTTGGGCTTTAAATCTCCTTAATTCATGGTAACTGACTGTAAAATTCCTTTAAATCATGGACTAAAAATGGGGAGATGATTTTCTGGATTCAAGCAAAGGTGTCTGATTTTTACTGAGTGGATATTTGAATTTTACTGAATGGATATTGAATTAGAAACTGATGCAGAGATCCTATGAGATGTTTTGAAGCCTCGTCACCCGTGAAGAATGAGAAGCCTTTTGTTATGAAGCTGTGCATCTTTAAAAGTCGAAACCCCACGTGTAAGTCCACAGCCCTTATGCAGCCATAGGAAAGGATGCATTCGGGAACCTCACAAATGCAGACTGTCGGGCGGGCTGCGTTTGTGGGAACTAGAAGCCACAAACAGACTGTGTCTCTTGTGGAAAGTTACCAGAAGAATCAGGAGGGACTTGTCTCTCTCAAAAGACTGAATGAAAGACTATTTTTATAAGTGCTACGGACTTAAGAGTTCTGATGTTTTTTCTCTTTACACTGTTTCATAGAAAAGTAGATTGTTGCTAAGGAGGAGGGGAGTGTCTTTAAAAAGGTTTCGTGGTTGTTTTTTTTTTGTTTGGCCTTTAGTGTGTGTTAATAAATCTAACTGTTTCTATTTTTAAGTTGAGCCTGTTTTGCCTTTCTTCTAATCCTATTCCATAGTAAAAAGACATTTCACAAAACAAATTCGGCGAATGTGAAACCATTACATTTTTGGTGTTTCTGCCCGGTTACGAACTTTAACCCATTACAAGGCTATAAAAATTTATTTCTAAAAAAATTATCCTGATTTGCATAGAAGAAAAGTGCCAAACAACCAAAGAAATGTATGTAGTCTTCATTAATCACACTTGCAAGACCAAGAATATAGGTTAAAATTAAAGATTGCCTAAAACATAGTGAGGAACAACTGGCAAGATTTTTCCTGAATGCCACACAGGTGCATAAATCTCTAAATTTTCACCAGAATGTTAAGATTTTCCACTGTCCTTTCACCTACAGTCCTTATACCAAAACCTCACTGAGCACTGGCAAGGCAAAGGGTTTGCTGAGGGAACACTCGGGTTGCAGCTCAATGAGCATGAAGTGCCCTGGGACACATCCTTCCCTTTGGGCTTTGGGGTATCTGCTCAGCTCTTCCTGCACAAAGCACTTGAGTGCAAAGGCATCTCTGGCTTTCTAAAAGCACGGAAGGGCTTCACTACAGGAAGGCCACACCCGTGGGAAAGTAGCAGGACTTTTCCAAGTAAGTTTTTTCATACACATACACTTAAGGAGAAAATACAGGACAGTAAAAGGAAATAAAACTTTTTAAAGCAATTCCTGGAGCCGGTAGACACACCTTCATGCTTCCTACTCACCTATATGACAGCTAAGCTGTTTGGACTTGGAGTCTCAGCAGATAATTAGCATTAGTGGGAGGGTGAGGAGGGAAAAAAAATGGGTTTTGGGCTAAGCGCCAACTAATGTTTAAGACAGATTCTCTGCTTGACAAAGAACCACATTACAAAGTTAATTATGCAAGTGGTCACACTGAATTGTACAATACAGACTTCTTAATTTTATGCTGCAGCAAAGCAGTCAGCACTAGTGCAGCTGCATCTGGAGTCCTGTGATCAGTCTGGGCTTCCCCAGAACAAGAAGGGTAGTTAGGGCCACAATGATGGTTAAGGGACTGGAGCTTCTTTCACAGGCAAGAGAGTGCTCAGACTGGAGAAGAGAAGGCTTGGGGGGTATATACAGTGGGTATCTGGAAGAAAGCTCTCCAAACAAGAATATCCTATAATTCTTTCTGGTCTTGAGCACATTTTAATTAATATTTCACCAGTTTCTACAGCACAGTATAGGTTTTGCTCTAAGATGCAGTTGACCTGCATTGATGAAACGTAATACCTGAGGAACCAAGATCACAAACTCCTTCAACCCAGTTATTTGCAATTGAAATATTTCATACACAATACCTTTTTCCCACATAGTCTCAGATTTAGAGTCACCAAACTCTTCACCAGCTTTTCTACTCTGTTCTGCTATTCTACCACTTCTATAATTTCCAGGTAGAAAATCAAGAAGAAACCTACTAGTAATTATATGTTTGATTCTGTCACCAACAAGCTCATCTTTCCTTCCTTCAGCAGTCTGTCAGGAGCCAGATAATACTGCTCAATCTTTCTTCTCATGCTTTACAGAATTCTTTTAGTACGATAGGAAATTCCTTGTATAATCTTACTGGTGAACATTTTTCCCTTTTAAATCATACAACAAGACAGTCACCTTTCTAAGACAAAGAGGAAGACAAGCACTTTGTCCTCAACAGAGCTCCTTCACCACCCCTTGTATTTTAAGAAGTTTTGTTTACTGAACTGTCCAAAAGAAGTTGCCACATTGCCCACATGAGGCCATTATGGTAATTTTTAATGCAAATGTCATAATATTTAGCATATAAATTACATAATGTCATACACTTCATTTGACAAATAAAAGTAAGGTCTGAATAGTGCTTTGAGTTATGTCAATGCACTTGAACATAACAGACTTTAGCCATAACCCGACATTTAAAAAACATCACTGTCAAAATTTTCTATTAATTTCTACTATAACTAGCACATCATTAAGTCTGAATTGAGGCATAATTAACATTGGCCACAAATCTGTTAATCTTTTTTAAACTACAACAATGTCTAGAAGCTTGGGTAAAAAAACACTGAGTATTCTTCCCTTTACACTCAAAATGAACAATGTCTCAAAATTAGAAAAATGAAAATATACTCATCAGAAATAAAAGGCCACCTCTTTGATTGAAAAATTCAATACCCACCTGAATTCAACGTGGGACTTGTATCTAGTGTATCACACTTTAAATGAGATATAAGGTAAAGATCTCAAAGTGGATGTTATTCTTTGTACTCACACTGATTTTAACTGAGTTTTACTGCACATATTTTCTGGTCTATAAAAGCAAAAAAAATTACCTTGCTTTCAGCCTTGGACTAATTTTATGAGAGATCTGCAAGTAGCAATGCAAGGAGGTGGCAAGCTCTGGAGCAAAGTTACACTTGTTTCACTGGGGAGTGTAAGGAGCGTAGAGTAGCAGATTTTAAAACATGAAGTTCATTCAGTTCCTTCAGGGAGAAATGTTCCATAATAATGCAAGTTATTACAATAATTTTATGTACATTTTTCTAAAAGATTGTTGGAACATACCATAATGGGTGAAATTGTAAACCTTACAGGTCAAAGGTTAGTACTGCATGGTTTTAAATTTTAAGCTATTTAGGAAATAAACAGGAGTTTCACACTCTTCTTTCTTCTATATTTAATGTTACTTTAAGTACTGAATATTAAATAGCAGAATGTCCTGGTGACAGCTGGGATAGAGTTCATTTTCTTCTTAGTAGCTGCTACAGCACTGTGGGGTTAAATCATGACACAGAATTAAAAATCTTAGTGAAGTCACATTCCATTTAAGAAAGAATGGCATCTCTCATCTAAGGATAGCACTCTCCTAAAGGCAGAAAACAGCATCTAAAACTCTTTCTAAAAACATACAACCTATTTTATTTAAATAGAAAAAAAAATAGATAAGACTAAAGATTGCACTGTAGGACCTAGTTTCTGTCATCTACCTCTGATGGTTCAAAAAAGTCATATTAAAAAGAGAATCTGTATAACAACGGATGACCATTTGATATATATGTATCAGGCCTACAACTGGTACACGAGTACAAATCCCATTGGGAATTCAAAATGTGATACAAAAGCTAAATTGATGGACCAGAATAATCTTCTCACTGGTAAACCTGAACTAGAGTAAAGTCTTACCAAAATTTGTCCCTGCAGCTGCTAAAGATCATAGGTTATCTGGCATATACTGATTTCACATATTTCATACGCAAGTGGAATTCTAGTTAGTGTATATTCTCGTTTTACTTCAGTCTCCTCTTCCATTGTTTATGCTGAATTTAAGCAAGTCATGTTCAGCTCTGTTTTCTCTACTTAGTAGCAACCGTCTCATGGAAGAGTGCGTAAAGATGATGGGTCTGACAGTATTCTGACTGTGTGAGACTGACTATCACTCTTCCAGAAACAAAGACGACAGCTTGGAGAAAAAGACAAAATTGGAGCAGTAATGTGCTGACACGCAATTTTATCTTGGATGATTTGCCTCTTCTCCATGTGCCTTCAATCTGAAGCATGAAATTCAGCTCATTACTGTAATGGACTGTCAACCAACTCCAGAGTGAATCATCACAGGCCAGCAAGAAAGTCGGCATGTACACTTAGGGAATGCAGCTGATCCCAAAGAGTCCAACACAATCAGGAATTTGCACATCTGTAAGCACATGACTGCAGGGGCTTCCCTTTGAATGCCTAACCTGCAAAGTGGGGCTCAGAGCTTAGTTCTATGTGCCCAGACTCCCTGTACAGAGAGAGCAGCCATTGAACTGAGTTATATCTCTTCTACCTTTGCATCAAAACACAAACCAGAACACACCTGGCAAACCAGGCTTCACACTGTACTTGCTAAGCTTGAGCCAGCAGGAAGAGAATAATAAACAAAAATCCCATTTGTACTCCTACCTCTCCCCTCAGCATTAGCTCAAAAGTGGGGACTGTAAAAATATATTCACCCACTTGTGCTGCATTACACACACCACAACCTTCTCCTCAGACACCTGTAGTGCCCAGCATCTCACTATCAATGGCCCTCAAATGAGCCACATGGATTGAAGGGAGATGAAAGAGACGGTGAATACTTGTGGGTTCCTTAAAAGAATTGCTAGGTTTCTCTCTCATTCTAAGAGGCAGGCAGAGAAGTAAGCACTCACTTTACCAGTGTAAATACATGTAAATACCAGTCTAGTACTGGCACCCAGAAAAACCCAGGTTCAATGCCATATTTTGTCTGGGAAGGCTCAATTATTTATCTCCCTCCTTGTGAAGGACAACTGAGAGGAGCCCACATCAACGCCTGTAAGTATCTGGATTGGGGGGGGGAGGAGGCGGGGGGCTGCGTAAAGAGGATGTTTCCAGGCTCTTCTCGGTGGTCCCAAACAATAGGACAGTAAGCAAAGGGCAGAAACTGATGCAAGAAAGTTCCACCTGAACATGAAGAAGAGGTGACCACACACTAGAACAGGTTGCCCAGACAGATTGTGGCATCTCCCTCATCAGGAATACTCAAAATCAGCCTGGATGCAATCCTCCACCATGTGCTTTAGGATGGCCCATCTTGAGCAGGGAGGTTGGGCCAGATGACTAGATAGTCTCTTCCAACTCAACCCACCCTGGATATTACTGTGCGGATCTCTATTTCAGATGCCAACATCCTGAAGCAACTGAATGATGCAGAAGGTCCCCTACCATACAAACTGTGGAACAGCACATGACAAGTATGTGTATCCAAGTTAAATGCCTACTCCTATACCACAGCAGTCACTACTTGTTAGAACAACCAGAGAGGAGCCTCCTACAGATAACATGCAACAAACCAACCAAGAAAATAGCTCCACTAAGATAAGTTTTTCAACTTCAAAATGCCAAAGCATCACTATTGAGTTAAGTGGTGATAAGGCTTCTCATCTGAGTTATTAATATCTTTAAGATGGGGGAGGGGGGGGGAACCAACACACAAAAAAAACCAACAAACAAACAAAAGAAACCCACTGAGAGAAAAGGTGAAGCTTTTGTAAAAAGTCAAACAGCTCTGGAAGCACTGCATCTGCATTTAATTCTGCATTTCAATAATACAGGCAAAAGAGTTATGATAAATTAAGAAACTCATCATAATTTGAAAACCATTGTGATTAATCCATGCAAACTACAAAAGTAAACAATTAAGTGCGGATTTCTTGACTGCTACCAAAACATTCATAACATAAAATCCAACCAATATGCAAACATACCACGGGCATACTTAAAATATCCTACACAGTAAAACGGATTTTTTCCTACAACATCTGTTGCACTAATTGATATCCCTCATCCCTCTTATGAAATACCACCTATAAACACGTAATTAAGATTTATCCACGAACTATACTTTCACTGAGAGAATCTTCCTGCAGGACTAGAAGGACAAAAGTTCTACTTTTAGAGGTAAGAAAATGCTTCCAACAGCAGTTGCCACAACGAGGCAGTATTCTCTAGTGCTGCCAGATGTGAAAACAAATTTAATATAGTAAATCACTGTTAATTCAAACCACTGTCAGGAAACCCCACTGCAAATTACTGAATTTTACAGATTAGCAAGTAAATTAACAAAATAAAAAGCAAAAATAAATTCCTAAGACTGTGCCATCCACATTCACGGCAACACTTGCAAAATGCTTCTAATCTAACCCTGATTTATCCTCGAAGAAGCAAGAATCATAAGATATACAAGAATGAAGTGACATATATAAAGTCACATGTCCCATTTCACTGAGACTTTGTGAGGAGCTGTAGTTGGCTGACACACAACATATGCCCTCTGCACTGGAAAAAGGGTTTCAGTAGCAGGTCATCTTTGGTTTGTTTAGATAACCATTTGTCAAGTGGCATGAAACAAGAGTAAAGTAGAGCCAGAGCTGTAGAAAGCCTCTGAAAACCGAAGTAGCAGGGTGTTGGGGGTTAGATTTGGTTTTCTTTTTTCTATAGATTTTTTCCCACAAAGTCGCCAGGAGACTAGACACTGGGTTAATCTGCAGAGTTGGGGAGAATATGGATTTGTTTGTTGACACTGGGACTAACTCCACACTGTACTCAGAAGTGGCTCTGCTTTGGACCAGTGTTCAGCTGATTTTTTTTTATATTGACACTGCACACCATGGAGATAACCTAAGCCTAGATCAATAAACACAAATCTGAAGTTATGGATCATAAGTTTATACAAACAAATAATGTTTATATTCAAGCATAATACATGGTCAGTCACTTTCTGGAGTTCAAAGGCCAACTTCAGTGCCAGGTTTTGACTGTTGCTTCACTGATACTTGGATCCAAACTGGAGCAGTATCACAGCTCCTTTAGTTTAAACTACAGAACCAGTTCATCCTCTTACAGGCTTAAGAAATCAACCAGTTAGCACAGACACCTTTTTGAGCCCCATGGAACTTATTATTTTAACAGCATAATCAAGTCAAGCCACCACTTTTATGAACTAACTAGGGCTCCTCATTTAATCATGGGGAACCCAAGTCCAGAGTATTTCCAGTGATTTGCCTCTTTTGACCTGCTATACTACCTTGGAGCAGGAATATGAAACCTCATCATTAAACATTAGAAAAGAAGTGGGAGATGAAATAACCAGGCTTATCCTCCTCTAGAGGTGAACCGCTTTCCTTTCATTTGTGACTCAGTTCATGGTTTCTGTGTTTGCAGTGGTCAACACATGGACAATTTTTGTCACTGGCTTTGAGATCAAGACCAGCTGAGATAGTGGAAAAAAAAAAAAAAATCACCTTTTTGAGTCCTCCGCAAAGCTCTTTCAATTGTTTTTGAAACCTGATGGTGCTCCAATTCACACACTATGATTTAACTAGAATCCAAGTCATGGTCTGTCAAACAAATATCAAAGCACTTATGACAGCTAGACGCAAGTGATGAGATAACTTCCAGAAAGGTACACCAAGCACTCCCATGGATGATCTCTGAGGGGCAAAAGGATCAGTTCTCGTAACAGGAAAAAAAGGAATCAGTTTCTTGCAAGATTAACAACGGTTAGAAAAACTGGTACATCTCTGAAGTTTGAGGTATTTCAGGTCAGTGCGACTTGCATCTCTGTCAACAGCACTTAAATCATACACTGCAGATACACACTGTAACAATTAATCATAAAGGCACAAGCCAGCACTTCTTTTTTTGCATTCCCTGGGACACAAAATCCTGTTCATACAGCTCAAAAGGGTCAGAAGAAAACCTCATTAAATACATGCACCGTCCCACTAGTAATGCCTAATAAGCAAAAAAGCTCCTGTATTAATTTCAGAAGAGATAAAACTCATTGTAAGAACAGACCAGAAAGTTCATTCCACGAATTAAAAACATATTTCACTTTCTTTGCTCTTGAGAAAGAAAACAACAGATTACGTACTGTCTTCCTTCAACAGCAGAAAGCTGGTTTACAACAGCACAATCACCTACTATTCTGCATGGAGACTGGTGGAGGGTGCTGAGGAAGGGAGTGATCTGTTATTAAAAACTCCAAAGATTTCAGGTTGTTGCCTGGCTTCAAGACTCGTTAAAGACAGTGGGAATGCCATGAACTTTAACAGGCTTTGAAGGAAACTTTACACTTCAGATTGCTATCACATGAAGATACTACATTTCACTTTTTACAGAAAATTACCTCAGCACCCTTTAAACAGACTTAATCCAGAAACTATGGCTGCCCTATTTATTCTTCTCCATCAATAAGCAGCAACATTTTGCAAGGAAGAGTCCAGAAGGAGCTTCTTGAAACTGCTGCACAGCAGAACTTGAGCTTGGGAGTTCAGAAAGAGGACAGGCTACAGTTGCCTTCTTGCCTGCCAGTCAACACCAGCAAAACTCATGAAAACTACTTAATTGATTACCGTGAGCCAATGGAGACAATGCCATTTGAAAGTGTCTCATGAAGATTAAACATCACAGTAGTCAGCTCCACCCCAATGGTGATGTTTTATTTGGAGGTACACTTTGCCTTGAAGAACGTCTATTTTGTTTCCTGAGGTAATGTTTTATATCTTCAAACAACCAGTATATAGTAATAACTCCAATAATCTGAATACCAAACACCAATATTTGTTTTTCCTTTTCCAATCATCAGTGGCCCAAAAGGTAAATGAAGCATAAAAGTAATAAAGAGTGACAAGAGATTTTGTTTCTTTTACCCAGTTCAGGGGCTAATTGGTCAGTAAAAACTTGCTAGATTAGGTGTTTTACTAGTAGAACACTCTTTAAAACGTGTATTTTATATATATATATATATATATATGTATATTGCTGTGCTGTTGAAATTTAATGCATATTGGCCTGGAAATTTATTGTGTTTCTATTCCCTGAATAGTATGTGTAAGATCTAAACATCTGTCATTATTGCAATAATGCTGATACTAGCTTTTAACCAGTCAAGCCACTGCAGTCTTTATACTCTCTTTATCTACGATAAAGCCACTAAAGTGATTCATTAAAGTGCCTTCCACTATAATTTTTGGGACACAGAATACCAAGCATAATGTTTATTTACAGAAAATCAAGTTTTAAAAAATAGCGCATGGCATTTTTCTACAAGATTGTTAAAACAAACAAACAAAAAAGGATAGCATGTTTTAACTGCAAGTTAAATAGCAAGCACATCATAATCTGTAGCCTACCATATGAGTGACAGAATTTACTGGTGTATCAGAGATGTATGGGAGGTTTTCCTTTCAGGTTTCTGAAAATTCACAAAATTTCAGACACAGGCATCTTTGACCAACCTCACTAAGTGATGCGCAAAACTAGACCACTGCTTGAAATTTTATCAAATTACACTGTATTTAGCCCTTCTGTAAAATTGCCTGGTTTTATCGTAAAGGTGAAGTTTCTTTGGTAAATTGAGGAATAGTGTGGTGTGCTTCGCTTCACACCAAAATATAGCAGTCATCTTCCTCATCCCTTAAACCCTAAAAGCTTCTTCTGAAAGTATGCTGCTATAAATCTCTGAGTATAAGAAACTTGGAGCTGTTTTATTCTCTGGCTGTCAGTGGTTCACAGGTAAGCCAGAAGCCTTTATTATCTCTAAGAATCTCTCTAAGAAAATAACCTATGTGGATCCAAAAGGAAGGTGAATAAAGCATTCCACGGGAAGGCAGCATTAATCTGCTCAAACAGTTCAATGGGTTTTCTCAACGAGAAAAGCTGTCCCTGGGGTTTTCGTGGAATTATATTCAGCTAGTTTCTTTCAACTTGTCCAGTTTTCCAAGGGCAAGCTAAGATGGTTTACACTGCCAAACCACAGTTTCCAGTCTTGTAACAATAGGGCATGTTAACGTTGGCAGCAATACAAAGGAGTTGCATTTTCATACCAAGGTACTGTTTATTGAACAATAGTGTACTTGGTACATACAGCCTTTCTTCATCATCACCCATGCATACTTCGGGGATTTTCTTTTTTCTTTATTTAAATACAAGCCGTTCAAGTGCTCTGTTTCCTCCAAGTATGAAGTGAGAAAGGTGAACTCCTACCGTGTTCATACACTTGGGTAACTCTACGTAGAGCACTCATGTATTCATCAGGTTAGCATGGAAGCAAGAAACCAACTCAGGAAAATAAATGAAAGTTCTAACTCAGTTTTCTAGATCCAGACAGCACTGGTTCAGATGAAAACAAAAAAGCATTACTCTGCCTGAAAGGACAATATTGTATCATTTGAATAGGCAGGAGGTCCAAGAGGCACATCCTGTCACAGGGTGTAGTGCTCTAAATATGTCTCACCCCCGTGAGGGCTACCAGGGTGGAACTGATTCGTGTGCATTCTCACCACTGGCAATTAGTGTGTCACAGGTATTGAAAATGCTACTCCCGTTTCTAAGCGCATCGTACTAAGTTACCTGACAAACTCCCCAGGAAGGCTACACAAGAGCCAAGTACCTTTTTTAGATGCTTGGGCATAAGGCATCAGTAAATATGCTCTATATCAATCTGATACCTGAGTAACGATGGGTAAGGCAGTAGCGTGAGGGGCTACGTAAAAGATACAGCATCTTCTGCTATTTGCACAGCCCTGTTCACTGTCTAAAGGTAGAATTAAGTGGCAAACACTACTGTATGACATTTAACAGCAGGGGCTTAGTCAGTGGTCTCAATGCAATTTACAGAGAACAGCTATCCTCATAAATAACCAACTATAAAAACCTGTCCAGTTTGATGACAAATCCATCAAAATCAGAAAGATGTCCAGTAATATGAGAACTAGACAAACTACCCCTCCATTCTCTCTCTCTAGCCTTCCAGAAAAGGCTTAGGAGAGGAGTGAGTAAAAGCCTTTATTGCTAAAATCTTGGCTGTGCCTACTCTAAAAAACTCCTGGCTCCATAGCAAGGCAGCTACCCACATTTTCAGAAATGCAGAAACAGTAAAATGGTAGGTATGAGGCAAAAAGAATAATTTGTCAAAATAGATTGCTAGTTACAGTTAATGTCCCCGCAAACACGCTTGAGGAGGGACACACACACGCTATAAGGCATTTTACAATCTAATTCGGTTACGCTTGCCTGAAATGTAACACAAATCCCAGCACAACACAGGCTCCTACTTAATTAGATTGCCTAAGAAAAGTCAGTCTAAGCCATATGGTATTTTCCTCAGCAGTTACGATAAACTGACCTTGATACTAGGAAAACGCACGCTGCTTCTGTCTGAGGCATAAATTACAAGCGCAGCGTGGTGGGATGCTCCCATGAAACGGGGACAGAGGCAGCGCCACGCTGAAACCCCCCCGGGCTCCCGGGGAAGTTGATCAAGAGTAAAATACTCCAATGATAATAATGGTGATGATGCACTGCAGTGACAGTGCTCGAACAGCCACGCGGTCAGCAGAACACCACGACGCTGCTCAGACATCTGTCCGGTAATTAAAGCACAGCCTAATGCCGCGCTGCCAAGGACGAACGGCCCGCCTCGCCCCCGAACGCCGCGGAGGGCAGCGGCCCCTCGGCCACCAGCACGCCCCGGCGCTCGGCCCCGCCCGACCCCTCCCCAGCGGCGCGGGGCCCCCCACG